>CM077164.1:5426953-5950053 GCA_039583875.1 Platanthera guangdongensis
AGCATTTCACAAGCAGGTATATCACGATGTGCACTCACCCACCATCAATATATCACAAACGTCAGTCATACGCCCGACGCCCCGTGCACTCAGGGCGCATTCTCGGTGTACCGAAAACCAGGGTCCCACGCCATTCTCTACCGGCAAACTTGAGCATTTGCTCCACGGCCTTCAGCCGAGACTTTAGTCTTAATGGAGCGCATGCCTAAGACTCTCATGATGTGATCCTAACGAAGCCCCTGCTTTTTCAGGCACTCATGTTAAACCACCATCACGCGGATACAGTTCAGTCTTTGCCCGTTGCTCAGATCGTTAGTTCAATGACTAGACTAATGCGGGTCGGCATCCCTTGTCCGTTCGGCACGAAGTCTTATTCAGAGCTCACATAGCTCCCAATAGTCACACTGTCCCCTCGGGACTGGCTTCACAATCACAGGTTAGCTAGGAGCCATCGCCAACGACATTCACTATCGTCCGACGTTAGCGACAGAACTCTCTTTCCTCGTCCCTAGCCCTAACCTTATCTAGACTAACCATCCAGAAATCCCTGCAGCCGCCTGCAGTGCCAAAAATACTGGTCTTTCATAGCATACAACACATGCACGTTGCGGGTATTTTCCTGTAATTCCATACCAGTACTTCCTGCTACTACCCTTCACAGGCACAACCCACTGAATCCACAAAATACTCGTTTCAACACGGAGTCTTCTCCGGTGCGCAAAATAAAACATCACCAATCCAGACCAACCTTGTCATATGAGCTTCACACAGTATGCATATCCCGTACTACACATTTCTGGATCTACATGCAAGACATCTTGGGATATCCAGAATCAACCCAAGGGGAATCCCTCAATATTCCACCTTTTGGTGGGGGAATCCATACATATGCCAAATTAAGGACTTCACTATCCAAGGAAGAAAGATCGTTACCCTTGATGATCTCTTTGGAGCCATGGCAAAGCGCTTCTACGCGGATGGAATGATCGTCTCACTTTCCTCTTCGCGATTATAGCTTCAGATCTTGTTTTCCGGCCACAAGATTTTCTCAAGCAAGCAACCCGAGCACCAGCCAAGGGTTCTGCTCCAGAACTCAGGCAGCGAGGAAGAGAGAGAGAGAGAGAAAAAGAAATAATACTTTCATCTTTCCATTCCTCTACAGATAAGACTCAGGAATACGTTGACCACGTCAACCACAGCTCAAAGGCCATAACTTAATGACCTCACTCACAACAGCACCTCATCGTTATCCGCCTTCTGCATTTCGTCGATCGGCCCCAATTCGTCAAACGAAATTCGTCGAACGGACTAGCCTTCGTCGAACGGGCTAGCCTTTCGTCGACTGGCCATCACAACAGGCCCATGATCTGTTCGTCGACCTTAGCTCAACGATCTTCGTCGAGCTCAGTTTATGCCTATGTTGTGCTTGGGCACTCATGTCCTTGTTGGGGTATTACAACCCTCCCCACCTAATTAAAATTTCGTCCCGAAATTTCCAGCGCTTTCAAACAGTAACAAAGTTGTTATAATAAATGTTTCCTTACATACTAAGTTGTTACAACACATAGGTTCTGTTTAAAATTAAAACATAAAGCAATGTTGATGTAGCACACTCCTGAGAATGGGATTAAGGCACGAAATGGCAAATGGATTTCTATGGAGAATTTAAGCGAACACGTGGTGTTCGCGCAAAACTCAAAATTTCGGCAGAGTTTCGTCTATAATGTTGCGATCTCACAAGTGGGAAATTCACATCCAAATCTGCACGAACATTCACATAACAATTTTCATAACCTAGCCACACATCTAGTGTCACATCACAACATTTCCATCCACATGGAGAGTGCTCCGGACTAAGAATTTCGATTCGAAAAGTAGTCCAAATGGCAGCCTCAAAACAAAATAAAACGATAATATATCAAATCCTCTTGATCCATTCGAACCAAATGCTAAACCAATCTCGGTTTGCAAACGTCCAAGGGGACCTATCCATGCAAAAACCTTCGCGAAAATCTGATGAAAACAATATAATTTCAGATTTTTGAATGCAAAATAGAATCAAGATTTAGGATAAAATATGACAACTAGAGTTCCACCAAACTCACAATCCAAGACGAATCACTACTAAGTTCTAGGAGAGGAAATTCGTTCCCCAAAATCTGAAATTAAAGAGGAGAAAGATAACTATGGAAGAGTCGCACTTCCACGGTTCCACCAGAGTCGCACCGGATGGAGAGAACCGAGTCGCCTTATTCGGAGTCACACCGAAGGAGGTAGGAGGTCGCCAGAGCAGCAAGAATGGCCACTAGGGGGGTGGGTGGCGGCAGCAGCTTCTACGATTTCCTGGAGGTCGGAGTCGGTTCGGCCAGGCCGAGCGGCTGCTTCACACAAACTCTAGTTTAGAGTTTTTTTTTCTATTCAACAACTCCCCTCTCCATCACCTCATACAATATATATATATATATATATATATATATATATGAATGTCATGAAATAAAAATTCATTGAAACAATATCAGCCATCAGATTTTTTCAATATTCATCTACGGTTTTGTTTTGCATAGGTATCCTAAAGCTAAGAAAGAGAAAAGGAAAGAAAGAGAGAGGAGGAGAGGGGCTGAGAGGGGAGGCGGTGAAATTTATAATATATATTATATATTATATATTAATATATGAGATTGAAGGGAGAGAGAGAAAAGGAGAGAGTGGGGGGAGAGAGAGGATCGGAGAGAAAAAAATATTTTTTTAGGTGAAATTATATATTTTTTTACAAATAAAATTTGTAATAATGATTTATATATTTTTGCGGTCATTTTGAGTACTCATATGTATACGTTGCGGACGCTGCCCGCTGCGGAGGTGGGCGAAGCCGCCTGAATGCGGCCGAAGGCCTCCCGAGATCATCGAGCCGGGTGGGCGCCATCGCTGACCGGGTACTGTCGCGCTTGGCCGTAGAGGCGGAGTCCCGTGTCGGGCACTCGTATATATATATATATATATATATATATATATATATATATATATATATATATATATATATATATATATATATATATATATATATATATATATATATATATATATATATATATATATATATTATATATATATATATATATATATATATATATATAACATCATATCCTCTCCATCCATGAACGAAACAGCAAAAGGCAGCATACATGAACGAAACACAAAAGGTGCGAAAACCAATCACTCGGCAGGATAGATAAAATAGAACATATAATTAAATGTCAAGGGGGTCGTCGGGTGAGAGCCCTAAAACAATAAACAGTTAACAATAATAATAAACAAATATTTTTGGGGTACAACGAGGGAAGGGTAGGCTGAGAGGTTGGGGATAGGCAACGCGAGACCCTGCGTGGTTCGATACTACTCCCAGCGCCATCGGCCCGGACCTCGCCTTCCCGATCTCGGTGGCACCCGCGGGTAGTGGTAGGCGGTCAGGGAGGTGAGCCCCAGGTTGCCAAGCGCAGCTGATCTCGCACTCGTGTAATGTGCCGTCCAGGGGATGTATCCTCGCACTCGACCTGGCGCTCCTGTTCGCCGAGAAGGTGAGTGTAGTCCCTCTCGATCACCGAAATCTGTCGCTTGTCTGACTTTTCAAGTCTCGTCAACGCCAGCGAGTCGGCTTGGCGCATCGCGACGAGCTTCTTCGGGACTTCATTTATCCGCTTTTTGCCCGGTTCTGCCGCTCTCCCGCTGGCGTCCAGATATTCCTCCATGTCGTTGGGATAGGGCAGGGGTGAGATCGCCTCCTCTTCTTCATCCGCTTTTACCTCTGCAGCCCACGGATCTAGAAAGAAAAAATTTAGTCAAAGTCAAGCAAGGACGAAAAGACTGGGCAAGGACCGCTTACCTATAACAGGTGGTGGGCTCTTGGTAGTAGATTGGTGAGAGGAGCCTGACTGCCCTTTCGCGCTTTTCCCAAAGAGCAAATGTATGGGTTTGCCTCGTCCCGGGCGGTGCCTCACGGGATTCAAGGGATTGCTTAAGCTCAACTGGAGGGCGGCGGTGTCTCTTTATGCCGGCGGCAGAGACTCCGGCGCAGATATAATTGGTGCAGTTATAACCCTCCCCGACGAGAGGGGAGGATCGGTTACCGCGTTATTGGGATCGTTGGGCGCGGGAATCTGGGGCGCCGATGGGTGAGCCTTGCGTTGTCGGTGGTTGGGGTTGTATGAAAACGGGTCAGCGAAATGAAAGTGAGCCATGCAAGATGAATAACAGTCAAGGTTACCCGGATGAGTTGCGAGCTGAGCTGGGGTAGTTGGGGGAACAACCTCCAAGACCTGCGGCAGTTCTCGCCGAGAGGATGAACTGACTCGAAATTCACCGGAAGGTTCTTGGCGGCAGGCTCCGGGACCTATCAGTGAGAAGGGAAACGTGTCAGATGCAACAAAGCGGGGTTACACTGAAAAGTGAAGCGAGAGGATTACTTCCGGTAGGGAAGAAGGGTTCTCCGCGCGATCGGGCGGTCAAGGAAGGAGAGGCCAAATCTTTCTTCGAGTGGTCCCACCTAACCGACTTAGCCTTTCGTTTCCTCTTCAGCCGGAAAGGCGAGCTGGACGGACTCTCGCGCATAAGCCAGGGGCAACCTCAGCGCAGGTTGCGCTAGCTCTCGCCTGAGTCGCGGCAAGGCGGTCTAGGAGTTCTTTTGAGAGTGGCTTCTCGCTTCGCTTGACATACATCTTGACAGCCTTGAGGGAGCTAAAGTTCAATATGACGGCAACAACGATGGCCTGAGAACTGGTCTGGCGATATATATATACCGGGCCAAGGTAGGGCCCACCCAAGATTCCCTTCCAGGTCAGCAAGAGCCCAGCGAATATCTGAGGTTGGACGAGTCTTTCCGAGCGCAAGGATAGCTCACAAAGTGCGAGGACTGTGTACAACCCCATATTCGCTGGGTGGGACCAAGATGCCCCAAGGACCCGAATTAGGCTAGTCTTAGGCTAACCTTGGGGTTGAAACCAGATCAGATAAGTAAGTGAATGGGAAGGTTCCCGCCCAGGGTATGCGAAAGGGCTTGCGCCTCGGGCCGGCGGGAGCCCTCCAGCCCTTGGCATTGAGTGATGCTTCTCTACTCAACGCCCCTTCAGTCTTTAGGTTCCCTCCCAGGGCAGGCGAAAGGGCTTGCGCCTCGGGTCGGCGGGAGCCCATCAGCGCTCAACGTTGAGTGATGCTTTTCCACTCAACGCCCCTTCAGTCTTTTAGTTCCCGCCCGGGGTAGGCGGGATGGCTCGCGCTCGAGGCAAGAGGGGTCTCGCAGAGATCCATGGAAAGAGTTCCGCCAGGTGGGGTCTAGAGCAGAAATTACCTGGATGCCCCTAGTTCTGCATTTAGCTTCTCAAAGCAGCGGATTTTGACTGTTGGCAGACCAACACATGGTATTTTAGTAATTTTAGAGTAGCGGAATTATGCTTTTTGCAAACCGGATGTTGAAAATCAATAAATAGACCCATAGAGTTCCTCAGAAAGGAGGTTTTTCATATTTTCTCATTTTCTTCTAAGTGCATTCTGAGGTACTTCTAGACCAGCAATTAGCTTTGCAGGGGAATCACTCAGAAATTTTCTGGGTTAGAGGAGGGACCTCCCAGCTGAGGCTTAGGGTTAGTTAAAGATTCTTCGTTACAAGTCAGGGGTCAAGCTTTGGGAGAAATAGGTGTCAGCTACACCCAAGGTCCAAACTCTAGTTGAAGCCAGTTTTTGGCTTCAACATCGACACCTTGAAGATCAAGTCAGCAGTGTCATGACAAGTCAGATATCTCGACACCTTAAAGCTCAGGACAGTAGGGTCAAGACAATACAACTGTCTCGACACAATTAAGAACTGAAGTGCAAACTTAAAAATGTCGACACCCAGCAGACAACACTGTCAAGATAATTCAACTGTCTCTACACAGTGAAGATTTAAAGTTTCTGTCAAAAAAAATTAGCTAAGTCCAGAAACATTGAGTGAAGCCAGTTCACTCAATGACATACTGATTTTGTCAACACCATAGAAGATAGACTGGAAAATTCGTCTGAGTCCATAGGCGTT
Source organism: Platanthera guangdongensis (assembly GCA_039583875.1). NCBI lineage: Eukaryota > Viridiplantae > Streptophyta > Magnoliopsida > Asparagales > Orchidaceae > Platanthera > Platanthera guangdongensis. The sequence continues at coordinate 5,433,018 of CM077164.1, forward strand.
GAGTGAAGCCAGTTCACTCAACGCCAGATGACAAAAAGCTTTGAGTCAAGCTCTAGCAACTGCAACCAAGTACAAAAGCGTCAGGTGATGTTGACGCTCTCAACGCCATGCAGTGAAGAGGCAGAAAATATTTGAGTGATGAAGCTACACTCAACACTCTCAACGCCAAGGTTGCTAAAGAGGCAGAAAATAATGTAAGACAAAAAACATTGAGTGATGAAGCTACACTCAACGCTCTCAACTCCAAGGTTGCTGAAGAAGCAAAAAATAGTCTATGACAAAAAATATTGAGTGATGAAATTACACTCAACACTCTCAACGCCTAGGATGCAGAAAGAGTAGAAAGCTAAGATAAGTATAAAAGCGTTGAGGGAAGGTCATTCACTCAACACCACTCAACACCAGGAAGCTGCAAAATTGACTAAATACAGAATCGTTGAGTGAAAGCCATTCACTCAACGCCATTCAACGCCTGTGTGGATTCTGAAAATTTGGCTAAGTTCACAAATGGGTGGCGTTAGCAAATGTCAACAATGTCAACGCAGTTCAAAATAGTTGCGAGAAAGCTGCAAAATAACGTTAATGGCGTCGATGGCCAGCTGGTTTGTCTTCTTGTGTAAAAAGAAAGTGATATTCCAGCAATTAAGGCCGGGCCCACATAGAAATAGTTGTTGATCAGCGTACAATAAAAATGGAAGATTGACTGAGTCGACGACAGTAATTATGGTTTTTTTGTTTCACATTCTTGCGGCTGAACATCGTCTTCTTCCTCTCATTCTTGTCGGGCCTGAAGAAGAAGTTCAAAGTAGTGAACCTGAAAGCAAATCGAGATAGCTGAAGCGATTTTCATCCGCGACAACAAGTTCAGAACAACGAGTCTGAGTAACTTCCAGCACAAACCGTCTAGTACTGAAGATCTGTTTTCCTTATTGCTGAGAAGAAGATAGGGCTGAGATAATCTCTGTCTAGTAAAGACGGACACAAATAAATCCTCTGGTGTCAAAATCAACACTTCTATTGTTTATTCTGTAGGATACTTTTGGATCTGAGTGTAGGCCTGATCTATAAAGGCCAAGAGTGTAGGATTCCCGTGATAATCTGAGTTGTAGGCCCGTGTTATAAAGGTTGAGGTAAGATCATTTGTAATCAGAGTGTAGGATCCATTTTGGATCTGAGTGTAGGTCTTATGCCAGAGTTGTAGGATCCTTTTGGATCTGAGGTAGGGCTTTGTGCCCGAGTGGTAGTCTTGGAGAAGACTAAGAGGTCCTGCAGGATCTGTGCCGTAAGCTCTTAGGAGTCGAGTGTTGGTGTTGTACCTCATCTAACAAATTGTTAGAGAGGTGAGAGAGATAGTGGACGTACCCAAGATCGGGGAACCACTATAAATCAACTGTGTCATCTATGATTGATCTTGAAAGCCAAACTAACCTAATCACCAAGGATATCAAATTCAGTTAAGATTTAAATAAATCAAAAAGAGACCAAAACCTATTCACGTCCCCCCTCCAGGTGTTTAGCTAAACTTGAAAATAAAACTTTCAATGGACCTAAAAACTTGAAAAAAAATTGCAATACAGAGAACGATCAAACCTAGTTGTTGGAACCAAAAGTTGGCCCCAATGAGAATTCGGACCCTAGGGTGCAGCTAATACCTACTTCTCCCAAGCCGAGACCCCTGACCAGACACAAGGAACAAAGAAACTGACCCTAGGCTACAGCGCAGAGGTCCCTCTACTAACCTAGAAGATCTTATAACGCTTCCCCTCCTTAGCCAAGTGTTGGGCTAAGGATACCTCAGAAAACACTACAAGACTGCAGAAAATGAGAAAGCTTGTCTTGTGAGGTATCCTGTGGGTCTATTTATAGATTTAAAAATATCTGTTCTGCCAATAACGTAATTTTGTTGCTCGAAAAGGTTATACGCAGCCCAAAATGGTCTGCTAACAGCCAAACTTCGCTATTCTAAAGAGCTAAACGCAGACCTCTAAGGGCATTTAGGTAAATTTACCATTGGACCCTACTATGGCGTTGAGTGGAAAAACATCACTCAACGTCAGGGACTGTGGCTTTGAGTGAAGAAGCATCACTCAACGCCAAGAACTACGACATTGAGTGGAGAAGCACCAATCAACGCCAAGCCTGAAGGCTTCCTGCTGACCCTTTGCGCAAACCTTCCCGCAAGCCCTGGGAGGAAACCCTTCTGCTTCTAGGGACTAGGGCGTTGAGTGGAGAAGCATCACTCAACGTCAAGGTCTAAGGCGTTGAGTGAAGAAGCATCACTCAACGCCAACTCTGAGGGCTAAGTCGTTAAGTGGAGAAGCATCACTCAACGCTAAGGACTAAGGCGTTAAGTGGAGAAGCATCAGTCAACGCCAACTCTATGGGCGAAGACGTTGAGTGGAGAAACATCACTCAACGCCAACTCGGAGGGCTACAACGTTGAGTGGAGAAGCATCATTCAATGCCAAGGACTAAGACATTGAGTGGAGAAATATCACTCAACGCCAACTCTGAGGGCTAAGGCGTTGAGTGGAGAAACATCACTGAACACCAAGTACTAAGGCATTGAGTGGAGAAGCATCACTCAACACCAACTCTGTGGGCTAAGGCGTTGAGTAGAGAAACATCACTCAACGCTAACGACTAAGGTCTAAGGCGTTAAGTGGATAAGCATCACTCAATGTCAGGGACTAGGGCGTTGAGCGGAGAAGCTTCACTCAACGTCAACCCTAAGGGTCTCCCGCTGGTCCGGGCGCAAACCTTCCCACAAGCCCTGAGCGTGAACCCTTTCGCTTCCATGGACTAGGGCATTGAGTGGAGAAGCATCACTCAACGCCAAGGACTAAGGCGTTGAGTGGAGAAGCATCACTCAACGCCAACTCTGAGGACTAAGGCGTTGAGTGGAGAAGCATCACTCAATGTCGGGAGCAAAGCGTTGAGTAGAGAAGCATCACTCAACGTCAATGACTAAGGGCTAAGACATTGAGTGGAAAAGCATCACTCAATGTCAGGGACTAGGGAGTTGAGTGAAGAATCATCACTCAACGCCAACCCTGAAGGCTTCCCGCCGGCCTAGGCGCAAACCTTCCAGCAAGCCCTGGGCGGGAACCCTTCCACCTGCACTACTCGCCTGACCCGATTAGCTTACAGCCTACTCAAACCCGGGGTCCCCGACCTTTGGGTCTCGCTCAGTGAATATGGGGTTGTACAATAGTTTACTGGACATATCTACAACTAATACATATCTATAAATTATACACATATATCATATCAATAAGAACATGTACTTCACAAAAAGAACATATAAGGCATAAAAGAAAATAACTTTGCTTGCAAAAAACATACACAAAGAAGACAGGCTTGTAGAATAACCTTATTTACAAAACATCTCTTCAAACTTTTATGTTTTGAAAGTATTTCATTATCATCTCATTGCGGATAGTAGAAAATATAACTTTTTCAATATATGTCAGTAAACAGGCATTCATCCATTCATCCCTCATTTGATTACGTAGTGATAATTTGATAATCTTCATTGGTGAAAAAGCTTTTTCTACAGTTGTAGTTGCAACCGGTAATAATAGTGCGAACTTCACAAGTAAAGACACCAATGAATAAAGTACATCCTTCTTCAATTCAACTAGTCGTATAGCTAATCCTTCAATCTCAATCAGCTCTGCGAAGTCATCATTTGATTGAATATTTAAAATATAATTTTCAAGTTGATTATTGAGCTCCATTAATTCAATTGGCGAAAAGTCTATGAGATAATGCTCGACAAATCGAATTAGTTTGTGCTTATCAAATGCAGAAAATCCATTACTTGGATCCAAACTTGTCATATATGAAGGCAATTCAGTATTCACCTCATCAAATTAATTATTTAGCTCGACAAGTTGTAAATCTATGACCGCATAAAATAATTTTACACGATAAAAATGAAGGTTTGAAGTATCTTCAGATTTAATGATCTCCTGGGAGCAACAAATTTATCTTTCATATTTGGAACAACAATTTCATGTCTATTGCAGAAGGGAGTTACCCCATGAAGTAAATAATCTCATCCATTGTCCCTCAATGTTTGTAACCGTAGCTTGGAAATTCTGACAGGAGTCATGACATGTACAAAGTCTTGATCATTCATTTGTAATGCTTGTGACAAATTATTATTGATCCCTAAAATAGTTCTCATTAAGTAGAGTTGGAATATAATGACGACTTGCAAAGGATTTGAAAGAAGGGTTCAGGTCGTTCGGTGAAGACAGAAATGGCGACTTGCAGAGTTGCAGTTGCAGAGGATCGACACAACGAGGACGACCCCTGAGTTCTGACGGGAGCCCGATGATTCAGCGAAGAATCGAAAAGATGAAAACTTTTGACGCTCGCTCCCTGTATCCCGCTCGCTGCGAAGTGTGAAGAACTCTATCTCCACGATTTCTTTTTCTTAGTGTGGGCAGACGCCCACTCTCGCCCCTTAATAAGTCTGCCCTTGCTTGGAGTGGCTGATGAAACGCCTTCTCCTTTGGAATGTTGTGGACTTGGACGAATTCTCGGGTTGCTCGACGAAAGGAGGTGACTCGTAAAAAGATTTTGACGGAGCTCTGACATGAGGAAGAAGAAAGCTGGGAGGAGAAAATATTAGAAGTGAGAGAGGTCTGGGCGCCTTTTTATTGATCTCAGGTGATGGTTACGATAGTTATGCGGATATCTGCACATTATAACAACTCAAACTACTGGGTGCAGACCATATTTAGCATAGTTTAAATACACATTATTTTTATAATAATTCTTGTGTGGACACCGTAATTAAATAAATAAATCTCCCAAGTAACCATGCGGGTTACACGGGTGGTTACGTGGGTGGTTACTCACATAACAGACGACAACAATCATGATGGAATGATCGGACAGTGAAGAAGGATCACCAACAACGAGAGACAACTCCTTGGTGACATGCGACAGTCGGGGGAGGAAGAGGAGTCGCGGCCGGCGGAGCGGCCGGCCGCGGGCTGGGCAAGGCGGGTGGCCGGCCTTAGCATCGTCTGCCCAAGACACGTGCGGCCGACCAAATGCGCTCGGCCGCAACTTGCTGTGCCGGCCGCTCCACATGGATGTGGCTTTGCGGTCGCGGGAGAGGACGCGGCCGCCGGCCGGGACGGCAGGCTGTGATGGCCCAGACCCGGCTCCACTCGGGACCACGTCCACCGAGGGAGACCCAGCGGGACCCAGCTGGCGTCGTCCGGGCTGCAGCCCAAGCACCCCAACCCCTCTCCAGCCCACAAGCGTGTTGTTGGTGGCCACAACCTACCTTTGATGAGTCAAACTCGATAGTCAAGCGCGCACCACGGGGACTTTCAGGAGGTCACCCATCTCAGTACTACTCCAGCCCGAGCACGCTTAACTATGGAGTTTTCCAACTCCTTATCACCAATTGAGCTGCAGCTTGACTATGAGAAAAACTCCATAGTTAAGCATGCTCGGGTTGGAGTAGTACTGAGATGGGTGACCTCCCGGAAAGTCCCTGTGATGCGGGCTAGACTATCGAGTTTGATTCATCAAAGGGAGGCTGTGGCCACCAACAACCCGCCAGTGGGCTGGAGAGGGGTTGAGGTGCTTGGGCTGCAGCCCGGACGATGCCAGCTGGGTCCCGTTGTGTCTCCCTTGGTGGACTTGGTCCCGAGTGGAGCCGGGCCTGGGTCGTCACACCGGCCGTGCCTTGTGACTGCGAGGCACGACCATGACCGGTTGGGAGCCCCCCCCCCCCCCCCCCCCCCCCCCGCCCCGCCCGAGGGGGTCGGTGACCAGGGGGTGGCGGCGGCCGGCCGTTTTGGCCGGCCGGGGCGTTTTGCGTGCGTGGTGGGATTTCCATGTGCAAATCGTGCGTGGTTCGTGCACGCAAAGGTTATTTCCATGATCCACATCAAGTTAGTGGGGTTCATGAGTGATCGGGTATTTACACATCGATTTCTCTTATAAATTATGCCTAATCCCATCAATATGATTAATATTATTGGGCAACCTCACTCTTCTTTTACTCAATGCAGGGATTATTGCTACATCACCTCCCTCGATTTAGGATGTATTTGGCGCGGCTTATCACGACTTATTTGCTCCGGTGTGGTTGGACAAAAATGTCATTGTCATTGTCATACCAAATTTTTATGCATCCAACTACTTTCTTTTTGTAACATTTGTGATCTCAAACATACATTCTATGACAATGACATGTTTGTCCAATCTCACCGGAACAAATAAATTGCAATAAGCCGCGCCAAACGCACCCTTATACTAAAAACGCACATTAATTTATCTGGTATATTTTTGTTGTAATTTTATTTTTAATTTTAAAAATATAGACTACACAGTCTAGAGGTGGGCAAAAAGATCGGGTCTGGCCCGACAAAAGCCCAGTCCGAGTCCGGGAAAAGCCCAACCCGGGCCAAGACCGGGCTTGGGGGCCTTACCGGGCCCCCAGTTTAGCCAGTTGCCCGGCCTTGTGCCCGTCAAAACCAGGCGGGATTAAATCCCGCCCTTTTTTTTCAGGCCGGCCCGAGCCGGCCTGAAGGCCTAATCTGGCCCCCTCTTTGGGAGGCAGCCCGAGCCCGGCCCGGCTAAAATTGAGCCCGGGCCAAGCCCTGTTGAAAAAAGCCCGGACCCGATCGGGCCGATCAGGTTTTTGAACACAACTACTACACACCGCACAATTATTTTGCCAAACAAGTTACAACTTTTCCATCTGAAATAATACAGCAAACACTATTCTTCCAAACAATTTCACTTATTTTCCCAATACTGCAAGAAATTTTCATACCGCTGCTTCTCCAATAGTTGCAATTGAGCCAAACACAGCCTAAGGCTCCGTTTGGGGGACTTAATTTTACCGGTCAAGCAGTTACAAAAGCATGAACCGGACCTTAGGCCGCATAAACCGGACCTTAATTAAGGTCCGGTTCGGCTCATGCGGCGGCCGTAACTGCTTGACCGGTGAAAATAAGCCCAAACGGAGCCTAAAACGTCATCACTCCATCACAAAACTCCCAAACAGAGCCTTGACTTTGTGGTTGACAGGGCTTGGTAAACCCTAGACAAATCAATTACTTACTATGTGATTAAAATCAGCACAATATATAAAATCACTAAAGTGGGAGAAGGAAGAACAGATGCAATCTTGAAAGCAGGAAGCAGTTGACCAATTTGGAGATGTAGGATAAAGGCAATAAATTTAAAGGATACTATCCCTCCTACTTTCAATGAATGCATGTGAAAGCATTTTTCTGTACATAATAATCAAGTTAGCCTGGCAGCTGATAAAAACATTCATAACTAATTAATCTAAATCTACAACATACACCAGAATGAAGACTAACAATTAGAGGAAGATGAAGGAAAAAAACTGAGATTGATTTCTCATTTACTGATGACAATAGAGAGATTCCTGGCCAGATTACAGTAAAATCTGGTTCATCTCTGTGACGGCATGCGCTGGGAGAGGTTATTCGAGCAAGCGGAAATCGTTGCTCAAGCATTGACATTACGCCTCGTGTCTTCCATCTTCAAGAGCAGATCCTTGATCTCGCCCTCCATCCTCGTCTTCAAATCAATAAATTCACGATGCGCCCTCTCGATAGCTTGGAGTTCGTCGAGTTTCCTCCTGCGCCTTTCCTCGGCCTCTTGCAGCTGTAATTTCGCAACGCTGCAGCTGTATTCATCGTCAATCTTTCCATTTTTTGCCGCAGCAATGCGCTTTAGGCCCTCTGCTTCTCTTCTGGCATTATCAGCGCGTTCCTGGTACATCTTTGCCTCGGCCTGTTTGAACCCCACAACACTCTCCAGTTCATCAACAACCGGTTTCCTCTCGCAGCTGATCTGCGGTGCGGCAGTATCCTTCCTTTGCCGGCACATTCGATCGCCATCGGGTCCAGAAGTCGTGCTTCTGTGCAGCACACGAGATGCTTCACGAGATGGATTGCTTGAGGGAACGGCGGACAACCACGCAGGTTCTTCCGTCGTGAATTCTTCGGCATTGTTTCGTTGATCATCCTTATTTCCAGATGTCTCTCTAGGGGAGTATAGAGGAGCAGCATTGCTGATGGTGGATTCACTTTCTGGAAGTATCATCATAAAAAAAATAAAGTTAAATTTACAATGACAAGACTTAACTCAGACAGAGTATGTGGCTTGAAGAAACCCGAGTACATATTATATGCAGAGGAAACACTAACAGTGCAGTCTAGGTTTAAAAAGAAAAACATGAAAATTTCGGGCCATTAGTATAGATATTCTTCCAATTTCTTTACAATTTTAGTCGTTTCTTTAGGAATTGTGCAGGCTGTGTCAACATTACTGGTCATTGGTCTGTCTGGCAACTGTTTTTTGTTCGATGAGTATGAACAAAAAAGCCATCAACATGTGTTTGACATAACCGCAAAGAATGTCAGGAGAGAGGAAGGCTCCGTTTGGCACAGTGGTGGCGGTCATGAATATGGGGGTTAAATTATCATTCGTTAACGCCCACCTAAGAAACTTCATCCACTTTTATGTTTCAAACGGATGATGTTTGTTAGGTGTTCCTTACCAAATGAGTGTTTACGGCCGCCACCACCATGCCAAACGGAGCCGAAGAAAAAGAGTTTTGCTCAACCCGAACCTAGAATTGGGAAGAAGATGAGAGAACTAGAGAGAATGAGAGGAACTTAAAGAGAGATAGAAACTTGATTAATTAGTTTCATAATGATTCACGACCCAAGGGTCCCTTAAATAGAGAGTACATGACAAAAATACTCTACATGAAGTGAAAGACACGAAACATAAAAATAACTCTAAATAACGACTCTTAATAATGACGACACTAATACGACAACTAATAATACATTTAGGCACAGCCAGACTCGACTCATACAACTGAAAACATGAAGACTCATAATAAAAATGTGTAAAAAACCACTAATTATAGATAACTAACGATGTGGTACCCATAATATTACAACAGTTTGGCGGCGCTCTTTATTGGTCACACATGTTCCGCCAAGTCAAGGCCCTCATGGTTGCATACCTCACTTGCCAAAAGGCCAAATATAAAACCATGTTTCCAGGCAAACTCCTCCAACCGCTGCCGATTCCATAATGATTTGGGAAGATATTGCTATAGAATTCATCATCCGGTTACTGCGATCGCAAGGATTTGATTGTATTTTAATAGTGATGGACTCTCCAAATATGTTCACTTCCTTCCCCTCTGTCATCCTCCACATGGCCGCTTCCGTGACAGAGAGCTTCATCAACGGGGTAGTGCAACTTCATGGCTTTACTCGGATGATTGTGAGCAACCGCAGCCCATTATTTCTGAGCACATTTTGGATGTCACTCTTTCGTCTCCAAGGCATCTGTTTCCGCATGAGTGTCATGTATCACCCGCAAACGGATGACCAATCCAAAGTTCTCAACCGATGTTTGGAAACTTACCTCTTTCGTCTTCAAGACATTCTTATTCAAATCTTCGTAAAATGAACATCAAATCTTCCTACAATGTACTAAAAAAGAAGAATATGACAAACCATATTACGAATATGGATGAGGGGGAGGGGCGAGGAGAGGGCACACCAGACATATCGACGTTGGTTCTAAGAAGACGAGGACACAGATCATCCCAATATGACGGCAAACGTTAGCCAGTAGTGCCCACAGACATCATACGCCTGTAAGCTCCATGTTTATTATTGCATATTGTAGAAATGGAGAAAGCCAACCTTCTATATATGTCCACTTGGTACAAATACAATGAATGAGTACATATATATAGATGAGAGAAAGAGAGAGGAAAGTCCTATACACAATGTGGGACTAAAGAGAGGAGAGAAAAACAATAAATGTTATACAAATGGGCCTAGTTTAAGTGGGCTTTTCCAACACTCCCCCGCAAGCTGGAGCGTATAGGTCATATGCACCCAGCTTGGACAAACACTGGTAGAACAGGGTACTTGATAAGGCCTTTGTGAGGATGTCGACAACTTGATCAGTTCCTGGAACATGCTTCAATTCAAGTTTCTTCAATTGAACCTTCTCACGAACAAAGTGACAGTCAACTTCGATATGTTTTGTGCGCTCATGAAACACCGGATTCTTTGCGATGTGTATGGCGGCTTGACTATCACAAAATAGAACAGCAGAGGAGGGGAGTTTTACTCCCAGGTCAGTAAGGAAACTTTCAAGCCATGTGAGTTCTGAGACAACCGAGGCCATCGATCGGTATTCAGCTTCTGCAGAGGAACGGGCTACCACAGCTTGTTTCTTACTCTTGCACGTAATAAGATGACCCCCAAAATAAGTACAGAATCCACTAGTTGACCTTCGATCGTCCAGGGAACCCGCATAGTCGGCATCAGAATAGGCAACCAATGCGGGAGCAGAGTCGGAGGTTTTGTAAACCAGCCCTTGACCCGGAGCTCCCTTAAGGTATCGAAGAATCCGTTCAACCGCTTGGAGATGAGAAGCCCGGGGGGCATGCATGAACCGACTGACAACCCCAACTGCAAACGATATATCCGGCCTTGTGACTGTTAGATAGATCAACTTGCCCACAAGGCGTCGATAGTATTCCGGGTTCGGAAGTAGCAAATCGTCATCCGAAGCATGAGCGCATAGTTTGTGATTTGCCTCCATCGGGGTACAAGCTGGCTTGCAACCAGACTGACCAGCATCTTTGAGAAGATCGAGACAGTACTTTCGTTGGGAGAGCACCAACCCGTCCGGCCGCCGGGCGATCTCGAGACCAAGGAAGTAGCGAAGTTTCCCCAGGTCTTTAGTCTGAAAAACAGTGCTCAGATGTTGTTTGACGTCTTGAATCCCCTTTGAGTCATCCCCAGTGAGAAGGATGTCATCAACATAAACCAGCCGAAGGACGGTGCCAGTGGCCCGGTGTCGAGTAAAAAGGGAGAAATCGGCAGAACTCCGAGTGAACCCCATGTCCCGAACCACCATGCTAAACTTGTCAAACCACGCCCGAGGGGACTGTTTGAGACCATAAATTGACTTTTTGAGAAGACATACCCGAGACTCCCCCGTGGTCTCAAACCCGGGCGGTTGGCGCATGTAGACGGTTTCCTGAAGGTCGCCATTCAAAAAGGCGTTCTTGATATCGAGCTGATGAAGGGGCCAGTGGCGGTGCACCGCGACGGAGAGAAGAACGCGGACAGTGTTAAGCTTGGCCACCAGAGAGAAGGTTTCCTCATAGTCGAGGCCCTCCTGTTGTGTGAAGCCACGGGCCACAAGACGGGCCTTCAGTCGGGCAATAGTTCCATCCGGAGCATACTTGATGACGAACACCCATTTACACCCAACAGGGTGCTGACCGGGAGGTAAGGGAACCAAGACCCAGGTCTGGTTGGCCCAGAGGGTCGTCATTTCTTCGTCCATGGCAGCCCGCCAGCCAGGATGGTGAAGCGCCTCCTGCAAAGAGTGAGGGAACGAAATAGAGGATAATGAGGTGGTAGGCGAATAACATACATAACCCTTCTGAGTGCGCGAGTACACCACAAAGATATGCTTGGTGGCACGAGGGTCCAATTTGTCCGTGGAGGGACCGAGGTGGTGAACGTAGCAGGTACACCCAAACACCCGTGGAGGAACGGGAAAAGGCGGAGTTGTGGGAAAGAGGAGGCTGAAGGGAGTAACATACTGGAGGACGGAAGACGGGAGGCGGTTGATGAGAAAGCAAGCCGTGGAGAGCGCGTAGTTCCAGTATGGTTTGCGAACCTGCATTTGAAGCATAAGGGAGCGAGCGACATCAAGAAGGTGACGATTCTTGCGCTCGGCGACACCATTCTGTTGTGGAGTGTACGGACATGAGGTTTGGTGAAGAATGCCGAACTCAGAGCAGAGAGTGGCAAAGGTATGGCTGGTGTACTCCCGCGCATTGTCAGTACGAATAGTGCGAATAGGCGCAGAGAACTGAGTGCGAGTCTCAAGTATGAAAGCCCGGAATACGCGGGGAAGTTCAGAGCGATCCCGAAGGAGATATAACCACGTCATGCGAGAGTAATCATCAATAAAAGTAAGAAAATATCGATAGCCAGAAATACTAGTAAATTTGTACGAACCCCATATATCGGAGTGTACTAAAATAAAAGGAGCGGAGCTCCGAGTACAATGAGGAGGGAACGATGAACGGGGCTGTTTGCCCAAAATACATGTGTCGCAGCGAAAAGCAGGGAGAGTAACATCAGGAAGAGCCTTCCGGAGGACTGGAAGAGGAGCATGTCCCAGACGGCGATGCCAATCCGAAGAGGAGATAGAGGCGAGGACAGTGGGAGAGTCGTCAAGAAGATAGAGCCCATTCTGCAGCCGTCCTCTACCAATGATAGTCCGCGTCTGCTGATCCTGTATGAGAAAAGAAGAAAAAGTAAATGTGACGGAGTAATTAGAATCAGTAGTAAGGCGACCAACATACAGTAAATTGAAAGGAAAGCCCGGAACATGTAGAGCCGAGCGCAGGAGGAGAGAAGAGGTGAGAGAAATATCAGCACATCCAGAGACTGGAACCGATGCCCCATTAGCGACAGTAATGTACTTCGGGTGAGGTGAAGACAAGTACCGAGGTGACCTAACAGAGGTGATATGATGAGTGGCACCAGAATCAAGGATCCAGCGCGTGCCAGAGGATAGGCAGGCGATACCTTCATTGGAGATAGAGGCAGCAGAGGCAATCGAGGCAGGCGGACGGCTGAGCAGGCCATGAAGATGCTGGAGCTGAAGACGAACCTCGTCGAGATCAGTACGAGGGGAAGCAGAGTCGGTAGTAGCAACAGAGGCTTGCGGACGAGGAGGTCGGCCATGTTTGCGATAGCATGTGGCCTCAAGATGTCCATCTTTACCGCAGAACGAGCACTTAGGCCTAGACCGGCCACCCCGACCCCGGCCGCGAGAGTCAGAGCGGCCGCCATAGGCAGAAAAGGGGAGAGGCAATAAGGGAGCTGGTGCCTGTTGAACAAGGGCTGGAGAAGGAAGTCCGGGCACATCCGGAGGCGGGGAGACTTTGAGAAGCATTGAGTACACATCGGAAAAAGATGGTGTAACGGTAGAGGAGAGGATGTGAGCCCGAACACTGTGAAGATGAGGCGGTACCCGGGCCATCATCATGACGATACCCACGGCTTCCTTTTGGGTACGTTGAGCAGCAAGATCTAAAGTCGGAGGCTGATGGTGGATCCAAGCCTCAACCAGAGACCGGCCCTGAGCAACAAAGGACGTCAGGTCGGTTGCGCCACTGCTATCAAGGGTCTGGAGAGCAGTGATGATGTCATATAGATGGTGGAGACTATCTTTGCCAGAGTAGAGGGTGTGGAGCTCGTCCCACATGCCTTTGGCCGTTTCATGATACATGGCCAGGCGATAGGATTCGTCATCAAGAGAGTTGAGAAGCCAAGTCTGCACACGACCATCATTGCGTAACCATTCCTCAGTAGGGTTACCGATAACGGGCTGAGTCTAGTGATGAAGGAACCCTTTGACTGCAGGACACGGCGAACAGAGTGTGCCCATTCCACAAAGTTCTTCTTGCCAGTGAGAGAGATTGTAGTAATCCGAAGCTCGTCGCGGACTTCCTGGAGAGAGGCCGGGCGTTCAGGAGGAGGAACTGCCGTGCCGACAGAGTCCGCAGATGTAGACATGGGGGCTACCTGGAGGAGAGGAAGCGGGAAGACAGCGGACTGGATGAGGTCGCGGCGAGCTGGAGGAGGCCGCGACGGACTGGAGGAGGCAGCTGCGGACTGGAGGAGGCAGCTGCGGACAGGATCAGACCGCGGCGGACTGTAGCGGGCTGAGAAGAGAGGACAAGCCGGGGAAGCACGACACGTCGCGGGAACAAGAGAGCGACCGCAGCGGGCTGGACCAGTCCGCAAGACTGAAAAATCGCAGAGAGGCGAGCCCGCGGCGGACAGGGAAAAGAACTTGGCCGCCTGAAGAGGAAGGAGAGCAGCCGCAGGCAGGAGAGAAGTGCGGACAGAAGGAGGCCGCCGCGCTTACGGCGGACGAAAGAGAGCAAGAAGAGGAGGCGAATACCGAGTTCGCAGCGGACAGAAGGAGACCGCGGAGCTAGGGATCGAGTTCGCCGAGGTCGCGCCAGACAAGAAGAGGCCGCAGCGGACTATGGGAAGCAGTGGACCCCACAGGATCAGAGAGAGGGCTATAAAGAAGGGCCTGAAGAGGAGGGAAGGGGAGTGGTTCCACGGGATGAGAGGAAGCGGTTTGGACAAGGGAGGCCGCAGGGGTGATGCGACTAGGAGGCGCGGCCACACAAATGCAAGCCGCAGAGACCGCAGGCCGCAGGGCGGATAGAAAAGGGAGTCCGCAGGAGTCCGGAACCTCGCTTTGATACCATGTAGAAATGGAGAAAGTCAACCTTGTATATATGTCCACTTGGTACAAATACAATGAATGAGTACATATATATAGATGAGAGAAAGAGAGAGGAAAGTCCTATACACAATGTGGGACTAAAAAGAGGAGAGAAAAACAATAAATGCTATACAAATGGGCCTAGTTTAAGTGGGCTTTTCCAACACATATGTATTTCAGACTGTGTAGTTATTTATCGTTTTTCCTTATGTGTTTCTAAGCAAGACACTATATAAGCGTCGGTACGACACCTATTTTGACATCTTTATAGCAAGGTCAATATGAAGGAGTCCTTGGGTGTTGAAACCCTACTAGAACAAGAGGATCTGACGGTGTCGAGAAGAAGGGCGTCTGATTGATGCCACAGTACTTGAAATAGGGCAGTAGCAGGCCAACTTCGAGAAAGGAGGGAGATATTAAGAGCACTGCCGACTCCCGTGGAGAAAATTGCACCTCAACCAATGAAATCCTACCATAGATGAGCGAGAACTTTTATCAGAAAGGAATAGAAGGCCTGCTATCGAGATTTCTGAGAAGGGTGGGGAAAAATAGGCTTCTTGGAGTTTTTATTAAAATTTCTACTGTGGTAGCTATTTTCAAAGAGGTATTTGAACATAATTTTGTAAAAATCACGAAGCATTGCTTGCTAAAGCTAGAGTCAAAGGGGCCTAAGAAGAAGAAAAAGAGTAATTTTTCCAAGTTCACTTTCAATAGGCTTAACAAGATTATTTATAAATCCACATTTTTGCTTATCGAGTTTTTAAAAATACAAAAACAAATTCTTAATAAGCGACTATATAGGTAGCAATTATTATTGTTAGCATGTAATCTCAACAATTATAACGCAATATAGTTCAAAATTTAAGAATATTAATAATTTGTGATGACGTTATCTATGAATCGAGCTATACAAATGCATAGACCAGTAAGGCAGTAAAGTCCTCAAAAAAATACACACAAACAGCCTTTTCAAAAGGGCGCTGATATTTGCAGGCCCATAATCGATATTTGCAGCCCTTGGATATTTGCAACCCCCAAATCGATATTTGCAGGCCCAATGGATATTTGCAGCCCTTTTTTTAAAAAAAATTTAAAATTGATCTTCTTTAACTTTTTTCCTCCTACCAATTATTAATATGAAATAAAACAAAAAATATAATTATATCATTGAAACAAAATCTAAATTTTATCTTCAAACAATTTTTTGAAAATTAAAAATGACATTTCGAATTGTTTTCAATTCACATTGCAAATCTTGAATTGGTTTTAGTGATACTAGATTGATAAATAATAGTTTTGCCCCCTGCAAGGCCGCAACTATTTTGAGTTCTCTCTCTCATGCTTGATGTCACCAGTTGAAAATCATCCATCTATATTATATGATACATCGGCATATTAATTTATATATTGACATAATTTTTAGTTTATATGCAAAAATATAATTGAAAAAGGAATAAAAATGAGAGGATTTAACAAATTTTTAATACATATAGGAGTGAAATATTAATTTATTTCATATTTATGTTAATATGTATATGTATATAATATATTTTAATAACAAAACAGAAAAGCCAATTGGCTTGGTGGTTCAACACTATTACAGCTTTCTAGATGGCAGGGGTTCGAATCCTCACACCCTCAACATTTTGGATATTAAATTATTCTCTTTGGCCCGCCCGATTTAGTAAACCCGAGCCCGGTTCCCGGCTCACCGGCCCGCCCACCCGATTTTTTGGTTCTTGGGCGGTCATTTGTTCTACCGGGTCACTAGCCTTGACCGGACCGGGCGGTGGTCCGACTAGCGGCCCGACCGGTTGGACCGGTCCGAGCTTTGCAGAGGAGAAATCATAAGATGGGGCTGCAATTAGGATCTTTTATTTATGTTATAAATTATGTGGATTTTTAAAAATGGGCCTGCAAATATCCTTTTTAGGCCTGCAAATATCAGCGCTCTTTCAAAACCTTAATCATCATGGACTGACAAAAAACAAGTGAGGTAAGAGACCAAATCTATGGACTGGTGATGATCTGCTGTCATCAAAGGGATTTATGACAGAAATTAAAAATCTATGGAAAGAGAGATAATATAAGAGAACAAAGAACAATAAGAGTAACCACAAATTTATCAGTCTTATATCATCCAAGTTGTGTAATGAAAAGTGTCAATGCAAAACTAAAATCTATATTCCTTTGTTTAGATCTCACACAAGAATAGACACTTTAAACACAAGGAAACATCAATGCAATGCTCAATAACATGCTTATATTCAAAACAAACAAATACTAGGGCATTGATGCAAGATAACTCACCTGAAAAAAATGACATGATGGTTTTAATCAAGTCAGAATGCTTTTTTTGATCTTCCAGTTTCACCAATATTTGACTAGCAACTTCATACAAATTTTTACCCCTCACATCATTACTTCCACAGAATATTCTCCTCACATACTGAAGTTCCTTAGCAAGGTTTTCAGCTTTCCAGTTCTTGGAGCACATCTTGAATACTTCCTTCACAAAGCCAAACATCTCTGAAGGATGACCGCAGGCAACACAATGAAACTGCATTTCAGTGGCTCCCGATGACACTGGAGAACTTCGACCATTTCTAACATGAGAACCTCTTAGCCCACAATCTGTATGGCACCAGTGGAGACAGACATCACAACCAACCCAGCTGCAAGTATTGGATGCCATGTCAAACTTGGAACAAATGAGACACATGCAGGCACTACAAAAGCCATTCTTTTGAGAGCAAATTTTGCAATCACAATCATCAACAGGCAACACATTCCTACATGAAATATTCCGACACTTCAAGTTGTGATATATATCAACTAAATCTGCTGAAGGAACATTATTAGGTTTCTGAAGGAAATCAGGGAGATCTGTCTTTAGAGCTACCAATATCTCCAGCAAGGTCCTGGGGCACCTAGACATTGTTTCTAGGGTCAAGTCAGACCTTCTCCAAAGTGCCATCTGAAGCGTGTATATTTGTCCACGTTTATCTGAATTAGCAAGCATCTTACAAATAGAATCCTTCAGATACTCAATAGAATGGTCAGTCATATCAAGAAGCATCCTTTCCATAACTTGTAGGGGTTCGGAGACAATCCTCGTGATGATCCTCTCAACAACACTCAGTGTATTAACAATAACTTCTTCGCCTTCACGTTGCTCGCTCCTAGATGGACTGTTAAAGCTTCTCTCTCTTGTTAGCATCCCCTTATCCCTACTGTATTCAGGTAGCATGTCATGAGACCCAACACTCTGAGGAGGTGATGGTTGCCTGGGGAAACTTGGTTGCCTCAATAACGCATTGGATCCCAAATGATGGTGCCCATTCATACCCTGAATTGAGTTTTGGGAATGGTTTCCATTCAAAAGTGCTCTATGGAAGAGTGCTCCAGCCCCTCCCTTCCGTTTGGGCTCAATAACGGACTGAGATGGCCATATGGTACCACTGGAAACTTGATCTACACCCTGAAATATAGGACGGCTACCTACCGACTGCTCATAATTGTCCATTGAATTCTGTGTGAGTGAACAGCTAGGGTTGTGCACAAATGGCTGAGAACTGGAGAATGAGATTGAATTTGTAAATCCATCCGATGTTGTCCGGAATGAAGATGGGAAAGACTGAATGCTCCTTGTGCGACCAGGAGAGCATGGTTGTGAGTTTAGAGGCTTAGAGCTCTGATCTGGTAGAACACCAGGTAAGCCAAGGGAGAGGTCAAGCGGTTCTAATTTAAGCTTCTTATTCATGATTCTTCCAGGAAAATACCCACAAATGCCATCCTTATCTGGTTGGGCAATATGATCTCTAAAGATCAGCTCAAAACCCCTACAACTGGGTTCTTCCACAGCATTCTCACACTCTACTGAATCTGCAACATTTGAAAGAGAATGTGCAATACTTTTTCCCTTGTCCTTCAAAATTTTCTTTATCTTGTTAGCCACGGACTTCATTGTCAAATTATTCCCAAATGCAACCTCGTTAACTGAACTTAAACAGACAGTTTCACCATCAGTTGCAGCTTGAAAATCATTACCTTTTCCCTGCCTCTGCACTGCTTCATAACTAACTTCATTAATAACTCTGTCTTTCCTCTGCACACCTACATGGTTAATACCTGTTTCCTCTCTTTTTTCAGCATCCACACTAATCTCTCTAACAACAACTTCTCTTAACCTCTCTAAATTTTCTTCTAGAGAAGTATAAACATTGGCCAATTCATCCTCCTTGACCACCTTTGAATCAACATGATGCTTCATTTCAATATTAGGACCTTGGGAAAGTAAGTAAGAGCATCCAACACTAATTCTTTCTTTCTGCTCCCCAGAATTAGTCTCTTCAAGTTTTTCCACTTTGCAAATCCGTTCTCCCAAGTCACCTTCGATCATTTGCCTTTCATCCAAACTTTCTATTTTCTCTTTGCTTTCAATTAAGCCTTCCTCTTCCCCTCTTCTTTCCTCTTCCAGTCCCTTAACAATTTCACTGTGTTCATTCTTACCATCCAGCATTGAGGCATTTTCAGTGACATGATCCACTTCTATTTGCATTGATCTCTCCTCACCAGAAATCACATCAGCACCTCTGCTCTCTGAACTCGGTCCAGAGGCACTCTTGGTCTCGTCCTCTCCATTACAAATCTGTGATTCCTTCTCACCCTTCCCTGTAGAATGAGTAGAAGTCTCCGGCAGTGGATCTGGTTCGAGCTCCCCTTCTTCCATCTCACTACTGCTACAGCTCTCTCCACGGGCCTTCACCACCTCTACCTTGAAAGCCTCCGGATCTTTAGACGGCTCTCCACTGGACGAATCCCTAGACCTAGTCTTACTCCGATCATCTGAATCCCAGCGGGGCGACCTCTTCTCCTCCTCCTCAAAAGCCTCCTTCCCACAGCTCAACCTCCGCCACGACAACCACCGCACCCTTCCCGCCGGGACCGATCCCTCTCAGATCTAAAACCCTTGGGATAATCCCTCCTTATACCCGAAAAGCTCTCCGATCGATACATCCTCTCCCTCCCATACGAACCTCTTGACGAAGAAGACACGTGCATCTGCCGATCCAAGCAGCTGCCGCTGCCTCCGCCGCCATCTCGGTATCTGTCGAAGATCCTGCGCCGATCAGACCCATCAGCCTCGTGCTCGAACCGCTTCCTTGGAGGCCGCATGGCCTCCCGATCCTCTTCCCCCGATCTATCATACAACGACGACGTGGACCTCCGAAGGCTCTCCGGCTTCGTAAAGAAGCTGCGGCGCGATGACGACCGTTCGGAGTCAATCTCCCGCCTCTCCCAGTCTTTTCCGGCGATATCGTCCAGATCCTCACCGTAGGATCTCATCCTCTTCATCGGGACAAACGGAAAAGCCTCGGAGAATGCTCAAAACGAATTACAGTACAGCTACTTCACCGAAACCCTAGTTTTCATCATAGAACGGTGAGAAGAAGCGGCTAACCGTAAGCGCTGCACGCAAGCGTTGATCAGGCGAAGAGGACAGCCGGCCACCGGCAGATGGCTGGTAATTTCCGGCGGCGGAAGCAGGGAAGGCACTGGAAAGCCGCATCGAGGAAGGAAAGGGAAGCAGGAAGCGGACAAAGGGAGTGGGAAAAAAGTTTTGCCTCCTTGGCAAGGAAGCTACGTTGCCTTCCAGTCAACGCAACTTGTCGCTGAGCCGGACTCGACAGTGAAAGGGGCAGCTCTCATAATTACGATTCAGCATAAGGCCGATAACGGTGGGACCCGCTCAATATCATCCAGTCCAACTACTGTGCATGGGCGCGTCATTTGAAGTAATAAAATTATTCTACTTAAAGACCTATGGTCCTCTTAAAACTTAATTTTAATTGGGCAATTGGCGAAATGCATCTTCGAAATATAAATTTTTGGCAAAATGCACCCCAAAAGTTTAAAATTGACAAAATACACCCCCAAAGTTGGTTTTCTTGGCAATGTGCACCCTAGAGTATACATTTTGTCCATTTCATTTTTTGTCTAGTGAGGGTGCACATTGCCAAGAAAACCCACTTTGGGGGGTGCATTTTGCCAATTTTAAACTTTTGGAGTGCATTTTGCCAAAATCCTATATTTCCAGGGTGCATTTTGCAAATTTCCCATTTTAATTGGTTAATATTTATTTATATTTCATGGGGACTGGGGAGTGGAAAGCATTATTTTTGGAGATTCATGCTTGGGTTTTACTTTTTAGTGAGTGATTACTATTAGTAACGGATGAAATTTAAAAATGATTATTTCAATAATATTTTGTTATTACTGAATCATTATTAAAATTTCAAATAAAATTTATGGTACTGCTGCGGGTCACTCGATTTTTCTCAAATCCGAAGAATCAGTGCGTCTTAGCTCGGAGTCGGAATGGGTGCACAAACAGCCAATGAAAAACAACAGCAAATGACAGGAGATTTTTTTCACGTGAAAAACCACATTGCTGGAATAATGTCGGACCAAAATCTACTATCTCGTTGAGTTTAAAAGATTTGACAGTTTTCTTGGAGGGTGACAGACCACCTCTTTGTTACACAGTTTTGAGTACAAGAACGACAAAAAATAAACTAAGCACAAGATACACTGGCATGAGCGCCCATTGAAACTCAGGATTGACTAAGTCTTCGGGACTTTGATGAGAGCGTTCTTATGGAAAAATGACTCAGTCCTTGCAGCGCTGTGTGTAGTGCGCTTGAGGGCCTAGAGAGGGAGCAGAGCGAATTCCGAGCGGAGGAACGATCCAAGTCTCACGTGCTCGCCAAAAAATCTCAGAGTTCTCTCTAGCAGATGAAGTTGCTTGTCTTCAAATGAGGGCTTGATGACCCTTTTATAGTCTTCTAGAGGGACATGCTGATGATTGCACATGAGCGGATTTTGTGCTAACGAATATCATCGCTCTGTTACAGTTACCTGGATCACCAATTTTCGAGAGATGACGGGTGTGCCCCCAGGGCAGTTAGGGTGGCCCAGACAGGCTGCCCGGTGGCGGCGGCGGCAACGGCCGGCGGACGCTGGTGGCGGTCGTAGGCGACGAAGACAGTTAGCGGTGGCAGCCGCCGACATGCACGCGCACCGCGCGTGCGTTGGCCGCATGCGCGCGCTGGTCGCATGTGCACAGGTCGCCACGCACATAGCCACACCCACATGATCTCCACCCAAAAAGAATGGGATCATGCGTTTGACCGCACACACGATCACCACGCCTGATCCTCCCACGCGCTGATCTCATTACGCACACCAAGGGAACCGCCACCGGCGCCGCCTCGCCGGCCACCGCCCCGTCCCGGCCGCTGCCTTGCGGCCAAGGGGCGGCCGCCGCCTTGCAGCTGAGGGCGTCCAAGCCGACCCCCTTCCTCGGCCGCCGTCCTGCGGACAAGGGGGGCCGCCCTCCTTGAACGCTGCCCTGCGGCCAAGGGCCGGTTGGCCGCCCCTCTTGGAACGCTGCCCTGCGGCTAAGGGCCGGTAGGCCGCCCCTTCCTGGGCCGCCGCCCTGCGGCCGAGGGGAGGCCAAGCCGGCCGCCCCTCCTTGAACGTCGCCCTACGGCCAAGGGCCGGCCGGCCGCCACTCCTAGAACGCCGCCCTGCGGCCAAGGGCCGACAGGCCGCCCCTTCCTCGGGCGCCGCCCTGCGGCCAACCACCCCTTCCTCAGTTGCTGCCCTGCGGCCAACCGCCCCTTCCTCGGCCGCATCCCTGCGGCCCAGGGGCGGCCAAGCCGGCCGCCCCTCCTTGGCCGCCTCCTTGCGGGCAAGGGGCGCCCAAGGGGTGGCCAAGCCGGCCGCCCCTTTTGTAGCCGCCGCCTTGCGGCCAAGGGGCGGCCAAGCCGGCCTCCCCTCCTCTGTTGCCGCCTTGCGTCCAAGGGGCGGCCAGGCCTGCAGCCCCTCCTTGGGCGCCGACGACCTCCCCTGCCGACGACGAGGGCAGCGACACGATCGTTGGCTGCCCATAATGAGTCGCCCCAGCTGTCCGATCATCTCAGGTCGTCGCAAGCCGTTCGATTCACGGGTAACCACCACTAACCACCAAGTTAGTGGGTGAAATTTAATTAATATTTTATTATTTTATTTATGACGGTCTACAAATAGCAAAATACGTGCATTAAAATTATATTAAAAATAATCATGATTGTAATTCTCGTGTGCGGATAACCGCATAACCACCACTCGTAGCCTATAAAAGGAGCTCCAAGCCTCCTCATTTCTCATCTTTTCACTTCAGAGTCATCTCCTTCCTCAAGTCGAAGCTTCGCCAATTACCTCCTACGAGCCACATGCGAGTCGCACTCGAGCCACACCCGAGCCACAAGCGGGTCAAGCCACAATCACCAGTCAAAGCTAAATCGTCCAAGTTCCAAGCGGCTCCTGCAACTACAAGACCAAGTGCTCTGCATCCTATCAAGAATCAGCAAGTCATTATCCGAAAACCACCAGCGCGAGGCACAAGTTGTAACAACTCCCGAGTGACGGCCTGTCGTCCACCGTGTGCAAAGTATTCTCTCACCCCATAATTGTAACGAGAGGTGTCCTGTCACCCTAGGCTTCACAAACCAGCTGTAACCCGCCCGAAAATAGTGAATTTTGACCGACACAGATCCGGTCACGTGATTTTTTACCCAGTTGAGGAGTTTTTCCACGTTAAAACTGCTTGTGCACAATCAACATACTCTTTTGATTGTGTGTGTGCTCGACCGTTCCGAGAGCTAAGACGGTCCAAGAATTCCGGCCCGACCGGGATGTCGAGTTAGTCCGCAACAGTTTGGCGTCGTCTGTGGGAAACGAATTCCCAACATCTTCCAAATATTATACCCGTTGCACTACGGTACAAAGAAATAGAACTTCCAACTTGACAGCTTCCAAGGAATGGCTTTAATGACAAAAAGAAGCTCCTGGACAGCCTCCGTCCCAGGGGGCACACTGAGCCAACCCACTCCCATCTACTTGTGGATGTGCCTCTCGAGGCAGAAACTATTTTTGCCCCAGTAACAACATTGGAAGGACGAGTTCGGCAAATGGAGGAACAACAAACCGAGATGCTCACTCTGCTTGGGAACACGGGGGGCTCCTCCCACTCAATCGCCTACACCAGCCAATCCCCCGCCTCCACTAAGTCATGGCCAACCAAGGGAAGCTCCGCAAAGAGAAGCGTCGAGAGATTTCTCCGATGCCGCTAGTTCCACTCACCCGGTCCTCATAGCAGTCGGAACTGGTCGTCGAGACCAAGCCTTGGAAGAAGAACCCCGCTTACCCCTACGCGAAAGATTCACTAGGGAAGATATACTAAAAGTGATCGCCGAGGAGTGCAGGCAGGTTGGCCGCTGAGATATTTGTAACACCCCATATCTGTCGCATAGCGTATAGTAGTAGGTCCGGCCGGGGCCCGACGCCATATACCACAGACAGACCGAAGGGTTACGCAATGGAAACCATCCTGCCAATAACCAACGTTCTACACATAGTACATTCTAGCAGAAGCAATTTAAAAGTTGCAAATTAAGAACCCAACGAACAACATGAATGTCCACTACACAAACTCAACAGGAATGAACGTACAAATACACAAGTATTTGACCTTATGACCTTACAAGAGTTTACTTAATATAAGTGTCTTCCAACCTCGGCATGCAGGCCGGTCATACATGAGAATAAAAGTAAACAATCATAATTAGGCCTTTAAGAGCCGGCTCAGCAACAAGGGCTTTTGCCCGCTATTTGCCACTCGCTCCGCAACACCTGCAAGCAACAATCCACCGAAGCAGTGACAAACAAAAGCAACGATCAGCTAAGCTGACCAATTTATAACGATCCCGCCCCTAAACTTGGGGTGGCGATGCTCCTTCCCTGCACTTTATTAGCATTGCCATATAATAGAGAAATTACACATCATCACAGGCGTAGGCTCGCACGGCCACACACCCCGTGCTCTCAGGGCACATTCTCGGTGAACCCGTCAAAGTCCGCATTCTCACCACCGCCCCTTGGACGACAATTCTCGTGAGCTTTATGGTCTTTCTGGCCTAAGCTTAAGACCCTCCATCTATGCCAACAGCAAGTGCCATGTACCTTAGGTCTCTTTAACCGAACCACATAGAGCGGGTACGGTTCTGCCTAACCCGTTGCTCACACCGCAACGTCAATTTAAGCCGTCTGCGCGGGTCAAGCATCCCCGAGTACCAATTTGATCACACACTTTGCATAACCTGGTTATGTACAAGTTGGCTCCCGGGCCACCGAGTTGGCAGAATCACGCATCTGCCTAGTTTTCCGGGTGCACCTTGGAGTTAGTCCCCAAGGCTCCCGGTTGCAATCTACCGCGTAGAAAACCCCAAAAAAAACAATCATCTACGCGGAGTCTTATCCGACCATTCATGCAATGCAACATCACCGATTTAGACCAACTTGTCCGGGTAGGCTTCACACATCATGCCCATGTCCGTTTCTCGATTACAGACTCTATATGCAAAACAACGGGGACTATTCATGTCTACCCGAAGGAACACCTCACACTCACCGCAAACTCGCGAGAGCGGACTTCCTATGCAAGGAAAAGAGGACTTCACATGTCCAAGATGAGAATCGTTACCCTAGCATTCCTCTTTGGCGTCATGAAGATCTATGCAGATGAAAAGCACTGCAACGTCCTCGCCTCCGTAGATCTGAACTCGGCTTGCGATTTGGGGCTCCGAAGCTCCACCGGTGGCCGGATCTCTCCTCCTTCTTCTTCCTTGCTCTCCCCTCTCTCTAGAACTCTTAGAAAGAGAAAACCCAAAAGAAATGAGGGTTTCTAAACCCTATTCCCGGGTTTAAAACCTGCCAGGATCAGCCAGGACCCTTAGATCCCAAAGGAAGGAAACAGACGGCCACGATGCGCACTTAAAATCCAAAACCTGGGCCGAATATGGCTTGTGACATGCCCGTGTCCAAGGTCGTGTGCCTCATTCGACGTCGAAACCGTCGCATCCCGAAAAGAACGCGGGCACTCGACACACCCGTGTCAGGCTTGACATGCCCGTGTCATCCAGTACACGCCTGTGTAGCGGGGCGTGTTCCTTCATCGACACAGGACCAACACCAACCCGAGAAGAACACGGGTATTCGACATGCCCGTGTCGAATTTGACACGCCCGTGTCAGGCTGAACACGCCTGGGCTCCAGCTCGTGTTCCACCCCCGACATAGCACGACTCATAGCCCAAGTAAGACACGACCTGGGACACGCCCGTGTCTCAGGCCGTGTTCATTGTTCGACGATCGTCGACTGCAATTTCGTCGACCACACGACCATCATCGAACCCAAGCACGACACAGTCCTGGGATACGCCCGTGTCCCAGGCCGTGTGACCACTACCAAGTTCCAAACTTGGCTCAAAACGCTACCCGTCCCTCTTTTAAGTTTTGGGGCGTTACAACTCTCTCCCTCTTAAAAGAATTTCGTCCTGAAATTACAGAAAGCAAAGATATAAACAAAACTTAAACGGTACCTGAGTGGAATAAATCTGGGTACTCCTCAAGCATGGTCTGCTCTCGCTCCCACGAGAGCTCCTCCGACCGCAGTTGTCCCAACAGACCTTGACCATCCTAATTTCTTTGTTACGCAATTGCTTGACTTCCGAGTCCTCAATGCGAACGGGCTTGACCTTCGTCGTCAACCCATTATCAACCGATACTTGATCGACCGCAATCACTTGTGAAGGCTCTTGCACCGCCTTCCGTAGCACCGATATGTGGAATACGTCGTGTAGACCACCCAGTTCCGCTGATAGCTTTAATCGATATGCCGCTTCGCCAATCCGCTCCAAAACCTCAAACGGTCCAAGGTACCTCGAGCTTAGCTTCTTCAAGCGCCGTACCCGTGAGACACCCTTGAACGACTTAATCTTCAAGTACACCCAGTCGCCAACAGTGAACTCCACGTTCCTATGCTTGGCGTTGTAGTATTAGCTTGTCGGTCCTGAGCGATTAGTAATCTCTCTCGAATGGTTCGTACCAACGAGGTTGCATCTTCCACTTCTTGCCGCTTGTATAGCTTCGACTCACTCGTTTCCAACCACGATAATGGCGTGCGACATATTCTACCATAAAGAGCCTCGAAGGGCGCCATCTGAATGCTCGTCTGGTAGCTATTGTTGTAAGCGAATTCCACCAAGTACAGGTGATCTTCCCATTGCTTCCTGGAATCCAGGACGCACATGCGAAGCATGCCTTCCATCGTCCTGTTGACTCTCTCGGTCTGACCATCGTCGTCGCGCGGATGAAAGGCCGTGCTGAAACTCAGCTTGGTCCCCAACATCTACTACACCAATCTCCAGTCATTAGATGTGAACCGCCCATCTCGGTCACTCACGATACTGCGGGGCACACCGTGAAGCCGCACAATATTATCCACATATAATTTTGCCAATTTCTCCACATAATCATCCTTCCTATACAGAATGAAGTGCGAAACTTTCGTCAGACGATCTACGATCACCCAGATGACGTCGTTTCCCTTCTGCGACCTTGGCAAACCATGCACAAAGTCCATCGTAATGTCGTCAAACTTTCACTCCGGAATATGCAAGGACTTCAAGAATCCTCCAGGCTTCTAGCACTCCGCCTTCACTAAGACGCATGTTTGACACTTCGCCACATAGAGTGCCACATCCTTCTTAAGTCCTGGCCACCAGAACAAATTCTTCATATCATGGTACATCTTCGTGCTCCCCAGGTGAATCAAGTACTTGGTATGATGAGCCTCGCACATCAAATCCACGCGCAGTTTGCCCACATTTGGGATGCACAGCCGATTGTCCTTCCATAACAATCCATCCATGACCTCAAATTGGGAATTTGACTCATCCAAAGCCTCAACCATGATTTGCTTCATGTGGCCATCCAAATCCAGAGCCTGCCGAATCCGATCAGTCAGGTCACACTGAACTTTAGTCTAGTTTAATAGCACTTCAGCACTAGTCTGCTTGTCTACACAAGAGATCTCCAATGCCTCCAACTCCCGAACCAAACGCTCGTCATGGACCGACAGCCAGTTGGCTTGAGTTGGGGCCCTGCGACTCAACGCATCCGCAATTGCATTGCTTTTCCCTAACACATAATGAATCTTGAATGTGTAGTCCCCCAGGAACTCCATCCATCTCCGCTGTCGCATGTTTAGATCCTTCTGATCCAACAAGTACTTCAGTCTCTTGTGGTCGGTATAGATATCGACCTTCACCCGGTACAAGTAATGCCTCTACAGCTTCAGGGCAAATATCATGACTGCTAACTCTAAGTCATGGATTGGATAATTCCTCTCATACACCTTCAGCTGATGCGAGCCATACACTATCACACTTCCGTGCTGCAGTAGCATACAACCCAATCCACTGCCCAAAGCATCGCTGTAGATCTCAAAGCCTTCGGTCCCACCCGGCGAACTTAAAACTAGCGACGTGGTCAACCGACTCTTCAACTCCTCAAAAGCTCGCGCGCACTCCGGCTTCCAAACAAACTTCTGCTCTTTCCTCGTCATAGTCGTGAGGGGTAACGTTATCCGCGAGAAGTTCTCTACGAAGCGCTTGTAATAGCCGACAAGCCCCATAAAACTCCGGACTTCCGCTACCGTAGACAGCACAGGCCACTCTCGTATAGCAACAATCTTTGCCGGATCCACCACAATTCCCTCTCC
Organism: Platanthera guangdongensis; assembly: GCA_039583875.1. Taxonomy (NCBI): domain Eukaryota; kingdom Viridiplantae; phylum Streptophyta; class Magnoliopsida; order Asparagales; family Orchidaceae; genus Platanthera; species Platanthera guangdongensis. The sequence goes on from CM077164.1 coordinate 5,461,077, forward strand.
ACTGACTATGTGACCAAGGAACGCTACTGAGGACAACCAAAACTCGCATTTGGAGAACTTGGCGTACAGTTGATTCCTCCTCAGCGTCTCCAACACCAAATGCAGATGCTTAAAGTGATCCTCCTCACTCTGCGAGTACACCAATATATCGTCGATGAAGACGATCACAAAGTGGTCTAGGTACTCTATGAAAGTCCTGTTCATCAGATCCATGAACACTGACAACGCATTAGTCAGCCCAAACAGCATGACCGTAAACTCGTAATGCCCGTATCTCGTACTAAAAGCTGTCTAGGGGATATCACTTTCCCTTATCCTCGACTGATAATATCCGGACTTAAGATCCAATTTCGAGTACACCGTTGACCTGACTAACTGATCGAACAGATCATCAATTCTTTGGATCGGTACTTGTTCTTCTCCGTTAACTTGTTCAGCTCTTGATAATCAATACAGAGCTGCAAACTTCCGTCCTTCTTCTTCATAAAAAGGACTGGTGTGCTCCAAGGTGACGAACTTGGACGCACATAACCTTGTTCCAACAACTCCTGAAGTTGAACCTTCAGCTCCGCCATCTCCTTACGCGCTAACCGATATGGAGAGCGTGACATAGGTTTCACACCCGACACTAGCTCGATGGTGAAGTCTATCTCCCGCTGAGGTGGGGCTCCAGGGAGATTGCTAGAGAACACATCAGGGTATTCAGATACCACTGGGATGCTGTCCAAAGCAGGCTTAGGCTTCGAAGCCTCCACTAGCATAAAGACAGCTTTGCACCAGCACGAACCACCTTAACCACCTGAAGAGCAGACATCAAAGTCTTGCTCGACCCTTTCAAGCCCGCAAATGTCATCTCACGACCCGTTCCCAACTTATTTTGAATTTCTCCAAAGATTCTTTTATCATATTTGAACTCTGCGACAAGTAAGAATTGCAAGACCAGACACGTATAGACAATCGGTTATTCATATATATCATCCCTTTTTAACAATGTCCAACTAGTTTAAGGTACGACTAAGCCGCGAGCGATCCTCGTGCGAACTAAGCCGCGAGCGATACTCGTGCGAACTAAGTCGCGATCATCCTTGTGCGAACTAAGCCACGAGCGATCCTTGTGCGAGCTAAACTGTGAGTGATCCTCGTGCGAACAAAGTCGCGAGCGATACTCATATGAACTAAGCCGCAAGCGATCCTCGTGCGAGCTAAGCCGCGAGCGATCCTCGTACGAAAGGTAAGACTGGCCATGCGGTTTGAATACAAAAGTTATTCACTGAACCTGCCTTTTTACGCCAGGACGTCGTCAGGGCCTGCCCCCCTCACGACCAAGCCATGAGCGATCCTCGTGCAAACTAAGTCGCGAGGGATCCCCGTGCGAACTAAGCCGCGAGCGATCCTCATGCGAACTAAGTTGCGAGCGATCCTCGTGCGAACTAAGCCGCGAGCGATCCTCGTGCAAACTAAGCTGCGAGTGATCCTCGTGCGAACTAAGCCGTGAGCGATCCTCGTGCGAACCAAGTCGCGAGCGATCCTCGTGCAAACCAAGGCGCAAGCGATGCTCGTGCAAATCAAGTCGCGAGCGATCATCGTGCGAACTAAGTTACAAACCAACTACAAGCACAATTATAGCCTTGCAAAGCAAAGCCAAACTATGCTCAAGCATCAAAGACAATACAAGTACAATCAAAGCAAGATACAACAAAGTTGGAGTCTACTCTTCATCAAGCTCACCACACACATACTCAGAAAGGTCATCAATGCCATGATCAACAATGTCATACTCATTCTTGCAGGATACCATCCGCCCGTCACCCAAGTAGTAGTTTAGGCATCTTTTGGATCTCACCCTCAACCATCGAAGTCAAATGAGCATACCAAATTTGCTTACGCAGGATGACAGTTCAAACACCACAAGTTGCTCTACTTTCACAAGCAAATGCGCAAAACTGAAGCGGTTAACAATCAATCTAGAAATGCATACAGAGCATCCAAGGCGCCACAAACACAGTACAAAACCACTACATGACGCAGATGAACAAAGGTATAATAAAGGATGAACTATACGTCATCCACATCAATGTATGAGCTCCACTCCATAAGAGATCTCCAGCACCAAATCCGACTACACTGCAACCACGCGATCACGTAATCATGTGAAGGAACGTCACCTCCAATCTCGCATGTATCTCTTAATCTTCGTTGCACATGGCACCCTGCCACGCATAGTGTACATCACACACTTTGTACCTTGCACACATAGTGCACATTGCGCCCTACGCACACACTGTAAGACCCCCCTTTTTTTCTTTTTCAACACCGGGGTCTTAGGCCCAGAACCGCCGTTTTGCGGTGACTCCTTCACGCTCTGAAGGGTCATCACCACAAAGCGCCGATTCTGCCGGCCAATTCGATCACAGAAAAGTAGCACAATAAAGTAAATGCAAATTATCAGTTCACAGATAATCACATATCATAAAGATAATCGCCACGAAGGGAGTGTCCACAGAAAAACACATCAGAGTAGAAAAATACGGGCTTATGCCCGGTACATCATGTCCTCACTACAAATCACTCATGCGGAAGCAAATGCTAAAGATCTACTCAAGGTCGAGACTCACGGTCCCGGCTGTATGAACTCCGGAGCTAGACTGCCCCATCTCCATGCGCACCGATCTCTGGGGCTGCTCCTCCATGCTGGGCTCCATGATTCCCTAAAATGATGCGGTTCAAAAACCGTTAGTCTAAAATACTAAGTCCTATCACCCCCACCCCTTCCCCCATGATCCTAGGCACCGAGCGGAGAGGAAGAAAGGGGAGGACTTGAAGGTGGAGAATAATCAAAAACAGATGGCAGCGGATCTATACTAGCAATACTATAATAGATATGGACAATAAGCTAAAACATGAAAAGTAACCTTCACTTATGTGAGAACACATAAGCCAAGGGTCTTCTGCAAGACTCCCATCGTATAAAAAGTCTCATACCAATTTATACGTTGGGGTGTCGGTTATCAAACAGCAGTAAATATATATCAAAATTGACGTAATTTATAAACTTGCCTACACAAGCTTATAGACCAAGGGGTCGTTTTGCAAGGCCTAAAGTATAAGCGTCCCATTCCACTTATACTTTAGGTGTCCGGGTTAAATGAATCGATTATGATATGACATGCAAGTGGGTATGATGGATCATGCAAGTGCAACACACACACCCGACTCTGTGCACACAGACCTCTAGTTTCCCCCTTTTTGGAGCTGTAACCTCCCAGGATACCTCCGTAGTGGCAGACGGAAGCTGTGGGTTGGGCCTCGCTAGCCTCTAAACCAGTAAAGCACTACCGGCCAGACCTATCGTACGCCTCAACGCTTGGTGCACGAAGCGGACTCCTGCGTACTCTTGCCGGCTGGCGCACCAGACTTCTGTTGGCGAAGTGCTAGCCACACTTGCCGAGTCAGCGTATTGGCGTCGGTGCATCGACCCTCCAATACCGAAGACCCACCACCTTAATTTTCTTTCCTTTTATGCACATGCAGATTTAACGTATACAAAACCCGAGCCGAAGCTCCCCAGAGTAGAAATGTCCGTCTCAAACAATCGAGCCGGAGCTCCCCGGACCCAACGTCCGTCCCTTAACCATCCAAGCCGAAGCTCCCAACTATCTTTCAGTACTATTAGTGTTCGTGAAATGTGCAACCCTAATTACTAAGTTACTCTTTTCAGCTTGTTAATACAGTTTACGTTAACCCAGGACTGCCCCCGGTTTCCCTGTGAAGGGCTCTCAAGGGGCACTAGCAACTATGTTGGGATTACGCCCAGCGTTCCCTTTCGCAAGGTACTTATTATTATTATTGGTTGATTCCCTTACCCATTACCTTCTCATATTACGATAGGCTAATTCCTAGGGTGATTTGACTCTACCTCACCTCAGGAAGGACGATTTTTCGTCGAACCCGAGCGCCTCTAAACTCTAGCCAAACCAATTTCTCACCACTCTTCCCATCCTTCTATGGTGAACTCACCCACCTCTATCAAAAAGGACTAACTCCTACACCATGTCCCAACGTGACTTATTGCAATTCCCCCATGCAGATCATCCTAGGCTATATGTCGGTCCAGATAGGAGATAATCCAAATTCTCATCCAAATGGCCTACCTTATTTATGGGAGACTTATCATGACACAAATAGACTAAATCCAGGAAATTATAATTTTCCTAACTTATCTGGTATTTAATTATTTTCCTTAAAGCTTCCAAAGGCTACCAGTTTGAACATGAACAACCCTAAGCACACATGCAAAATGCCTAACAAAATTATGATAGATATTAGGTTATCTCAATATGGTAAATTCAAAGTATCACAATTTTCCATCATTAAAAGGGCACTAAAATTATTTTTGCAATATTTACTATCTTCCGCTGTTTATGAACCAAGTATAGGAAATATCCATCCAAAAATTATAAAATAATTATACTATGCAGATTAAACCTTAAAAGTAGCATTGACCAAGTTTCATAATTTGTCAGCAAGAATTATTCTCTGAATAAATTAATTATCAAAAATCTCAATATTATGGACTTGTAAAGGAAGTACTATAAAAATCCCTCTAAAATTATGAATAAATTCCTACAAATATATTTTGGCCATTAATTCAACGGTACCTAAGTCTCATGAGTTTTCAACAGTTATATCACCTATAAATAATTTTATACCACAAAAGCCCCTTTTTGAAATTAGTGAAGGAAGTATCAAATATATTCAATTAAAAATTGTAAAAAAAATTCAGGGATATTCACTTAGACATAGATTATCTTCTGACCAAGTCTCATAAGATTTAAATAACAGAATAATCAAATTAATTAAAATACCATTTGGTCTTTTGGTAATTAACAAATAAAGTGCTAGAAATATAATCCATAAAATTCTAATAAAATTACTAGGGAATCTAGATGGTCTAAAACTTACTCTACCCAAGTTTCACAAGCTTTGAATAAGGTTTAGTAGCTGAATTTATAATATTGTGCTTCTATCCTAAAACTAGGGTTATGGTTTTGAGGTGCCTACCTTCCTCCAAATCTTCTAAGATTCCTTCCAGTGAACTTAGGTTACTCTACCTTCAATTCTACTGAGTTTTCAAGGCCATGCAAAGGCATTAGCCCCCATTTCCTTCACAACCCCCAAATGTCTTTCCTTAGGGTTTGAGGTTGAACCCTAGGGTAAATCAAGCCTAAATCATCCCATTTTCTTTTAAAGGGTGAAATTGGGCATACTAAGACAGTGTCCAAAACCTCAGCCTCTGTTGGGGGAGGTGGCCACCCTAATCCCATGGTGCACTTTTAGTCAAAAATACCTCCATAAGGCCAAACTAGGGTTTGGTGATTCCCTAACCAAAACCTATCCAAATGAGTTGAAAGTTTGTACAAAGCTAGTTATTGATTCCAGGGACCACTCACCAAAATTTGGGAGGGTTTGGAGGTAACTAGACCACTTAATTAAAATACCCTAGCATTATTAATTAAAAGTAAAAACTTTAGGAAAAGTATCTCTAAAAACTCTAAATTTTGGGACGGCCCTAGGTATAGCTAGGGTGGACTCCCTGCCAAAATTTCAATTAATTTAGACCAAGGATGAAGTGTGGGCACTCAATTGAATGTCTGCCTAGCCCTAGGTGTAGGTCCCACCAAAAGGGGTGTCTTGGTCAAACTAGAGGCCAAAATTGGTCCAAATTAATTTTGGATTAAAGAAGACCCATATGGCTACAACTTTCATGTTGAAAGTTTTCCCATCAGATGCCCCTAAGTATTTTTCAAAATTAAAACCATTTACTGTGATTAGTGTGATAGAAATGAATTAAACCATGAAATTAACTCCTATAGTTTAATATATCCATCTGCACGAATCTTGGCGCGTAATTGACGGAATCCTATCGTCTTCTAGCTCCAGCCGACGGCTGCGATTCGTCCTGCCTGGATCTCCTTCCGCCGCTGCCGCTGGCGATCCGACCACTCCCCGGCCGGCCACCGCCACCACCACCTCCGTTGAGATGGTGGCCGTCGCCAGCCGGCGGCTTGGCCGCCGGAAAGCACTATTCTGGCGGTTCTAGCAAGAGAAATTTCGGCCAAACTCCATGAAAATCCCGAATTGGATCGGCTCGATTGAGCCCGAACCTTGGACCTAGAGATTGCTATGATCTATACATGAGAGGAGTGGAGGTGGACCTTTCTAGTGGTCTGGAGTCGAGTCGATCTTCGGGTTGCCATGATTGTGGTGCCGCCGGCCGGATTTCTGCAACAGTGCAGTCAAGTGGCTCGAATTCCTCAGGTAAATGGTGGGAAGGGTTCCTCTTATGTCACTGATGGTGTTTAAATCATGAGTTGGGGAGGGGAGAGGCCAAACATCAATGCCCATTAATGTCCATTGAAGGTATGGTTCGGCCAAGGTGGTGGTGGGGGGGGGGGGGGGTGAATCTGGCTTGGGGTGGCCAAGAAACTGTTGGAAACTCCTCCCCTTCTTCATGGGAGTTGAAATCAGCCATCAAAGATGGCTCTTGGCCTCCCTAAGCCATGAATGACTTCTTCCTCCCTCTTTCTCTCTCCTCCATTAAAGGGCAAAATGAAGCTTTCTCTCTCCTAGTCATCATGAACGAATTTGCTCATCTCCCTAGCCTATTGGCAGCACATAACATCATATTAATAATAAAAATGAGGTTAGCCCAAGTGGGGGAAATGAGTTTGAGCTTGGATTAGCCCATTTGGGCTAGGTTTGACTTGGCTTAGGCTAGGGTTGACTTAGGTCAAATTTGATCGTTTGGGTTGACCCAATTGGGTCCTTGGTGACCCATTGGCCTCCCCTAAGGTCCATTTGTGTTGACCCCAAGGGTCCTTGGTGACCCCATGGCTTCCCCCGGAGGTCTAGGAAGGGTTATGTAGGGTTACCTTGCACTTTGGAGGTCACCTACCCTTAGTAAGGGTCTTTGACCAGATGAGAGGCCTAAGTTGACTTGGGTCAACTTGGTCTCTAGGGCTGAACCCAATGTGTCCTTGGTGAACCATTTACCTAACTTTAGGGTTAGGAGGGCATGGGTGGGGTCCAGTTGGCTAGGGGAAGGTCAATTGACCCTAAACATGCTAGTTTGACCCATTTAGGGTTAGGGTTGACTTGAGTTAACTGAGTCTCTTTAATTGACCCCAATGGGTCCTTATGACTCTAGTGGGCCTCCCAAAATGTTTGGGGATGTTGTGGTAGGGTCTTGGGGTCATGGTGAAGTTCTAGGGTCAAACCCTAGGTTTGGTGATGAGGTTGTGCCATAGGCAGACCATGATGATCCTCACCTTGGCCTCCGATCTCTTGGCCCATTTCTGGCTTCCTAGGGTTTTGTCATGACCTAGTCATGGCCAAAACCACTCTTAGGGGTCTAGTTGGAAATGAGATGTTACAAATCCCAATAAACAAAACAAAGATTTCGTCCCCGAAATCAAGGTTAAGCCTACGGGAATTTCTACCGAAGAAAGAAACTTGTAACATCCCATCACGACGCCATGTTTGCTAAATTAGGTTTTAAGGGAAACCTAAATCTATACCCAATTCGCCCAATTGGTGAAGCCAAGATCCCAATAAAGAAAAGATTAGCCTCTACTCTTTCGGGAGCAACCTTACTAGTTTAAAGCAAGAAAATAAATTAAACATCTTGAGGGGTTGTGAGGTATACCTGACTGAACAGCTCTGGGTATCTTTGTCGCATCAGGTCCTGCAGTTCCCAGGTGTGCTCCTCCTGGCCGTGGTTCCTCCACATGACTTTGACTAACGGAACCACTTTGACTAACGGAACCTTCTTGCGACGCAAGATTCGTACTCCTCGGTAGTCGATCCGAACCGGCTCTAAGCGAACTGACCGGTCAGAAGCTACCGGCCCTTCGGTGGTCAAAATCTGCTGCTCCGGGCGTAGCAGAGCCCTCCTCAGTAAAGAAATGTGGAAGACGTCATGTAGAGCTGCCAGCTCTGGTGGCAACTCTAGCCTGTAGGCTAGGGGTCCGATCCGCTCCAGGATCCTGTAAGGGCCCATATACCTCAGGCTGAGCTTCTTCCTCCGACCCCGCACCCGTGAAACTCTATGCATGGGCCGGATATTCAAAAACACTCGGTCCCCCACCTGAAACTCCACCTGACGATGCCGGACGTCATAGTACTTAGCCTGTCTGCTCCGCGCCTCTAACATCCTGTCTCTGATCAGCCTCACCTGAGCCTCAGTGTATTCAACAAAATCTGATCCCAACACCTTTGGATCCTCGTCCTGAATCCAAGAAAACGGGGTCCGACATTTCCTTCCATACAAGGCTTCATAAGGCGCCATCCTGATGCTGGACTGGTAGCTGTTGTTATAGGAGAACTCGACCAGGGGTAAGAGCTTCTCACACGGTTCCCCGCGGTCCAAAATGCATAGCCTCAAAGATCTTCCAGCGTCCGGTTGGTGCGTTCTGTCTGCCTGTCCGTCTGAGGATGGAATGCGGTGCTGAAGGTCAATCACGTGCCTAAGTAAGCTTGCACGGATCTCCATTCCCTGAAAGTGAACCGGCCATCCCGATCCGACACGATCGTCTTGGGCACCCCGTGATATCGAACGAACTGCTCCACAAATCTCCGCACTAATACTCCCACAGCGTCGTCCTTCCTGATCGGAATGAACCTGGCCACCTTTGTCAACCGATCGACGATGACCCAAATCGAGTCATTTACCGTCCGTGATCGGGGAAGTCCGTGAATAAAGTCTATCGCGATGTCTTCAAACTTCCACTCTGGTACAGGGAGTGGTTGCAACAAACCCGCGGGGTTTTTGCACTCTGCCTTCACTAGCTGGCATGCTTCACAGTGGGTCACAAACTGAGTGATATCCTTCTTCATGCCAGGCCAGTACATAGTCTTCTTCAAATCCGCAGTCATCTTCGTGATCCCTGGGTGCACCGAGTATCTGCTGTGGTGGGCCTCCGCCATAATATCTTCCCGGACCTGGCCTCCTTCCGGTATATAAGTCCGACCTCTAAATCATACCACACCATCCCTCATCGTGTAATCTCTTGCTGCACCATTCTCCAAGGCCCAAAAAATCGGCTCCAATTTGACATCTCGCCTCTGTCCCTCTCTGACTCGGTCTCGGATATCGTCTGTAGCACTCACCGCAGCTAAATACTCATGTAAAGCTCGGGGTCCTCGGATGACACCAGTGTGATGTGCATATCCTCCAATCTCCTCACCAGCTCCATAGACATAACCTGGGGCCCGGCTTCGGAAGTGGCAGCTCTCCGACTCAACGCGTCAGCCACCACGTTTGCCTTCCCTAGATGGTAGTGCATCTCATACTGATAATCTGCTAAGAACTCCACCCAGCGCCTCTGCCTGATGTTTAGTTTTCCTTCTGCGTGTCCACGTATTTCAGGTTCTTGTGGTCGGAGTAGATGTCGCAGTGGACTCCATAAAGATAGTAGCGCCAGACCTTTAAAGCAAAAACGACCGCCCCCATCTCAAGGTCGTGCACCGGATAGTTTTGTTCGTGCTTCTTCAACTGGCGAGACACATAAGCAATCACATGACCCTTCTGCATCAGTACAGCTCCCATACCCTGGTAGGAAGCATCAGTGTAGACCTGAAATCCTTCTCTCCCCGAGGGAGAGCAAGTATGGGAGCCGAGGTGAGTCGATCCTTCAGCTCCTTGAAAGCTGCCTGGCACTGCGGGGGTCCACACGAAAGGTACCTCCTTCTTCGTCAAAGATGTGAGTGGGAGGGCGATTCGAGAGAATCCCTCCACGAACTTCCGGTAATAACCGGCAAGTCCTAGGAAACTTCGTACGTCGGTGGCTGCCTTCAACTGCGGCCAATGCCGAACTGCCCGAATCTTTGCCGGATCCACTGCCAGCCCGACTCCACTGATAATATGGACTAAGAAGCCCACCTCCTTCAACCAGAACTGACATTTGCTAAACTTTGCATATAAATGATTCTCCCGCAGTCTCTCTGTAGGGTGAGTGCCAGATGGCGAGTGTGCTCCTCCTCCGTCCCGAGTAGATGAGGATGTCATCGATAAACACAATGACAAACACATCTAGATACTCCTTGAAAACCTGGTTCATGAGGGTCATGAACGCCGATGGTGCATTGGTGAGCCCGAAGGGCATCACCGTAAACTCAAATAATCCATATCTGCTACTAAAAGCAGTCTTCTGAATATCCTTCCTCTCGAATCTGAAGCTGGTAGTAGCCCGACCTTAAATCTAATTTCGAAAAGAACTGCGCTCCCTGCAGCTGGTCGAACAGCTCGTCTATCCTTGGCAGTGGATAGGTGTTCCAGACCGTCAGCCGATTTAGTGCTCGGTAGTCGATGCACAATCTGAGTGTCCCGTCTTTCTTTTTGACGAACAATATCGAGCTCCCCATGGTGAAGAGCTTGGCCGGACAAATCCGGCTTCCACTAGCTCCTGAAGCTGGCTCCGAAACTCCGTCAATTCCCTTGGGGCCATCCGGTAAGGGGCCTTAGATCCGGCTTGGCCCCCGACACAAGCTGTATCTGAAAGTCCTGCTCCCTGTGCGGGGTAATCCGGGTAATTTTTCTGAAAATACGTCCGCAAAATCCCGCACCACCGGAATATTCGATATAGAATCCATGGCCTCCGCCATTTCAAACAGCACCTCGTAGACCTCCTCCCCCTGTAAATAGGCCTTAACGGCCTGTACTGAAGATAAGGGTATACGAGAGGCAGGTCTTATACCTTCGATGATGATGACAGAGTCCCCGTGCCTCACGGTGATCCTCTTTTCTTGACAATCAATCTGGGCATGGTTCCAGTGTAGCCAAATCATGCCCAGCATCAGCTCGAAGACTGGCATCCTCAGGATCGTAGCGGATACTTCGAATGACTTTCCTCCAATTTCCGCCTCCATGCTGCAGTGGGCAGAGGTGAGTATCTCCGATCCGTCGGGTAGACACACCCTCCTCATCCGGCCTGTGAACCGCTCCACTCCTTCCAGCCCTTCCAGAAAGGCCTCCGACACAAATGAGTGCGAGACACCTGTGTCGAACAGAGTATAGGCGGGCTTGCCACTGATGAAGACTATACCTGGGACGGTTAAATGTCTTAGTATTTTATAGCGAATCTTCTTTCCTATTTATCCTACTTAGGACAGTTCTACTTGTTGGGCAATTGAGAAAGGGAATTCAATTTAAACAATTTAAACATCTTGGCATACCTGCTATGACCTGCTCTGGGTTCCGAGGCTGTGCCAGGTCCAAAGCATACACCTGCTCCCTTTCTTGTCTTCGATCCCCTTCTTGGAAACCACGTCCTCGGCCGCGTCCTCGACCTCCGAAATGCTGAGCAGGTGGGCCACCCTGTGGTGCTGGAGGTGGTGCCCCCCTCATGGGGCAGTTTCTCTGGAGGTGTCCAACCTGATGACAATGGAAGCACTCCGGTGGGGGATACGCCATACCCCCGGGTCTCGGCATCTCCTGTATCAGAAGAGGTTGAGGGGCCAATATCACCTGCTCCCTCGGCTCCTGCCTCACTTCCTGACGAGGCTGGTCCTCTATTCTTCTCCCATCTAGTATAGCACCTCGCCGCGGTCATTTCTGGCTCTCCGGCCCTGATCCTCCGCTTGCCGCTTCCGACCCGAGTGGTGTGCCAATCAGCCTCAATCCTCTTTGCCATCTCCAAAATCCGGGAGATAGGTCCGTCGAATACAAACAACAAGGCCTCCCTCAACTCCTCTTTCAGACCCTTATAGAACCTCTTGATGTATCCTGCTTCGTCCAGCTGGTACGAACCTGCATATCGAGCCAAATAGTCGAACTCTCGATGGTACTCCACCACCGTCCTGGTGCCCTGCTTCAGCTATAAGAACCGCTCCTCCAATTCATCCCTGGCCGACTGCGGAACAAAATTCTCCTGCAGCGTGGCCTTGAATTCCTCCCAGGTAATTTCCGCAACCTCCCTATCGGCAAACGTCATGTCCAACATCGTCTTCCACCACCTCTTGGCATGGGACTCCAAGCAAGATACCATCAAAGCCACCCTCTCCTCCCAGGGGCACCGTATCCCGGTCAACATCTCGTACATAATATCCAACCACTCCTCTGTCCGCACTGCCGACTCTGTCCCCAAGTAGGACGAGGGAGAGAGTCCTCGGAAGGTGCTCATCCAGTTAGCCCCCGGGTTTGGCTGCAGGGCCGGAGCCTGTTGAGCCCGGAAGGCCTCAAGGATAGCTGTAAGAGTTTGCCCCATGTCTGACTGAAGGAAAGGAGTGGGGACCAGGGGAGGTGGTGCAATGTCTAGAGTCTGCTGAGCTCCGTCTTGTGGGGTGGGCTGAGCTGGGGGCTGCAAAACAAACTACATTAGTAGGTAATCGACTCAATACCTAATAAGAAGTGGACAATTTACATGTGATCCCTCATATGGGCACACCACTGCTTCCGCTGCTTAGTTTGTCCCCAAACTAAACTCGCGCGGGGGTGACCCAGGGTTGTGGACTGCTACTTTTTGATCGAGGTCTGCTTTGATACTACTTGTATGACCCCCTTTTTTTTCTTTTTCAACACCGGGGTCTTAGGTCCAGAACCGCCGTTTTGCGGTGACTCCTTCACGCCCTGAAGAGTCATCACCACAAAGCGCCGATTCTGCCGGCCAATTCGATCACAGAAAAGTAGCACAATAAAGTAAATGCAAACTAACAGTCCACAAATAATCACAAATCATAAAGATAATCTCCACGAAGGGAGTGTACACAAAAAAACACATCAGAGTAGAAAAATACGGGCTTATGCCCGGTACATCATGTCCTCACTACAAATCACTCATGCGGAAGCAAATGCTAAAGATCTACTCAAGGTCGAGACTCACGGTCCCGGTTGTATGAACTCCGGAGCTAGACTGCCCCATATCCATGCGCACCGGTCTCTGGGGCTGCTCCTCCATCTGGGCTCCATGATTCCCTAAAATGACGCGGTTCAAAAACCGTTAGTCTAAAAGACTAAGTCCTATCATCCCCCACCCCTTCCCCCGTTCTCCTAGGCACCGAGCATAAAGAAAGAAAGGGGAGGACTTGAAGGTGGAGAATAATCAAAAACAGATGGCAGCAGATCTATACTAACAATCTTATAATAGGTATGGACAATAAGCTGAAACATGAAAAGTAACCTTCACTTATGTGAGAACACATAAGCCAAGGGGTCTTCTGCAAGGCTCCCATCGTATAAAAAGTCTCATACCAATTTATACGTTGGGGTGTCGGTTATCAAACAGCAGTAAATATATATCAAAATTGACCTTAATTTATAAACTTGCCCACACAAGCTTATAGACCAAGGGGTCGTTTTGCAGGGCCTAAAGTATAAGCGTCTCATTCCACTTATACTTTAGGTGTCAGGGTTAAATGAATCGATTATGCTATGACATGCAAGTGGGTATGATGGATCATGCAAGTGCAACACACACACCCGACTCTGTGCACACAGACCTTTAGTTCCCCCTTTTTGGAGACGTAACCTCCCAGGATACCTCCGTAGTGGCAGACGGAAGCGGTGGGTTGGGCCTCGCCCACCTCTAAACCAGTAAAGCACTACCGGTCAGACCTATCGTACGCCTCAATGCTTGGTGCACGAAGCGGACTCCTGCGTACTCTTGCCGGCTGGCACACCGAACTTCTGTTGGTGAAGTGCTAGCCACACTTGCCGAATCAGCGTATTGGCGTCGGTGCATCAACCCTCCAATACCGAAGACCCACCACCTTAATTTTCTTTCCTTTTATGCACATGCAGATTTAACGTATACAAAACCCGAGCTGAAGCTCCCCAGACTAGAAATGTCCGTCTCAAACAATCGAGCCGAAGCTCCCCGGACCCAAATGTCCGTCTCTTAACCATCCAAGCCGAAGCTCCCAACTATCTTCCAGTGCTATTAGTGTTCGTGAAATGTGCAACCCTAATTACTAAGTTACTCTTTTCTGCTTGTTAATACAGTTTACATTAACCCAGGACTGCCCCCGGTATTCCCTGTGAAGGGCTCTCAAGGGGCACTAGGAACTATGTTGGGATTACGCCCAGCGTTCCCTTTCGCAAGGTACTTATTATTATTATTGGTTGATTCATTTACTCATTACCTTCTCATATTACGATAGGCTAATTCCTAGGGTGATTTGACTCTACCTCACCTCGGGAAGGACGATTTTTCGTCGAACCCGAGCGCCTCTAAACTCTAGCCAAACCAATTTCTCACCACTCTTCCCATCCTTCTATGGTGAACTCACCCACCTCTATCAAAAAGGACTAACTCCTACACCATGTCCCAACGTGACTTATTGCAATTCCCCCATGCAGATCATCCTAGGCTATGTGTCGGTCTGGATAGGAGATAATCCAAATTCTCATCCAAATGGCCTACATTATTTACGGGAGTCTTATCATGAAACGAATAGACTAAATCCAGAAAATTATAATTTTCCTAACTTATCTGGTATTTAATTATTTTCCTTAAAGCTTCCAAAAGCTACCAGTTTGAACATGAACTACCCTAAACACACATGCAAGATGCCTAATAAAATTATGATAGATATTAGGTTATCTCAATATGGTAAATTCATAGTATCACAATTTTTCCATCATCAAAAGGACACTAAAATTATTTTTGCAATATTTACTATCTTCCGCTGTTTATGAACCAAGTATAGGAAATATCCATCCAAACATTATCAAATAATTATACTATGCATATAAAACCTTAAAAGTAGCATTGGCCAAGTTTCATAATTTTTCAGCAATAATTATTCTCTGAATAAATTAATTATCAAAATCTCAATATTATCGACTTATAAAGGAAGTACTGTAAACAACCCTCTATAAATTATGAATAAATTCCTACAAATATATTTTGGCCTTAATTAAACAGTACCTAAGTCTCATGATTTTTCAACAGTTATATCACCTATAACTAATTTTATACCACAAAAGCTTTTTTTTGAAATTAGTGAAGGGAGTACCAAATATATTCAATTAAAAATTGTAACAAAATTCAGGGATATTCACTTAGACTTAGATTATCTTCTGACCAAGTCTCAGCAGATTCAAATGAACAGAATAATCAAATTAATTAAAATACCATTTTGGGCCTTTTGGTAATTAACAAATAAAGTGCCAGAAATATAATCCATAAAATTCTAATAAAACTACTAAGAGATCAAGATGGTCTACATCTTACTCTATCCAAGTTTCAGTAGCTTTGAATAAGGTTTATTGGCTGAATTTACAATATTGTTCTTCTATCCTAAAACTAGGGTTAGGGTTTTGAGGTGCCTACCTTCCTCCAAATCTTCTAAGATTTCCTCCAGTGAACTTAGGTTACTCTACCTTCAGTTCTATTGAGTTTTCAAGGCCATGCAAAGGCATTAGCCCCCATTTCCTTCACAACCCCCAAATGTCCTTCCTTAGGGTTTGAGGTTGAACCCTAGGGTAAATCAAGCCTAAATCATCCCATTTTCTTTTAGAGGGTGACATTGGGTATACTAAGTCAGTGTCCAAACCTCAGACTATGTTAAGGGGAGGTGGTCACCCTAAGCTAATGGTGCACTTTTAGTCAAAAATACCTCCTTAAGGCCAAACTAGGGTTTGGTGATTAGCTAACCAAAACCTATCCAAATGAGTTGAAAGTTTGTACAAAGCTAGTTATTGATGCCAAGGACCACTCACCAAAATTTGGGAGGGTTTGGAGGTAACTAGACCACTTAATTAAAATACCCTAGCATTATTAAATAAAAGTAAAAACTTTAGGCCAAGTGTCTCTAAAAATTCTGAATTTTTGGCAGACCCTAGGTATAGCTAGGGTGGACTCCCTGCCAAAATTTCAATTAATTTGGAGCAAGGATGAAGTGTGGGCACTCAATTGAATATCTGTCTAGCCCTAGGTGTAGGTCCCACCAAAAGGGATGCCCTGGTCAAAACAAAGGCCGAAATTGGTCCAAATCAATTTTGGATTAAAGTAGACCCATATGGATACAACTTTCATGTTGAAAGTATTCCCACCAGATGACCCTAATATTTTTAAAAATTAAAACCATTTACTGTTATTAGTGTGACAGAAATGAATTAACCATGAAATTAACTCATATAGTTTAATATATCCATCTGCACGAATCTTGGCGCGTAATTGACGGAATCCTATCGTCTTCTAGATCCAGCCGACGGCTGCGATTCATCTCGCCTGGATATCCTTCCAGCCGCTGCCGCCGGCAATCCGGCCACCTCCCCGGCCGGCCACCGCCACCACCACCTCCGTTGAGGTGGTGGCCGTCGCCAGCCGGCGGCTTGGCCGCCGGAAAGCACTATTCCGGCGATTCTAGCAAGAGAAATTTCGGCCAAACTCCATGAAAATCCCGAATTGGATCGGGCTCGATTGAGCCCGAACCTTGGACCTAGAGATTGTTATGATCTATACATGAGAGAAGGAGTGGAGGAGGACCTTTCTAGTGGTCTGGAGTCGAGTCGATCTTTGGGTTGCCATGGTGGTGGTGCCGCCGGCCAGATTTCTGTAACAGTGCAGTCAAGTGGCTCGAATTCCTCATGTAAATGGTGGGAAGGGTTCCTCTCATGTCACTGATGGTGTTTAAATCATGAGTTGGGGGAGGGGAGAGGCCAAACATCAATGACCATTAATGTCCATTGAAGGTATGGTTCAGCCAAGGTGGTGGTGGGGGGGGGGGGGGGGGGGGGGGTAAATCTGGCTTGGGGTGGCCAAGAAACTGTTGGAAACTCCTCCCCTTCTTCATGGGAGTTGAAATCAGCCATCAAAGATGGCTCTTGGCCTCCCTAAGCCATGAATGGCTTCTTCCTCCCTCTTTCTCTCTCCTCCATTAAAGGGCAAAATAGAGCTTTCTCTCTCCTAGTCATCATGAACGAATTTTCTCATCTCCCTAGCCTATTGGCAGCCCATAACATCATATTAATAATAAAAATGAGGTTAGCCCAAGTGGGGGAAATGAGTTTGAGCTTGGGTTAGCCCATTTGTGCTAGGTTTGACTTGGCTTAGGCTAGGGTTGACTTAGGTCAATTTGATCGTTTGGGTTGACCACATTGGGTCCTTGGTGACCCATTGGCCTCCTCTAAGGTCCATGTAGGGTTGGGTAGGGTTAACTTGGCACCTTGGAGGTCACTTGACTCTTGGTAAGGGCACTTTGACCAAATTAGGGGTTAGAGTTGACTTGGGTCAACTTGACCATTTGGGTTGACCCCAAGAGGTCCTTTGTGACCCCATGGCTTCCCCTGAGGTCTAGGAAGGGTTATGTAGGGTTACCTTGCACTTTGGAGGTCACCTACCCTTAGTAAGGGTACTTTGACCAGATGAGGGGCCTAAGTTGACTTGGGTCAACTTGGTCTCTAGGGCTGAACCCAATGTATCCTTGGTGACCCATTTACCTCACTTTAGGGTTAGGAGGGCATGGGTGGGGTCCACTTGGCTAGGGGAAGGTCAATTGACCCTAAACATGCTAGTTTGACCCATTTAGGGTTAGGGTTGACTTGAGTCAACTGAGTCTCTTTGATTGACCCCAATGGGTCCTTATGGCTCTAGTGGGCCTCCCAAAATGTTTGGGGGTGTTGTGGTAGGGTCTTGGGGTAATGGTGAAGTTCTAGGGTCAAACCCTAGGTTTGGTGATGAGGTTGTGCCATAGGCAGACCATGGTGATCCTCACCTTGGCCTCCTATCTCTTGGCCCATTTCTGGCTTCCTAGGATTTTGTCATGACCTAGTCATGACCAAAACCACTCTTAGGGGTCTAGTTGGAAATAGGATGTTACACACACCACACACTATGTGTAACAACCCCATCCGTTCATATGATATATTCTAGAAGGTCCGGCCGGGGCCCCACAGGATATACCACAAAACAGTCGGTGAAGGTACAGGATGATACCAGAGTAGCGCAACGCACCTATCACAAGCATTCTAGCGGAAGCCTAAACTACTTGAACTCCTCATGAATGTCCAAATATAAAACTCCATATTTTATATACATATAGGAATGTCTTACAACAACAAAGGTATTGGCCTTATGGCCTTACAGGGCTTTCATATAGTGGCCTAAACAAATTGGCGCGCAGGCCGGCCACAAAAAGAAAACACTCAAAAGAACATTAGCCTTCAAGGGCTAGCAGCAGCAGCAGCACCAGCAGGAGCATCAACCTCTATGCGATCCGCTCGGCTCTCCAGCACCTGTTGAAGGACAATCCACCCAACGGTGACAAACAAAAGCAACGGTCAGCGTTCAGCTGACCAAATTATAACGACCCTACCCCTCCTCTCGGGGCAGCGGTATTTTCCCTGCAGGCATATCATATCACAAGTATGGCAATCATCAAAGGTGCTTTCACGCACACAAGCCATCACAACCGTTCGCCGCCCGGTCCAACGGTCCGTGCACTCAGGGCACATTCTTGGTGTTCTGGCAACCTCTTGCCCACCACCGTATCAGGGTTAACACCCAACGGTAACACTCTTGAGCATTTACTCCATGGCGTGCAGCCGGAGTTAGTCCTCGGACACCGGGATGGCCCGTAACCCCCCTTTGTGTCATGGCGCGCAGGCCGAAGACTCTTGCTATGCGCTCCAACAGACCGCACTTTTGGTCTCACGTCAGACGGACATAGCGCAGGTCGGATCCTCCACCCCCCCATTGCTCAAATCGCCTTGCCCTTTCCGCGTGCAGCGTACTCATGGCTATATCAAAGGCACGGGTCGGTCTCACCAATCCTGTTCCTGGCATTCAAGCCTGGGTACTTCTCGATACCCAATTCTCACAACAACAGCGGGTCTTTCCTGGGCACACCAGTACTTCCTGTGACTCTCTCTCCACAGGTGGACACCGCATAAGCACAAATATCAGGGGTCTTTCCTGGGCACACCAGTACTTCCTGTGACTCGCTCCACAGGTGGACACCCTATGACATCAAGCATCACAAAAAGGGCCTTTCCTGGTCCCACCAGGACTACCTGTGCATCATTCACAGGTTGGACCCAAAACCATCACAAGGCTATTTTCCTGGGCTACCACCCCAGTACTTCCTGCTACTCCTTTTCGCAGGCCTAACCCGTAGACTCCGTACACTACACGTTTTTCACGGAGTTTTCTCCGGTTCGTATGCAACATCACCAATCTAGACCAACCTATCCAGATGGGCTTCACACAGCATGCCTATTCCGTACTCCAGTTCCGGATCTATATGCTAACAAGGGGGATTTCACACATCCACCCAAAGAGTCCCAAAACCAGCCACCTCTTGGTGGGGGAACTCACAAAGATATGCTAAAAGGAAGCCTTCACATGGCTTAGGAAGAAAGGTCGTTACCCTTGACGATCGCTTCGGTGCCATGGATTCCAAGATAGCTTGCAAGACGCGCAAGATCGTTTCCTCCGCAACGCTGGCTTCGGATCTCTCGCCGGTAAACCGCAGCACCACCAACAGCAGCCCCCTTCCCTTCTTCCTCCTCCTTTCTTTCTCTCTTTCTCTCTCTTGAAGAAAGGTTAAGGCCAAAGTAAATGAGAAATCAATCTCTGACTTCGGCCCTTAAGGAAAAAGAAGAAGAGCTTTCAGCCCTTGGATCCAGACTGAAGGAATGGACGGCCACGATTCTGCCAAAAACACCAATTTTGACCAGACACGGCCTCGAACACGGCCGTGTGCCTGGCCGTGTGCCTCAAGCGGTGGTCAACCGACTTATCCAGACCAGTGACACGCCCACGGGACACGCCCGTGTCATGGGCCGTGTCACCAACACGCCTTCAGACACGCCCGTGTCTGTGGCCGTGTACCTGGGTGAAAAAAAATCCCATATCATCCCGAGACTTCACACGGCCTGTGACACGCCCGTGTCCCAGGCCGTGTGCCCAGACACGGCACAACGACACGCCCTGTCGAAAATCTTTCGGCAGGCTGAGCTCGTCGCCTGATTTGACACGCCCTGTGACACGCCCGTGTCACAGGCCGTGTTCAAACTCTCGACACTCGACACTCAGGTCTCGACACTCGACGATCGTCGAGACAAAATCGTCGAGCATGCCACACGGCCTTGGACACGCCCGTGTCCTGGGCCGTGTGCCTCCTCTCGACGAATCGTCGAGAACAAAAATCGTCGAGACAAAGCCCAATCGTCGACACAACTTTGACACGCCCTGCGACACACCCGTGTCGCAGGCCGTGTCACCTGACACGCCCCGGAACACGCCCGTGTCCCAGGCCGTGTCACCCAAATTTGCCTGTTTCAGAACTTTGGGCTGTTACAATCCTCCCCTCCTACAAAACAATTTCGTCCTCGAAATTCAGAGACAGGAAAGTAACAAAAAAGACAGCAAGAAAAATGTAACAATATCTCAATGTTTATGTTACAACAGTCTCGCTACCAATTACAGAAACAAAACTCTTCTCGCATGGTCTGCTCGCATTCCCACGTCAACTCTTCACGGCCGCAGTTGTCCCACCGGACTTTCACCATACCGACCGTCTTGTTCCGCAAATGTTTCTCGGCTCGATCTTCGATCCGAATGGGTCTAACTCTCGTTGTTAGCCCATACTCCACCGGCACACGATCATCCGCGATCACTTGAGCTGGATCTTTCACGGCTTTCCGTAGCACCGAGATGTGAAAGACATCATGTAACCCACCTAAGTCCGCCGACAGAGCTAGCCGATAAGCTGCTTCGCCAATTCGCTCAACCACTTCAAAGGGACCCAAAAACCTTGGACTCAACTTTTTCATTCGTCGAATCCTGGAGACACCTTTGAATGGCTTGATCTTCAAGTAGACCCAATCGCCAACCGCAAATTCAACGTTCCGGTGCTTGGCGTTGTAGTACTTCGCTTGTCGATCTTGAGCAACTAGCAATCTCTCTCGAATAGTCCGAATGGTTGAGTTTGCTTCATCCACCTCATTTGGTCTAACAATCCGAGCTTCACCCGCTTCTACCCAAGCCAAGGGAGTACGACACTTCCTTCCGTATAGGGCTTCATATGGTGCCATCCCAATACTTGCCTGGTAGCTGTTATTATAAGCAAACTCTACCATATAGAGATGATCTTCCCATCTCTTTCCGAAATCAAGGGCGCACATTCGGAGCATGTCCTCCATTGTTCTGTTGGTACGTTCAGTCTGGCCATCCGTTTGGGGATGAAAGGCCGTACTGAAAGTCAACTTCGTGCCCAACAGTCGGTGAACTAGCCTCCAATCATTTGACGTGAATCGCCCATCTCTATCACTTACGATGCTCCGAGGAACACCGTGAAGCCGCACAATCTGATCAACGTATAACTTTGCCAAATATTCAACTGAATCATCCCGTCTGTTCGGGAGAAAATGTGCTACTTTTGTTAACCGGTCAACTATCACCCAAATGGAATCATTTCCTCGCTGCGATCTTGGCAATCCATGCACAAAATCCATGGAAATATCATCAAATTTCCACACTGGGATCGGTAGTGACTTCAAATAACCGCCCGGCTTTTGGCATTCAGACTTTACCATCGCACATGTTTGGCATTTGGCCACATAAAGGGCAATATCTTTCTTGAGCCCTGGCCACCAAAAGAGCTTTTTCATATCGTTGAACATCTTTGTGCTCCCGGGGTGAATGGAATACTTTGTATAATGTGCTTCATACATCAGTTCTTCCCTCAACTTCCCACATTTGGGACGCACAAACGGCTCTCTTTTCGCAAAAGACCGTCATTCCAGGTGAATTTGCCTTCTGGCCCTTCAGTCACATAGCGCAAGAGATCTTCATCCAACTCCGTTGCCCGTCGAACTCGGTCCGCAAGGTCACATTGCACCTCGGTCCAGTTCAAACATGCACTGGTAGTGGAATTCTTGTCAACACAAGAGATCTCCAATGCCTCCAATTCCTGGATAAGACGTTCATCATGCCTTTGTAACCAATTCGCTCTAGCCGGAACCCGCCGACTTAAGGCATCCGCGACAACATTTCCCTTCCCGGGTGTATAGTGAATCTCGAAAGTGTAGTCCCCAAGGAACTCCAACCACCTTCGTTGTCGCATGTTCAACTCTTTCTGCTCTAATAGATACTTGAGGCTCTTATGGTCAGTATAGATCTCCACCTTCACTCCATAAAGGTAGTGTCGCCACAGCTTAAGTGCAAAAATCACCGCCGCTAGTTCCAAATCATGGACGGGATAGTTTCGCTCGTGCACCTTCAGCTGGCGTGAGCCATAAGCAATCACCTTTCCGCTCTGCAGAAGAACGCAGCCTAAGCCGCTCCCTGAGGCATCACTATAAATCACAAAGCCATCGGTTCCACATGGCGAAGACAACACCGGCGCCGTGGTCAACCGAACCTTCAGCTCTTCAAAAGCTCGTGCGCACTCTGGCGTCCAAACGAACTTCTGATCCTTTCGCGTCAGTGTGGTTAGCGGCAAAGCGATCCGCGAGAAGTTTTCCACAAATCTTCTATAGTAGCCCGCAAGTCCAAGGAAACTCCTAACTTCGGCCACGGAAGACAATATTGGCCATTCTTGTATGGCTCTTATCTTCGCTGGATCCACTGCAATGCCCGCTCCACTCACCACATGGCCCAAAAATGCCACTGACGATAGCCAAAACTCACACTTCGAGAACTTGGCATAGAGCTGATTTTGCCTCAATATATTCAACACCAACCGCAAGTGAATCTCATGTTCAGCTTTCGACTTTGAGTACACCAGGATATCATCAATGAACACGATCACAAACAGATCCAGGTACTCACGGAATATGCGGTGCATCAAATCCATAAACACAGAGGGCGCATTGCACAAGCCAAAGGGCATGACTGTGAACTCATAGTGCCCATAACGCGTTCCAAATGCGGTTTTGGGAATGTCACCTTCCCGAATCCTTAACTGGTAATAACCAGACTTCAGGTCCAACTTTGAATAGACGGTCGAGCCCACTAGCTGATCAAATAATTCATCAATCCGAGGTATCGGATACTTATTCTTCTCAGTCAGCTTATTCAATTCACGGTAGTCTATACACAACCGTAACCCACCATCTTTCTTCTTTACAAAAAGCACAGGCGCGCTCCAAGGTGACATACTTGGGCGGATATAGCCTTGCTCTAGCATTTCTTGTAGTTGAACCTTCAACTCAGCCATCTCTTTAGGCGCAACGCGATATGGCGAACGGGCCACTGGTTTCGCACCTGGCACCAGCTCAATTGTGAAGTCAATCTCCCGCTGGGGTGGTAGCCCAGGGAGATCTGCGGGAAACACATCAGCAAATTCTGCCACAATCGGAACCTCGCACAAAGTGGCCTTAGGCTCAACAACCTGAATTAGTGCAAAGTAACACTCCGCACCCTTCCGAACAGCTTTGACTACCTGGAGTGCAGACATCAACGTCCCGCCTACTCCTCGCATACCCGCGAACTTGGTCTCCTGTTCGGTATTCTGGCCCAACGTGATTTCTTTGGACTGGCAATCAATCATAGCATGTTGCTCCGCAAGCCAATCCATCCCAAAAATCACATCGAATTCCGAAATTGGCAAAACAAATGCGGTTAAACAAAAATCCCGACTTCCTACTTGAACCGCCACATCGCAAGCTTGATCCGCAAGCATCCAACAACCATTCGGCAACACCACTCTGACGCTATCTGCCTTTGCACGACTGGGTATCCTAAGCCGCGTAAGAAATTCACTAGACAGAAAAGAATGCGATGCACCTGTATCAAACAGTGCTCGCGCTAGCGTGTCCCGAATCATCACAAAGCCTATGACAAACATGTCACACACACAAACCACAAACGTAGGGGTACTAAGCTAAGCATACAAACATTAGCATAAGCAAAACTAAACTCATACCTGTGACCACGTCACTCTGCTTGATGGCCTCCTGCAGGCCAAGATTGTAGACCCGGGGTTGCGCTTGCGAGGCAGAAGAATCCACCACCGCTTTTCCTTTCTCCGCATAAGATGCTCCCGCCTTCTTTTCACTCTTTGGCGGCATCCGACAATCTCGCGCAATATGCCCCATCCTACCACAATTAAAGCAGGTACGAGTTTCTGGTTTGGAGGTTGCCCCTGATGTTGCTCCTGTTGCAACTGATGAAGGAGCTTGTCCACTAGACTTGGACTTCTTACCCCATCTCTTCTTATAAAATGATTTTCCCGATCGGGGTGCCTTCCACTCTGGTTGCGTCACAGCCAACGCTCTCTTCCCTTGCACTCTCTTCATATCCTTCTCCAGCGCACTTGCAGTGTCTACCAAAGCTTGGAAACCTTGGTTCACAGAACTTGACACAAGGAACCTCAACTCGTCCCTCAGGCCTTCATAGAACCTATTGGTCTTCCTTTGCTCATCAGCAAATATCGAACCCGCATACCGCCCTAAGCGAGTAAACTCATGCAGGTACGCGTCAACACTGCCATCACCTTGAGTTAACCTTTGGAATTCGTTTTCCATGGCTATCCGTTGCGCCGTAGGAAGGTGCTTCGCTAGGAACAGTCGAGAGAATTCATTCATGGAAACTTGAGCTAACGGACGACCCGCCAAATGATGTAACTCTATCTCATCCCACCACAATCGAGCTTCTCCTTCAAGCAAGAATGTAGCTAAGGTAACCTTCTGACTTTCCGCCGTGCCAATCGCCGTCATAACTCTCTTGACGCGCGATAACCAATCCTCTGCCTGCGTCGGAGTACCCGCTCCCGAAAATGTAGGCGGATGGAAACTCATGAACCGTGTTAGTTGCTTCTCAGATGTTCGAGGAGCCACATCCACTACAGGTTCCGGCCTTGCCTCCACCTGTTCTGGCCTAACATCCACTTGTTCCTGCCTAAGTGGCTGGCCTTGGATCATGGTAAATAATGCCTCCGCAACTAACCGTACATGCTCTGCAGACGGTGGAGGTGTAGGCACCTCAGCTGGTGCCCTACTCTCATCAGAATGCTGGGACGCAGACGGCCCAGCTCCACTTCGTGTCACCTAAAAGGGGACAAGACACACATATAAGCGGTCGTACCCAAACAAACAACACAAAATAAGAACACGCAGGTTCCTCAAACATACAAACTGCATTCCTATCATGGACATTCAGGAGTTCAATCGTAGACTTTGGTTTGCACAAACACGTGCTCGCCACCCCACAAAAGAAGGCGGCCACGACTTCGAGAGGGAAAGACCAAGACAATCGATACCAAAAATGTAACAACCCCATCCGTTCATATGATATATTCTAGAAGGTCCGGCCGGGGCCCCACAGGATATACCACAAAACAGTCGGTGAAGGTACAGGATGATACCAGAGTAGCGCAACGCACCTATCACAAGCATTCTAGCGGAAGCCTAAACTACTTGAACTCCTCATGAATGTCCAAATATAAAACTCCATATTTTATATACATATAGGAATGTCTTACAACAACAAAGGTATTGGCCTTATGGCCTTACAGGGCTTTCATATAGTGGCCTAAACAAATTGGCGCGCAGGCCGGCCACAAAAAGAAAACACTCAAAAGAACATTAGCCTTCAAGGGCTAGCAGCAGCAGCAGCACCAGCAGGAGCATCAACCTCTATGCGATCCGCTCGGCTCTCCAGCACCTGTTGAAGGACAATCCACCCAACGGTGGCAAACAAAAGCAACGGTCAGCGTTCAGCTGACCAAATTATAACGACCCTACCCCTCCTCTCGGGGCAGCGGTATTTTCCCTGCAGGCATATCATATCACAAGTATGGCAATCATCAAAGGTGCTTTCACGCACACAAGCCATCACAACCGTTCGCCGCCCGGTCCAACGGTCCGTGCACTCAGGGCACATTCTTGGTGTTCTGGCAACCTCTTGCCCACCACCGTATCAGGGTTAACACCCAACGGTAACACTCTTGAGCATTTACTCCATGGCGTGCAGCCGGAGTTAGTCCTCGGACACCGGGATGGCCCGTAACCCCCCTTTGTGTCATGGCGCGCAGGCCGAAGACTCTTGCTATACGCTCCAACAGACCGCACTTTTGGTCTCACGTCAGACGGACATAGCGCAGGTCGGATCCTCCACCCCCCCATTGCTCAAATCGCCTTGCCCTTTCCGCGTGCAGCGTACTCATGGCTATATCAAAGGCACGGGTCGGTCTCACCAATCCTGTTCCTGGCATTCAAGCCTGGGTACTTCTCGATACCCAATTCTCACAACAACAGCGGGTCTTTCCTGGGCACACCAGTACTTCCTGTGACTCTCTCTCCACAGGTGGACACCGCATAAGCACAAATGTCAGGGGTCTTTCCTGGGCACACCAGTACTTCCTGTGACTCGCTCCACAGGTGGACACCCTATGACATCAAGCATCACAAAAAGGGCCTTTCCTGGTCCCACCAGGACTACCTGTGCATCATTCACAGGTTGGACCCAAAACCATCACAAGGCTATTTTCCTGGGCTACCACCCTAGTACTTCCTGCTACTCCTTTTCGCAGGCCTAACCCGTAGACTCCGTACACTACACGTTTTTCACGGAGTTTTCTCCGGTTCGTATGCAACATCACCAATCTAGACCAACCTATCCAGATGGGCTTCACACAGCATGCCTATTCCGTACTCCAGTTCCGGATCTATATGCTAACAAGGGGGATTTCACACATCCACCCAAAGAGTCCCAAAACCAGCCACCTCTTGGTGGGGGAACTCACAAAGATATGCTAAAAGGAAGCCTTCACATGGCTTAGGAAGAAAGGTCGTTACCCTTGACGATCGCTTCGGTGCCATGGATTCCAAGATAGCTTGCAAGACGCGCAAGATCGTTTCCTCCGCAACGCTGGCTTCGGATCTCTCGCCGGTAAACCGCAGCACCACCAACAGCAGCCCCCTTCCCTTCTTCCTCCTCCTTTCTTTCTCTCTTTCTCTCTCTTGAAGAAAGGTTAAGGCCAAAGTAAATGAGAAATCAATCTCTGACTTCGGCCCTTAAGGAAAAAGAAGAAGAGCTTTCAGCCCTTGGATCCAGACTGAAGGAATGGACGGCCACGATTCTGCCAAAAACACCAATTTTGACCAGACACGGCCTCGAACACGGCCGTGTGCCTGGCCGTGTGCCTCAAGCGGTGGTCAACCGACTTATCCAGACCAGTGACACGCCCACGGGACACGCCCGTGTCATGGGCCGTGTCACCAACACGCCTTCAGACACGCCCGTGTCTGTGGCCGTGTACCTGGGTGAAAAAAAATCCCATATCATCCCGAGACTTCACACGGCCTGTGACACGCCCGTGTCCCAGGCCGTGTGCCCAGACACGGCACAACGACACGCCCTGTCGAAAATCTTTCGGCGGGCTGAGCTCGTCGCCTGATTTGACACGCCCTGTGACACGCCCGTGTCACAGGCCGTGTTCAAACTCTCGACACTCGACACTCAGGTCTCGACACTCGACGATCGTCGAGACAAAATCGTCGAGCATGCCACACGGCCTTGGACACGCCCGTGTCCTGGGCCGTGTGCCTCCTCTCGACGAATCGTCGAGAACAAAAATCGTCGAGACAAAGCCCAATCGTCGACACAACTTTGACACGCCCTGCGACACGCCCGTGTCGCAGGCCGTGTCACCTGACACGCCCCGGAACACGCCCGTGTCCCAGGCCGTGTCACCCAAATTTGCCTGTTTCAGAACTTTGGGCTGTTACACTATGCTCCACGCACGCACTACACATATAACATCTAACACACACTTCTCGCATGCTACACCCATGGCACACATTGCACATTGCGCGCAATGCTCCACTTGCATGCTCCACTCTTTGACCCTCTTAGGCATTTTATCATGCGAGCACCACCGCAAAGCGCCGTGCGATTCGTCCGTCAAGAAAAGTCCCAGCCTCCCATTCGCTTCGACTCTAAATTGTGGGGACTTTGGCGGAAAAAGATAGGTCCCCTTAGAAGTGCTAACCACACTCCATGCCCGAAGTGCGGATATCTAGAGAGCACCACAAACGAGTTAACTGCCCAAGGTGAAATCATCGTAGCAATTGCCACCATCATCTTCATCACCGCCACCATCACCACGATAACCGTCGTCGCCGCCACCATCATCACCATCGCTGCCGTGGAAACTCTGGGCGAGCCAAGTGCCATCGCCGCCGCCGCGATGACCGCCATCGCCGCCATCACGCTAATTGTCGTCGCCACCTCACGTAAGCCACCTCCCTGACACCCTACAACGGGGGCAGGGCCGCCCAGGTCGGGCAACCCTCTGGCCTCCCCACATGGGCAACATCTTTCCCACATAGGTCGGGCGGAAGCATGGCCGCCCACCCCTCTTCTGGTGCCCCACGTGGGGGAAAGGCCACCCAGATCGGGCGGCCTTCTGGCCACCATTTCTGGGCGGCCTCTCTACTAGTATGGGTGGGCAACACCTTGGCTGCCCGCCCCTTTCCCGCCTCCTGCCAGGAAGCGGGGCCACCCCAAATCGGGCGACCCTTTGGCCGCCAGGTTGGGGCGGCCTCCTTGCCGTCCGAAGGGGGAGGCGATCTCGCAGTTTTGCCCCGACCGTGGCACCTCTTCCTCGGCCGCCGGCCTCCTCTGACTACCATCCCGGCCCGCCCCTCCCCTCATGGGAGAGGCGATTATGTTTTCGGTGAGGGCGGTTATTTTTTGGTCGGGGATGGTTTCGTTGTTTGCGTAAATATAACAATCCAGTTGCTCAAAACAGATCAATTATATTTGTCTGGTTGATGGTTACGAGGGTGGAGGGATTACTTGCTTGTCCCTCTTAAAATCTATAAATAAGGCTCTTTCCTCTCCATTATGATCTTTTCCTCCAACAAAATATCCTCCTACAAATTTCTCTCCCCTCCTCTTCTCTTCCTAGCACGCTTCCGTGCACGTCTCTTCCTTACGCGCTCCCACTCGCCTCTCTTCCTTGCGCCCTCCCGCGGGCATCTCATCTGTGCGCCCTCTTGCGCACGCCTCTTCCTTGCGTGCTCTCGCAGATGCCTCTTCCTTGCGCGCTCTTGCGCGAGCCTCTTCCTTGCACCCTCTTGCGTGCATCTCTTCCTTGTGCTCTCTTGCATGAGCCTCTTCCTTGCACGCTCTTGCACACACCTCTTTCTTACGTGCTCTTGCGTGCGCCTCTTCCTTGTGAACCCTAGCACGTGCCTCTTCCTTGCGTGCACCTCTCCCATGCGCGCACTTGCGCGTGCCTCTCCCTTGAGCGCTCTTGGCGTGCCTCTCCCTTGCGTGAGCCTCTCCCTTGTGTGTGCCTCTTCCTTGCACACACTTGTACATGCCTCTGCCTTGTATGATCGTACGCGCTATAACATCCATTTTTTCCTTGTAGACCCCTCAACTCAAATTAGGGTAGGACATGTGGTGAGTGTGAAGGGGTTAGACTAGGTGGTGACCTTAGGATCCAATGAGTTAGGGTGAGCACACATTGGGCTCACTATAGTGTTCAAGTCAACTTAGGTCAAACTAGCTTCAAAATTACAAATTGAGCTCACCACTATGTCCCTAACCCTAAAGGAAATCTGTGTGACCCAAAAGCCTCATCATAGGGTCACCAAATTGGCCAAATTGACAAAAGTGTCCTTTAGGTCAACATAGGTCAAGTCAACCCTAATTGGCCCAATTAGGCATCATATGGTCAAGTTGACCCCACAAGTAAACTCCAAACCCTAATTGGAGTGAATTGAACCATAAAGCCTCATCACATGGTCACTTATTGAGTCAATTTGATCAAAGTCAACCTTAATCCTAATTTGGTCAAAATCACATACATGGGTTAAACTAGCCCAATTGGGGCATCACCATGGCCCAACCAATGTTGGGTGGTGTTATAGGACTCATGACCATCGGGTGGGGCCAACACACTCATTAATTTGACTAAGTCAACCATCACTACAACATTTTTGATCTTTAGCAACACTTAAAAACTGTTGCATAAAACTGTCAAGTGTTGCCAAAATAGTGGAACTGTTGTCATACGGGGTGTTGTCCATACGCGTGTTACCAAAAATCTAAGGCAACAATTTTCAGACCTTTAAGCAACACTATACAAAAACTATTGCATAAATCCTAAAAATAGGCAACAGTTTTTCGGTGAACCTATTGCAACATTTTAGAAATGTTGAACTATAGCCTAACAATTAAAAACTGTTGCCAAAAATTATAAAGGGCACACTTTAAAATTGTTGTCAAAAAGCTACGACATTTTTCATAAAAAATCTGCCAATGCCTCCCAATGCCATGACATTTAAAAATAATTGATGATATGTCACAAATTATAGCGATAATTACCAAAATCACAAAGACTTGAAGGAATTTTATGATATCATAATTAAACATGCAATTTCGCCAAATTTATGCGAATCTTTTGCGCACAAAAAAGTTGAAATGATATATTACAACTCGGGATGATATATTATATTATAACAGCTGCATAATGTTTAACCATAAAGTATAATGAGATTTGCACAAATGGCATCAACATTACCACTAAGAAATTCTAGCTGGGAACACGACAGCCTAACTCCTTCGCTGCAGAGTCGAGGAAGGTGAGCGTCATGCTGGTTGCTTGCCTGCTGCGTGCTTCCCATTAAGTAAACATCTTGGTCATAAAACATGATGCTGTTGAAGACTCGTAGGAACAACAACAACAACACCCAGCTTTGTTATGGTCAGTTGTCCTCTACCATCTTCACCAAGGCCTTGTCCACCAAAGGTCTTTCTAACCACATTCAACTTCTCGGTGATCAGCACCTGCAAGAACAACAGTTTTTAGAAGAAACCTTTTATTCTAAGAAACTAGTGACCAGCCATCTAGTTTTTCCAAAGTGGTGAAGCCCATAGTTGAATAGTATAATTTCAAAGAATGCTCACAAATGAAGCAAATGTTCAAGATTAACATATACTTACTCTAACTATGGATCCTACTTTCAACAAGGATAAGACGGAACTTGGAATCCATACCATTGTGGCTTCTTTCCAAATACTTTCTGATGGAAACCGCCTTCTTTTATAAACAAGAAATGCGGCAGTAAAGTTATATTTGTGGTATTTCCCACATCTGATTATTAATATTTTGAATCACGAGTTGTACCTGTACAATATGGTTCGAGTAAGCAACACCTACAAGAAAATATGAAGTTGTCATGCAACAAATACTTGAAAAAAACTTCTCATGTGAAAAAAACTCATGATCTGATTTAACATTTTGGGCAAGTCATCTGGTGCATAGATGGCATGGTTGTGGTTCAGAGTATAAGGTGCATGTATCTTGTTTACAGGCAGATTCATCTACATGTGTTAATCAAAATAAGGTAAACACTTGACATTTGATTATGAAACAAGGCTCTGTTTGGGAGTTGTACATGTATTAATATAAATACAAAATCTACCTTTTATACAAATCACATTATGGATAAATTTATTTCTAATCTAGCCAATACAATCTATGCATCCCAATTTGTGGCCCCAGTCACTTTGTTGTGCCTTATGAGTCAATTTGGGAAACTATTTGGCAAGGGACATATACACAAGTTGGTGTTGATTATACCTTTAGAAGTATGTCAGATTGTTGGACTTTTAAGATATTTTTGGACTGTATATTCTTAAGTGAAAAAATGCAATATCATTCACACCTCCTTAAGATATTTTTGCACCGTATATCCTTAAGCGAAAAAATGCACATAAATATATTCCAAATAAAGCTGGAAGATTTACAAATAATTTGAAAAGAAAAAAAAACTGCGCACCTTAACTTTGTGGTGGATCACCATCCATATGTCCTGCTTAACCTTCAGCGAATACTGAGACAAAAATTTTGTGTTTTACTTCAAAATGCTTACTTTAAAAAACAGTATTACTGAACATAGTTGAGCAGTAAAGAAGAGAAGATTAGTAAACAAAACATATACAAGACATTTTTCTAAGCAAAGATGATTCATGACATGAATCTCCAGTGAATTTGCTTAATTTACAACAAAATACATGCCAGGAAACTAGAATCCCATGGGATTTTTGATCGGTTAAGAACAACAACACGGTATTTTAGAGTCCAGCTCTTCCTTTGCTCAAGATTACTGATCTTATAGTCTAGCTGATGTAGATCGGGGAAGAACAATACAGTTTTTCGATCTCTATTGTTGGAGAATAGGGAAGCAGAAGAACATCACAGGGAAATTGATTTTGGAGCAGCAAATGTGGTCCCCTAGCCCTAAAATTGCAATTTGGGAGAAGGAAGAAGGCATTTGAAGCGTTACTGATGGCCTAGAAGCTCAACATATGTGGCAGCGTCAATTCCCTAGAAGCACGAACATACATATGCTAATGATGCTCTAGAAACTCGAACAAAAGGGCTTCTGATCGGCGTCTGCCTGGGAGAGTCTATCGTTTGTGGTAGGAGGAGAAGAAATGTGGCTCTGATGCTCTCAAAGTTCATCGTTGCTCTGGAAAAGGACGGGCATGAATGGCGAGCGATGGCGAGAATGAGTCAAAGAGGTCCCGCGGGAATGGCGAGGAATGGAAGGGGACCTACGTGAATGGATCACTTGTCGATGTTCTTGATACGACCCAACTGGGCGCGGCCCGCAGACGCTGGGATGCTCACAAGGCCCACGGGCACTGGGCTGCTCGCAGGGCTATCTCGCCCAAGATCCATAGCCAGTCCCGCGGCCCAGGATCCATAGCCAGCCCCAGCCGGTCGTACCAAGTCCGCGGACCATACACCTCAACCCTTCTCCTCAGGCCCGCTTGGCTGCTCACAAGGCCCAGGGCCCAGGATCCATAGCTGCGCGACGTCGAGGCAGGTTGTTGAGGGGAGGGCTCGATCCCCCCACCTCTTAGATAAAGAGGCGCTTCCGCGGATTCTCATCACCAACTGAGCCGCCAAGCGGGCCTGAGGATCCACTGGTGATGAGAATCCATAGCCGCAGAGACAGACCGCAACAATAGACCAAGCCTCACTTACTGTTCACTCAGTTACTGTAGATGTGCCGGGGGATCTATTTATATGCGAGGTGAGGAGTGTGGTCACCACCCTAGTGAATAGAGTCACCACCCCAGCCCGCGCACTAGCAAAGACCCATCCGCTGAGTCCGCAAGGACTTAGCCGGATTCCAAGAAAACCCACCAGGAGTAATAACAAAGATGTTCACCATCATGCGAACTCGCACCAGTCCGCCCACACTATGCGGACAAGGCACCAGCCCGCATAGCCCGCAAATACCACCGCACATAGACAGCTACCTCTACTGCGACAGTCCGCACACTATATGAGGACAAGGAGGCAGCCCGCACAACCCAAGAACAAAACCTCCATCTGCCACCAGTCCACGACCAATAGGCAGTCCGCCCGGTCAACAGCGGACTCTGCGGATACAGCTGACACACTGTTCTTGTCACTGAAAGTGACCAAGTCCAGAAAACCTCCAAGAGCAAGCGCGAGCTCAGTGGACAAGGCCTAGTCTGCCTGCCCCCAAGGCAGATCGCCAACACCCCACCAGAATAAGGTAGAGCCCGCAAGCCCTACTCGCACAGCTGTCAAGACAACGACCAACTGACGGACTTCGACACCAGTCCGCGCAGTCCTCCCGCGGATTCAATCTCCAATCCGCCTAGCTACACAAGAGCTTGCTAATCTGCAAGGCCGCAGATCAAGCTAAACACTGCCAATAGTCCGCGAACCGCAGTCCGCTCAAGCCGCTTCGCTAGAAGCCCGACTTCCTTGGCCATAGGCCAACCAGGCCGCACAACAGACCGCTCAGGCCGCACACCAGGCCGCACAGACCGCTCCACAAGAGCAGCCAAGCCATGGCATCCAGGCCGCAACCAGCAGTCCGCCCAGGCCGCGGACTCAGACCACACAGTCCGCTCAGTCCGCCCGACCTGCCCATCACCCACTTCCACTTCACAAATTTCAACATCAACATCACCACTAAGAAATTCTATCTGGGAACACGACAACCTAACTCCTTTTCTGCAGAGTCGAGGAAGGTGAGCGTCATGCTGGTTGCTTGACTGCTGTGTGCTTCCCATTAAGTAAACATCTTGGTCATAAAACATGATGTTGTTGAAGACTCGTAGGAACAACAACAACTAGCTTTGCTATGGTCAGTTGTCCTCTACCATCTTCACCAAGGCCTTGTCCACCAAAGGTCTTTCTAACCACATTCAACTTCTCGGTGATCAACACCTGCAAGAACAACAGTTTTTAGAAGAAACTTTTTATTCTAAGAAACTAGTGACTAGCCATCTAGTTTTTCCAAAGTGGTGAAGCCAACAGTTGAATAGTATAATTTCAAAGAATGCTCACAAATGAAGCAGATGTTCAAGATTAACATGTACTTACTCTAACTATGGATCCTACTCTCAACAAGGATAAGACGGAACTTGGAATATTTACCATTGTGGTTTCTTTCCAAATACTTTCTGATGGAAACCGCCTTCTTTTATAAACAAGAAATGAGGCAGTAAAGTTATATTTGTGGTATTTCCAAAATCTGATTCTTAATATTTTGAATCAGGAGTTGTACCTGTACAATATGGTTCGAGTAAGCAACACCTACAAGAAAATAAGAAGTTATGCAACAAATACTTGAAAAAAACTTCTCATGTGAATATGAGCATTGAGAAATAATTATAGTCCTCTACGGTCTCACCAAACAAATCCCCAACTTGTCATATTATTAAGTTAATGGAAACATCTAGATCTTTAACTAGAGCAGTATAAATATATAAAAGAAAATCCAAGCAATTTTGACTAATATAGAATCATCAGCATTTCATGCCAAAAGGGTGACGAAAGCATGGACAAACCTGAAGGACATTGCGCATGTACCAAGTTCCCAAACCTTAGAATTTTTTTGGACAAGTCTTTCCCTAGTACCATCTTCCCATAATCCAATATTGTCAACATTTGTGCAAACTAAACCATCCTTATAACAGTCAGAGTTGACATTAAAAGAAATTAGAAGATTCAGTCAAACTTATAAAGAAGAGTAATTTGTTGAATAGGATGGAAATCCATACTCATGGGGGTTTAACCCTGATTTAACAATTTGGGCAAGTCATCTGGTGCATAGATGGCATGGTTGTGGTTCAGAGTATAAGGTGCATGTATCTTGTTTACAAGCAGATTCATCTACATGTGTTAACCAAAATAAGGTAAACACTTGACATTTGATTATGAAACAAGGCTCTGTTTGGGAGTTGTACATGTATTAATATAAATACAAAATCTACCTTTTTATACAAATCACATTAAAGATAAATTTAATTCTAATATAGCCAATACAATCTATGCATCCCAATTTGTGGCCACAGTCACTTTGTTGTGCCTTATGAGTCAATTTGGGAAACTATTTGGCAAGGGACATATACACAAGTTGGTGTTGATTATACCTTTAGAAGTATGTCAGACTGTTGGACTCTTAAGATATTTTTGGACTATATATCCTTAAGTGAAAAAATGCAATATCATTCACACCTCCTTAAGATATTTTTGGACTGTACATCCTTAAGCGAAAAAATGCACAAAAGTATATTCCAAATAAAGCTAGAAGATTTACAAAAAATTTGAAATGAAAAAAAAACGGCACACCTTAGCTTTGTGGTGGATCACCATCCATATGTCCTGCTTAACCTTCAGCGAATACTGAGACAAAAATTTTGTGTTTTACTTCAAAATGCTTACTTTAAAAAACAGTATTACTGAACATAGTTGAGCAGTAAAGAAGAGAAGATTAGTAAACAAAACATATACAATACACTTTTCTAAGCAAAGATGAATCATGACATGTTCAGTGAATTTGCTTAATTTACAACAAAATACATGCCAGGAAACTAGAATCCCATGGGATTTTTGATCGGTTAAGAACAAGAACACGGTATTTTAGACTCCAGCTCTGCCTTTGCTCAAGATTACTGATCTTACAGTCCAGCTGATGTAGATCGGGGAAGAACAACACAGTTTTTCGATCTCTGTTGTTGGAGAACGGGGAAGAGGAAGAATATCACATGGAAATTGATTTTGGAGCAGCAAATGCGGCCCCCTAGCCCTAAAATTACAAATTGGGAGAAGGAAGAAGGCATTTGAAGCGTTACCGATGGACTAGAAGCTCAACCTATGTGGCAGCGTCAATGCCCTAGAAGCACGAACATACATATGCTAATGATGCTCTAGAAACTCGAACAAAGGAGATTCTGATCGGCGTCTGCCTGGGAGAGTCTATCGTTTGTGGTAGGATGTTACAGGTGTAACATTTAATGGGGAGATGAGCTGGCATCATCTGTATCAGGCCTTTTCCCCCTCTCCCAACGTATTTTTATGCTGCCAACGGTCATTTTGCTTCCCTGTTTAAGTTCTCTGTCTCTCTCCTCCATGGCCAATAGGGCATTTCTCTAAATCTCCACCGGAACCATAACAATGGTGCTCTCGTTGAGTTCCACCTCCATGGAGGTGCCGCCACTCCCGCCCGCCGACCACGTTCCACCGGCCACGACAGTCACCCGCCACGAGCTCGATATGAGGCATGTTGTGTATCTTGAGCAACAGTTGACTCTTGGAGACGCACTGCAAGCCGCATAACATCGTTTCACCACCGACTTTCAACAGCTCCAACTTGCTCTGTCTCACACACAACAGCAACGGGATTGTCTTCAACAGCAGCAAGACCGTGCCCTCGAGTCCCACACAGCATTCTACACCGAATTCCAAGACCTACGGGGAGAGTTGCAGGCCTTCATGCGCGCCATGTCTAAAGCTCCAGTAGATCCTCCAGATTCGACGCCATTGCCCTCCGACACTGGCGGCTCGCACAACTCACTGCCTCCCCCTGTGTTAGGACCACTTGCGTCCCAACCACTGAACGGGACCAGTCGAGCCCGTGCCCAGATCATCTCCCCCCAT
Organism: Platanthera guangdongensis; assembly: GCA_039583875.1. Classification (NCBI taxonomy): domain Eukaryota; kingdom Viridiplantae; phylum Streptophyta; class Magnoliopsida; order Asparagales; family Orchidaceae; genus Platanthera; species Platanthera guangdongensis. Next base: position 5,497,974 of record CM077164.1, read on the forward strand.
GGGTCTGAGTCCTCCCAGCCAGGCCTCTTTGGCGGTTCTCCCTCCACTTTGCGCCCGCCTGGGCTGCCACCGTACTCTGCGACCGCAGCCCCACCGTATTACCCACCACCACCTATCCTGCCGTACTCTGCCCCCGCAGCCCCGCCGTATTACCCACCACCACCTGTCCCGCCGTCTCCGTCCTTCCCATCATATCCCGCGTCCACGCTACCGCCTTCACTCCTTCCCCTGTTTGGACAGGCCGCATCATATCCCGCATCCAGCTCATCGTATCCCGCATCCACATCATCTCATCTCTTCGCCTCAAATTTCCAACCCCCCAAAGTCCCGTCAGTCTCAGATCTCTCGTCATTTAATCCAAACCACGGACAAACAGGTTACTCAGTGGCCAAGGTCCATTGTCCATGTTTTTCCTCGGGAGACCCCACAGATTGGATCTTTAAAACAGAATTATATTTCAGGTATAATAATATTAACCCGTCTGACTTTGTTTTTATCGCGTCATTATATTTGGACAGGCCGACATCCACATGGTTTCAAGGATTATTACGGGATGGGCTATGCACAGATTGGAATACTTTCAATGTAGCAGTCCAAGATCGTTTCGAACCTTCGGACTAAGATGATCCGCTAGGTAAATTGATGAAACTTAATCAAACAACTTCTGTGGCCAAATATCAAGAATCTTTTGAATTACTCTCGTCTCAAAATCATGGTTTTTCACACGATACACTACGTCGTAATTTTATCTCAGGCTTAAAACCTCATATCCGCCGATCAGTTATCGCTCAACCACCAGACAACATTTATCATACGTTTAAAATGGCGTGCCTTTTTGAAGATCAATTCGTAGAGGACCCTAAATAATATAGGTCTGGGACAAGTAAACCCTTTCCTAACACTATAACCGCCAATCCGCGCCAAGAGCGTTTAGCGGTTAAACGTCTACCCCCAACAGAGGTGCAAGCCCGGCGAGAAAAGGGGTTGTGTTTCACGTGTGAGGAGCGCTATTTTCCTGGGCATAAGTGTAAGAATAAATTTGGACTTTATTATTTGGAAGGTGACTTTGATAATGAAGAAGAATCCCCATCGCCCGATGAAATAGTTGAGCCCATGGAAGATGCTTTAATTAATTTGGAAATGAGCATTAACGCCTTAATGGGTACATTTCCGACTAATTCTCCATGCGTACAAGGCAAAATAGGCCAATCCGCAGTACATATTTTTCTCGATAATGGATCCACTCATAATTTTATCACTAAACGTGTCGTCCACTTTCTTAAATTACCCATATCAGCAATAACACCCTTTAAAATACATGTAGGCAATGGCAACACCATGTCCTGCAAAGAAAATGTATGGGAGTCAAACTACTTATCCAAGACATCGTTTTTATTATCGATTTGTTCATTGCGGATGTTCATGGCGTGGACGTTATCCTGGGATTCCAGTGGTTTAAAACGCTAGGACCCATTACCATAGACTGTATCGCCCTCGAAATGACCTTTCACTACAAGAAAATTGCCATTTAGTGACGACAATTTTCATCACTAAATGTTATATTCAAGGTTTTGAAAACCGGACCGGATATAGAACCGGTCATGAGAGAGGTTCAAGGTTTAACCGGTTGAACCGAAGTTGAACCGGAGTTGAACCGTTTTGACATTAATGACCGCAAGGTCTCCTAACTTTTCACACTTTTATTAGGCGATTGTTAATTTCTTTATTAGGCGATTGTTAACCGCAACCCGTTATTGGCTAGTCGCACCCCAAAATCTCTCAACTTTTCACACTTTTTCAAAATACGTCTTGTACATGCAATTTTAGGAAAAGTGTTCAACACAAAAGTTGTAGATCTTGACGAGATCTACAACTTTCGTGTTGAACACTTTTCCTAAAATTGCATGTACAAGACATATTTTTGAAGGGCACAAAAACTGAGTATATTTCGAAAGTACGTCTTGTACATACATTTTTAGGAAAAGTGATCAACACGAAAGTTGTAGATCTTGACGAGATCTACAACTTTCGTGCTGAGCACTTTTCCTAATATTGCATGTACAAGGCGTATTTCGAAAAGGAGCGAAAAAATATGAGATTTTGGGGTGCGACTAGCCAATAACGGGCTGCGGTTAACAAACGCTTAAAATTAATACTGATTTTGTGAACCGCCCGGTTAGCCAAAAACCGGCCCGGTTTCCGGTTTTCCGGTTCAACCGGCCGGTTTTCCGGTTCCTGGTCGGTTCTTGGCCAGGCCGGTTTTAGGAACCAGACCGGACCGCCCGGAGGACCGGTCGGCAGTTCAGCCGGTCGGACCGGCCGGTCCGGTCCGGTTTTTAAAATGTTGGTTATATTTTGATCACTAAAGCCATTTAGTGATCAAATTAATTTCGTCACAAGGTTGTCACTAAAGCCCCGTCACTAAATGGCTTTGGTGACCAAAAAAAAGTAGGTCACTAAATGTGTTTTTTGTGACCAGACTAATTAAGTCACTACAACGATTTAGCGACCAATTCTATTTTGTCACCGAAACCATTTAGTGGCCAAGTTACTGTTGTCACTGAATGATTTTAGTGATTAAGATAGGTCGATCACTAAATTTGCATGTTTAGTGACAAATTTTTTTTGTTCGCTCAAGATATTTAGTGACGGGCCTTCAGTGACGACCTTGTGAATTTGGTCACAAAATTTTTTTTAACTAAACTAATTCACGTGAAATTTTAGTGACCAAATTAATTTGGTCACTATGAAAAGTTTCAGTGACCAAAGTAATCCTAGTTAAAGTTGTCTCAGTGGCCATAATACTTTGGTCACTAAAATGGTATATTTTTTCACTAAATTTGATTCAATTTGTCTCACAAGATATTATAGGCTTTATTCATTTACTATTATTTACAATTCAATATTATACATTCAAATAAAAGAATAAATAAAATACTCATCGCAGAGAATTTTTTGACCAACATACATTATTTTATTAATTAAGATAAAAGAGGGTGGGAGATAGACCAAACCCCTCGATACAAAATAATAGAACTACCATCTATTATTAAACTTAATACAATTTTTTTAAGGGCACATGATCCTCCTTGGCAATTGAAAATATTGGAGCTCCATGCATCACTACGCATGATTGGGCTCTAAGTTTGATCAAGAGAAGTTACTAGGAAGCATGTTGTGAGATGACATAACACATGCTTAGGACCTGAAATTTCAATAATACAAGAAATGACATCATTATTCAGGAACATATAAGTAAACAATATATTAAGGTCAAAATAATAGATATTATTGAATCATACCTTGACTTGTAGCTGAAGGAATTTCACATAGTTGATAATCTCATCAAGCATTGACACCTTGTTAGTCAGCAAGAAGCAAAGCATCACTACAAAATTATATCAAGGCACTTTAAGGCCAGCTTTAGGATCTTTCTTGCAGCATTGGTTCCTATTATGACATGCACTATGAGAGAGTTTTATTGTTAAAACTTGTCCATAAACCCAATATTCTTAAGTTTTCAATCATTGTAGGCTCGTAACACATACTTACTGTTTTGTAGTTTCACTTGTTATGTTTCATTGAGATCTCTTTATCAAATATTACAACAGCTACTACAAGAAAACTGACTTTTGGCTAGGATATAACTAATAAGGAAGAATATGCTTAAAGAACTTTAGTAGAGGGGATAAATTTATAAATGTATAATATTTCATAAATCCATAATATGACTTGCACTCTAAACTAACTAGCACATCAAAATACAAAAAAAAACTAAAAAGTTTGTACAAATGCAAGCTTTTGGTATAGGCATTTTTAAGAAATTTAGGAGGCATACAAAGTTTGAGAAGTAAAACCAGTGCCCACATCCATAATGAGAACCCACAAATCTAAGCTAGATGAGACACAACTGATAAACAATCCACTACAGTGCAGTTTGCTGCAATACAATTGTTGCAAAGCAGTTTGCTGCATTACAATTCGCTGCAGTGCAAACTGTACTTTTGTTGCAGTGCAAACTGCAGTGCAGTTTGCTGCGATGCAATAAGAAAAATGCAGTGCAGTTTGCTGCAGTGCAATAATAAAACTGTGGCGCGGTTTGCTGCGGTGCAAACTGCAGCGTGCTGCGGTGAAAACTGCAGCCTTGCAGCTTGCTGCGGTGAAAACTGCAGCGCTGCCGCTTCCTACGGTGTAAACAGTTTGTTGCGGTGCAAACTGCAGCCGGTTTGCTGCGGAGCAAACTGCAGCGTAGTTTGATGCGTTGAAAACTGCAGCGCAGCAACTTGCTGCGGTGAAAACTCAGCGTTGCAGCTTGCTGCGGTGCAAACTGCAGCGTTGCAGCTTGCTGCGGTGCAAACTGCACTCAATCAGTGCAACCATCTATTGTGCGTTGCACGGAACTAAGAAAATATTAGCATGTGAACAATCTAGTGTTTGAAATGAAGAATGACGAGCATACCACACTGACGTGGATATTTATTAAGTTTGATATTATTTGACCCCTTTGTTAAAAGACACATAACAACTTTATTAAAACAAGATACAATAATTACTCAGTGGTGAATTTCAAACAAACAAACAAAACCAAAACCAAAACAGTGCTTCAATGATATCCTACGTTGTAGCCTGTATGTCTACATGTCGGGACAAAAAAACACTTTTCCTTCCCTATTATCATTGATAATTTTTGAAGGTTGACTGTACTTTTATTTTAACAAAGTTAATTGATGTCACTGAAGTGTTCTTGCTTTAGTGGTGTAGATTTCATTTATATTCTTATGCATCAGCTTTACGTAATTAATCCATGTGCCATTATACCCGTAGTGATTAATGAGGATTCAATCATTGTGACGCCTTTCTTTATGCCATCTCATATCCTCGGCCATCTTAGAGCACATATATAACCTTTGAAGCCTATGTATCAAAGGAAAATGTCTTAGAACCTTGTTTGGTATGTTTTTACTCTTCCCTGACGATATATTGCATTCTGCAGTATTATTTATCCTGCTCAATTGCCATCTGGACGTGCCACAAGTTGGACAACTCTCTAAATTTGCAAATTTACCATGATAGAGAATGCAATCATTTAAGCAAGCATCTATCTTCTTACACTCCATTCCAAGCTCTTGTATATAGTTGTTAGCTTCATAAAAACTACTTGGTAGTTTTTCACTAGAAGGAATTGTTCTTTTTAAAACTTTAAGTAATGCAGTAAAAGATCGATCAGTCCATCCATAATCAGATTTAAGCGCTAATAAAGTGACCATAAATTGAAATTTTGAAAATTCTTTGCAAGCAGGATATAATTCTTGTTCAGCGTCATTTAGCAAATCATAAAAATTTTTAGCAGCTTCGTTGGGGATATCATGATCACGTTCTTCTTCATTATGACCATTGTCATTAAAATTAAAATCATACAGAAGATCATGTATATCATCCTGTTCTGAAATCTCTTCCTCAACTTCTCTGACCACGTCATCATTTCGCTCACTATTTGGGTTAATGTAATAATCCTCTCCGTGACTTGACCACCATTTATAGGTCTTTACAATTCCATTCAGAATAAGATGCACAAAGACAATCTCTCGAGTGTGGAAATGATTATTTGCACACTTATAACAAGGACAACAAATAGTATTTCCTCTACTAGAATGAGTAAAAGCAAAATCAAGAAAAGAATTCACTCCACTGATGTAAGCGGGTTGTCGCCGATCACCGATATCCATCCATGTTTTATCCATTGCACTACATATAAATAAATAAATAAATAAAACATTTAACATAAAGGTAATATTGAGGATTTACAGTACAAATTAAAGTAACGAAAAAATTTTCACAAATTTATTGAAGAAAATGGTAGGATTAAGAATTTGCCTTATTGCTTCTTCTCCTATCATATAACATGGTTTAAAAAAGAAATTGGGTTCCATTGTTTAGACAATAAACTTAAACCAAAGAGAATGTACTTGATATTTCTCAAACAAAAATAATTTCTTTCTTACATTTATAGTTCATTAAAAGTTTCAATTAAAAGTTAACCAGAGTGAAAAGTTGGCATAGAACAATGTCAAAGAAACCAATTCTCTAATCTCTCCTATAACATTCACCTAAAAAATTTCATAAACGACAACATTTAATATTCGCCAATCTCTTATGCATAGTATTTCTAACGAGATCTCTTCCAGTGTAAACAACTCTTCCATAATAGACATCAAAAAAAAAACCTACAACAAGGTAGAGAGTAAAGAGGATGTGGACAAATTGTGCAAAAAAAAATTATATTTCAACCTCAACGAAAGGGTAGAAGAGTAATTAAGGATTGCATAACATTATCTCATTAAATTATCTGAATTGCATAAAATTAAATTAGGTAATCTAAATCAGTTAATCGAATTAATTTATCTGAATCGCATAAAATTATCAATAAATTATTAGCCTAATCATAGTATAAAATGAAAAATCTTGAACATAAGTTGGGAAAAATTTATTGATTAAGGTATTTAGTTATGCTGTTATACATTTGAAACATATATAAAATAGATTCAGGAACCAAACAATAATTATGAAACTGTAAATAAAGACAATGATTTTACAATTTTTATAAAGAAAATGTATATTTTCAATTTCTATGTCATTTTTCAATTTAATCATCATTCTTTTTGTTAATTAACCAAGCACTCAGACTATTGTCTGTTGCCATAGTGGCTTTGCAGCCAGAAATTATTGCATAAACCCTATGCTGAAGGGAGTCAAGGAAGAGACCGGAATTCCTAATGGCAGAAAAGCAAAACTTACAGAGGTTGAGAGGAGACGAACTGATGAACGGACTCCAACCCTCCAATCAATCGAGAGAAGACTGCTCGAAGTCGTGAAGGAAACGCCGACCACCAAAGGGTGCAGAGCCGGAGAGCCAAACTGCCAAAGGAAGAAAATCAAAAATTTATCTGGATTTCTGCGGATTGCGGCCAGGCGAAGCAAGGGAAAGGGAAAATAGGGCATCACAGAAGACGCCATTCACAAAAAAACACACCATGGCACCTAACTTATTGGGTCCGCCCTAACTTCTTTCACATGTGTTCGCCGTCATTTGGTAGAGGCGGTGGTGGGCGAAACTTCCGAATAGAAATGCAAATGAGAAAGGGTTTATCGTTACCTGTCCTCGCTGAAAAAGGGAGAGTACGGTGGCAGGCTTCAGCGAAGAGATCGTCGCAAACAAAAATTCACGCCGGCTTTGGGGGATTCGTGGGCGTTCAGCACTCTTCAAGGGCTGCAGCGCGAAATGGTTCAGAGCAGAAGAAAAGGGGACACGCGGTATTTGGTGGAGGTGGGGGAAACTGCCGGTTACTAATTTTAGTGGAAAACTGCCTATTATTAATTAATTGTGGAGTGGCGGAAACGAGAACTACTCAAAAATTGTTTTTAATTTTTGTAGGAGGGAAACTGACACTTAGTTATGAATGGGTATATTAATTTTTGTCATAGACACAACACACACTAAATTAAAAATAAAATAACTTAAAACTCTAATTTTTAATTTCTATTCAAAGGCTATTCACAACTCAATCGGTACTCACATTTCCTTCTCATGTCATTCGAGATTTTTGGAACTTAGTCGCACGTCTCCCCTTCTCTCCCCAATATAGCCGCTCTTTTTGAACCCTATCGGTGCCAGAAAACAACACCTCCTTTCTCGTCGACATCAGCATCCACGGGAATGTGGAGATTTTGAGCGCCGAGAAAAGAAATTCGAACGGACAAACAAGACAAATCAAAGCAACCAAAGCACAAACACGAAGATTTATAGAGGTTCACCGAAAACCGGGCTACGTCCACTCTCCCTTCCTCCTCTTCCTTCTTGTATTCACCAAAAAAAAAGGTTACAGATTACAAAGGTTACAAGGATCTCACTGATCCTACGTTCTCTCCTTCTTCTTTGGACAAGAACCGGAGGAACCACATCCGGAAACGCTCCTCCATGACTCACCTCGTAAGCGCCTCCAAAAAACCTCCCAACCGAAAACCCTAAGAACCATAATCCTAAACTCGGGAAAAGTCCTTAAATAGGGCGTGTGCAAAAACGGGCAGATAACCGCACACCCGGGAAACCCAAAACTGATTTTGTTTTGTGATTTGTCAGAGAGAGTCTCACTTCGATTCCTATAAGCTCACATGGGCGAACCCGGTGTGAGAAATTAAACAAGAGGACCGGAAGTGTTCCACAACTCCAACAGGGAAGGTATTCCGCCCCTTTCACATCCACATTTTCAGCCTCCATGAGCGGCCGACGAGCCCTATTTTGCTTGACTTCAATCCATTTTCTGGGCAATTTCGTGGTGATTTTAGCTCGTTTCAGGATTCTATTTTAGTCTCCCTTCGTAGATGAGTATTTGCGTGCATACTGATTTTAGGGTTTGGTAGAATTTTTTTTATTTGAACGAATGATCTCTATTTTTCAATATTTGGGGTAAATTTTGTCCTCTCTACCTGAAGGCGGTATATGCATATGTGCTTACAGTTTAAACTTGTGGTGTGTTAACATGATGAAACTATGTGTTTTATTGTTGCTGGCTAGAAAGATGAGGAAAATTGATCAATATGCTCTATTGTGATAATTAAAGAAAAGTAACTAAGTAATATTTGATGATTTTTGATATCTTCACAATGATTTCTGAACATGTATTTTTGATGAAACTTGTTAAATAAATCATCTTAAATTTGTAGGTGAGTTGTGCTCCGAGTCATTTGAAAATTATAATTTCTTTAAAATGAGTTTTAGTTGGTTCTTAGATGCGTTGCTTTTGTAACTGTTAAATCTTTTCGAAATTTGTGAAAATTTTCTGTTTAAGTATACAAATAGTTTTATTTATAAAGCTCATTGAAAATAGACATACAAACATCACTCCTTTTATTTTGCAGGAAAGTTATTTTTATTAGGGAGGGATGATCATATTAGTGACTAATTATTTTAGTCACAATACAAATAAAAAAATTTAGTAATGAAAATATTTTTTTTCACTAACATTTGGCAATTTGTAATAAAATTTTATTTGGTTGCTAATTAAAACATATTTTGTGATCAATTTTTTTATCGCCACAAATTATTTAGGAGAGAGGTTAATTAGGAGATTATTTCATTAATTTTGGAGAGAATTGGGATGGGGGTGGAGCTAATCAAGCCGAAATTAATTAGTTTACATTATATGTTTAATTATATTTTATTATAAAATCATTTTCATTTAGGAGGGAATAAATGAAATTTTTTATGAAAGAAACTCCAAATTTTGATGACTATTAACTATTTCTTTGTTATCAAAATAAATAATGTACTGACTAAATTATTTTGGGCTGTTAATACCGTTAAAAGTTTATTTTAGTGATCAAACTTATATTTTGTCACCAAGTTATGTCTTTACTCTTTAGCAATAGAACTTGTACTTAGCTACTAAATGTATGTCTTTAGTGACTCAATTTTTGCTTCGTCACTAAAGATGTGTCTTTAGTGAATAAACTTTTACCTCGACACTATAGATATGTTTTTAGTGAAGAAATATTTTTTTCACTAATTTTTTGTCACTAAAGTTCTGTCTACAATGACTAATGTTGACTTCTGTCACTAAAGATATGTGTTTAGTGACTAAACTTTACTTCATTACAAAAATTGTGTCTTTAGTGATAAAATATATTGAGTCACTAAATGTTTGTCACTAAAGTTGTATTTTTAGTGACTAAAGATTTCTTTAGTCACTACAGATGTGTTTGTAGTGGCTACACTTTGACTTTGTCACTAAAACTATGTTTGTTGTGACTAAACTTTGACTTTGTCACTTAAAATATGTATTTAGTGACTAAATGATCAATTCATCACTATAGATATGTCTTTAGCGACTAAATATATTTAATCACTAAATTTTCGTCACTAAAGGTCTGTTTTCTTGTAGTGAATTTACTTACAATGGTACCCCTTGCAACATTAATGGCGCCCGCCCATTAACTTCAGACATTGTGTCACCAACACAGCTTCATAAACTAATGGTTCAGGACTCCATCGAGTCAACACTTTTGTGCTTTCAGTCATCTCCCATCCACGTTACCGAAAGACAATCGAGCTTTCCCTCATCCGACACTCCGCCGGTACAAACGACACTGTCCGAATTCGCAACGCTGTTCCAATTACCATAAGGATTAGCTCCTTTAAGGCCTATTGATCATGTCATTCCACTACTTGGCGAAACAAAAATTGTCAAGGTTAAACCATATAGGTACCCGGTTTATCAAAAAAATGAAATCGAGCGATTAATTACCGATATGTTACGCGATGGTTTAATTCGCCCTAGTACCTCTTCTTTCAGTTCCCCGGTCATCCTAATTAAAAAGAAAGACGGTTCGTGGCATTTTTGTGTAGACTATCGAGCCTTGAACACAATAACTATTAAAGATAGTTTTCTCATGCCAACAATCGACGAGTTATTGGATGAACTACATGACGCCACTATCTTTTCCAAATTAGATCTTCATTCAGGATATCATCAAGTGCGCATGAATCCCAAGGATATTCATAAAACCACTTTCCGGACTCATCACGGTTTATACGAATTCCTAGTCATACCTTTCAGCCTTACAAACGCCCCGGCTACTTTTCAAGCCCGAATGAATACCTCTTCCGCCCCGTCCTACGCCGATTTGTGGTAATTTTTTTGACGATATCTTAATCTATAGCGGTACCCCAGCGGACCATGTGGCGCATCTACGCCAAGTGTTCCAAATTCTTCTTCAACATTCCCTTTTTCTAAAATCATCGAAATGTATCTTTTCGGTTCCGTCAATCGAATTCTTGGGCCATATGATTTTCGGTTCCGGAGTACAACCAACGACAGACAAAATAGAAGTTATTCAAGTGTGGCCTCCACCAAAAACACTCAAGCAACTACGTGCTTTTTTGGGCTTAGCCGACTATTACCGCCGATTCATTAGACACTATGCCACGGTGACGGCTCCCCTCACCGATCTGTTGGCAAAAGATAACTTTAGGTGGACCTCAGCTTCTGATCAAACTTTCACGAACATTAAACAATTGCTAATCTCGGCCCCGCTTTTAGCCCTCCCAACCTTCACCCTCCCATTTACTCTTGAATGCGATGCGTCTGGGGTAGGCATACGTGATGTCCTATCTCAACAAGGGCACCTGATCGTCTTTTATAGTAAGAAGTTATCCCCAAGAGAACAAGCAAAATCAACGTATATTCGCGAAATGTTGGCTGTCACGTCTGCGGTTAGCAAATGGCGACAATATCTCATAGGGTCCTCCTTCACTATTTTAACGGACCACAAAACATTATATAATTTAAATACCCAAGTTATGACCATGCCAGAACAACAAAAATTCCTAGCTAAATTTTTGGGCTTCAATTATGTTATACAATATAAACCCGGGAAAAATAATACCGCAGCTGACGCCCTTTCTAGATTACCAGATATGTATACAACTCTTTATTCATTACAAAACATTTTGTTTAGTTGTTCCACCCTCTTTGATACTTTGGAAGATCTATATAAATCAGATAAAACAGCTGCAACTATCTTAGCCCAATTACAAGCATCACCATCCGACTACCCAGACTGGTCGTTATTAGGAACGCGACTTTTTTTAAACATAAACTCTACATTACGGATTCAGCTATTCAGACCATTCTAATTAGCGACGCCCATGACACTCGACTTAGCGGTCACTCTGGAATCAAGGTAACGCTTAAACGAATTCAACAATATTTTTATTGGCCTAGTATACAACGGGATGTCCAACAATATATCCGCCACTGTGACCTTTGCCAAAAACATAAATCATCTAATGCTTTACCCTATGGAACCCTACAACCATTGCCCATACCAAACCGAATTTGGGCGGACATTTCGATCGATTTTATTACTCATTTACCAATATCACACTCCTATTCGTCAATTTTAGTTATGGTCGATAGATTATCAAAAGGAGCGCACTTTGCCCCCTACCCGCTCATTATATCGGCCCACAGGTCGCGCAAATATTTTGGGATTATTGCGGAAAATTACATGGATTTCCTGAAACCATCATTTCAGACCGCGACTCCCTCTTTTTAAGTCATTTCTGATTAACGTTTTTCAAAGCTAGCAAAACAAAACTACGTTTTAGTTCAGCGTACCATCCACAGACGGATGGACAAACCGAGTGGGTTAATCGCTGCATCAACCAATATCTTCGTATTTTATCATTTCAACATCCTAAGCATTGAGCTCACCTTCTTAGTTGGGCTGAATACCATTATAACACAACATACCATGCATCAGCCGACATGTCACCCTTCAAAGCAATGTTCGGCTGACCCCCGCCCTGTTTTGTCCCGTATGTAGCAGACGGCCCATCAACCGAGTTACCTCCAGCAGAAGTATCCTCCAGAGCGACACTACTCCTACGATTGCAACGACATTTACAGGAAGCGCAAACCAAAATGACAACTACGGCTAACAAACATAGACAAGAATGAGCTTTTCAACCCGGTGATATGGTACTTCTTAAACTCCATCCATACAAGCAACTGTCCCTGCACAAAATGACATGTAAACGTTTAGACCTCCGTTTCTACGGACCATTTAAAATTTTATCTAAAATCGGATCAGTCGCGTATAAATTAGATCTGCCACCCTCTAGCAAAATTCATCCGGTATTCCATGTCTCGTTATTAAAACCTTATTACGCCAACACCCACATACATATCCATAACTTACCCACCCTTCCGCCAAATGCACGCGCATGCACATCAGCTCACGAAATTTTAAATACACGTTTAATTGAACAAGATGGACATACAGTTCCACAAGCTTTAATCCGATGGGAAGGTCTATTGCCAGAAGAAGCCACCTGGGAAGATGTAAGCTCTTTGGATACAGAGACTCGTTCTTGGGTCGAGGCCCTATGTGACTGTCACTCTTCACAGCCCAACTCGGCCAACGACACTATCAGGGATGTATCAACAATCTCCCAAACTTATGTCATCCATATTGCACCAGTTTCTCCCTCAACTAACCTACCTGTTACAGGGACACATGAAGACAATTTCCGCACTCAACACCCCCCGTACAGCTCCACCATCTCCGACAAGGATGGTACAAATATCAAAGATAGTACTCCCACCAGCAACCGGCCACTAGTCAACAGGGATACACTCATTCCTAAATCTCAAGTTATCATCCTAGATATTTCATCCACCCCTAGCTCAATTTTAAATGATCAATTGTTACAGGAAACAATGGAGGGGGCTGCAAGCCAAACAGAGGAAGGAGACGTAAGGGCAACATATCGACCAACAGATCAGCCCGACCACGACATCTGCTCTAGTAACACAACCGCCCCAGCAATACAAGTCCCGGCGACACGACACTCTCTTCGATCGGCATCCAAACTGGCACGCATCCTGCCAAATATACCGCGGGGCGCTCGACGGCGCAGAACTTCTCTTGGCAGGACGACATCAACACCTCAAGCTCGGGTAGCTGAAAAATCGGGCTGGGCAAGGATGTTACGGGTGTAACATTTAATGGGGAGATGAGCTGGCATCATCTGTACCAGGCCTTTTCCCCCTCTCCCAATGTATCTTTATGCTGCCAACGGTCATTTTGCTTCCCTATTTAACTCTGTAATAGATGTAGTAGATGACAATGAATGTTTAATTTCTATTCATGTTTCTCTCTCCTTGAAGTTCTTTGTCTCTCTCCTCCATGGCCAATAGGGCATTTCTCTAAATCTCCACTGGAACTGTAACATAGGAGGAGAAGAAATGTGGCTCTGATGCTCTCAAAGTTCATCGTTGCTCTGGAAAAAAATGGGCAGGAATGGCGAGCGATGGCGAGAATGAGTCAAAGAGGTCCTGCGGGAATGGCGAGGAATGGAAGGGGACCTACGTGAATGGCTCACTTGCCGATGGTCTAGCAAGAGGAATGGTGAGGAAGTCACCCGCACACATGAGGAACAGTAAGAGAAAGGGTATCGGGGAAGTGTTGGGCAGAAAGCCAAGGGTTTGCTATTTGAGTTTTATAAATTTAATTTTTAGGTAATAGATTATGTGTGCCAATAATAATTTTAGTTGTATTGAAAAAGTTTAGACAATAATTTTAACATGTTGTAAATTATTTTTTTTAAAAGACAACATGTCATAATTGTTGTCTAAAGTGAACAGCCAAGTGCAACATTCCAAAAATGTTTCATATACGGGATTAGAGAACAGTTATTGAATGTTACATAAAAAAGTGTTGCCTAAAGATGTTAACCTATTGCAACACTTATAGAATGTTCTTTATCAAAGTTTAGACAGCTTTTTAAAATATTGCTAAGTCAGGTGTTGCTAAAAACTAAAAATATTGTAGTGTCTAAAGTCAACCTTGGTCAACATAAAGCCTAAAAGAGGAGATTGAGAATCAAGCCCAATTTCAATGGGCTAAGGTCATGGACCATGGCCCACTAGCAGCCCATTATCCCAATTACAGCCCCTACCCTCTGATTTTGGAGGGTAGTGACATGCATGAGGGATAAAATGAGAATTTTTCCTAAGTTGAAGAGAGAGGAGGAAAAAAGGGGATGGAAGCCACTTGGCCCTCCTCCTCTCTGCTCAACCTCCTCACTAAGCTTCCCAACTCATTCCCAACTGAATTTCAGGGGTGGCGGACACATGGCAGCAAGGAGGAGCATCCTATGCTCTTGGACAGCCACCCCATTAATGACAACCTCCTATACAATCACTCACAACCAAAATCGACCTCACCATCACTTCAGTGAGCATAGAGGAGTGGAATTCGAGCTTTGGATCAAGGCTTTAGGTGGAGAAACGAGTTCAGGAGCAATCTCACTGGAGAAGCTGTCGACCATGGCGCACCGCCACCATACCCGCCTCTAAGCCCATCTCCAGGTATGTTTCTCCTCCTTTCCCTCTGTGCTAGCTTCCTAGATCATTTATGAGAGATTTCGAGCTCAATTGAGCTTGGATCCATGTGAGGTGAGGGAGAAAATCACAAGCTTTTGAGCTTGCTCGGGATCACCGGAGAGGCGGTTTCCGGCCACCATTTCGCCGCTAATCGATGACCACCATATTAACAGAGGTATTGGTGGTGGTAGCTGGCCGGGGAGGCCAAAGGGGTGGCCGAGAAATAAGGTGTGAAGGTTTTCCAGGCCGAGTTAATCTCGGTCGTTGGCTGGCTGGGGACAATGACACGATGTCGTTGATTTTATGTATATATTAAACTATAGTATAATAATATTCTATCACACTTTATACAGTGACTTGCATGTTAAAATTAGGTCATTGAGGGGCAGATTCTAAAAAAGTGCCCAATATAAAAAATGTAACCCTTTGGCTTACCTTTAATTAGGCACTTTATTCAAGTCATTTGGAGTAATGTAACTCCTTGTAGGTCTATTTCCCTAGGACTGCTCCAAGGCTAGGGCGGAAATTAAAATAAGTATATATGATCGATGACAACTCCAAATGTAATAAAATTTGGGGCATGCATGTGTATGTACTATACCTAGCTTGTGCCTACAAATCAGATTTTTAGGAGAAAATTTCCCAATAGTATTATTCCATTATTTAAAATTCAAAATAACCCCAAATTTGAGTGGCATGACTGTGAGGTCATTTTAGGACCCTGGTAAAAATTTAGGATCATTTGGATATCTGCATGTTGGAGGATCCAACTCACAAGTTGAAGGTATATGTGTATTTGGAGTGCCATTAACAAAAAGATGAAAATGGAGAATTAAGCCCATTTGACTCATTGCATGTCAATGAAACTCTGGCTAGGAGTTTATGGAGATGAAATGCATCATCCATGGCGAAGTTAGGATTTATGGAATCAAAATCCTAAGGTTTCAATTTATTTTGAATATAGCACATATTTATTATTGAAACCGAAAACGGTCTTTTGTGGAGTTCACCCTTGGGGAAGGGGTGATTGCGCACCTACTTCGCTCCTGCAAGCAAAATAACAAAGGAAAACAGGAAAGAACTGACCCAAGGGCTCTGCGTGGAGGAACCACCACACACCCGGAAGATCTGAGAGCGCTTCCCTTCCTTAGCCAAAGGCCGGGCTAAGGTACCCTCAGAAAGCACTTGAAAGCTGGAGCAAGAGAGCACAGGAAGCGTGCATCCTGGGGTACCCCTTGGGTCCTATTTATAGGTTTCAGAATTTGAACTACCAATAACCAAACAGAACTGATCAGAAGTTACCAAAATACGCTTGCTTGGGTCTGCCAACAGCCAAACTCTGCTGTTTTGAAGGGCTATGGGCAGACCAGCAGGGGCAAAACAGTAAAAAGTACCTCATAGATCTGGGCGAGCTGGAGAGCCTGGCCACCTCGACAGATCCTGCTCGCCTGCTGTTGCCGAGCTCTTTTGTGCGAGCGCGAGTTGGGACGGCGAGCTCGCCTATCGGTGGTCGGCCTCCATTAGTCGACCTCAGCTCGACGAATCTTGGCTTAGCCCGGCGAATGCCGAGCTTGCGGTCGACGAACGCTGAGCTCGGGATCGGGTTTCTCTGCCGAGCTCGCCTGGGGCCTGGGTGATCTAAGTCGACCGGCCTGGTTCCTGGTTCACCCCGCTCGCCGGATATGGGGTTGTACACAATCCCCGCTCCTTTTGAGCTTGACAAAGCTCGAAAAGAAACATCCAACCCCAAGTGTTCGGTGAGCGCGGGGTGGACTGGAGGGAATCTTCGGGTGGGGTCCACCTGCGGCTATATATATACACCTGCATACCGAAAAACGGTCTCTTGTGGAGTTCACCCTTGGAGAAGGGGTGATCGCGCACCTACTTCGCTCCAGCTTTCAAGTGCTTTCTGAGGGTACCTTAGCCCGACCTTTGGCTAAGGAGGGGAAGCGCTCTCAGATCTTCCGGGTGTGTGGTGGGTCCTCCACACCGAGCTCTTGGGTCAGTTATTTCCTATTTTCCTTCAGCCATGTGATTTTTCACCCAGTTAACGGGTTTTTCACGTTAATTTTTTTTTCTTCACAACTTTCTACTTACTGTGACTGTGCACGCTTGACCGCTGCCGGATTAAGGCGGTTCAATTTAGTTCGATCAACCGGAGCCTCAAACGATCCACATCAATCATATAAATCCCGAACCATGATCTCTTATCGGATCATGAACATAAAAAATTTGCTTACCCACGACAGGGGCGTTACTTGCTGCATCAGAACGCGGGACGATGGACCAGGGCTAAACCGGCGGTTTAACAACTTGTCCTTCACAACATGAAAAAAAAAATTTAAGGCTGCGTTTGGCACGGTGGTGGCAGTTGTAAATGTTGAAGCTGGAAATATTCCCAACCTCTGAAATTGGATCAAGGCAGCCTAAGGCTACTGGCTCCGCAACAAGGCTAAACGGCTAAGGAGACTAGGATGAAGAAGAAAGTCACCAAACAGGACCCCGAATACTACGGCAGGAAGGTCCCACCACGTACCCGGATGCTTGGAAGAAGCAACATCTCCACAACCAAAATTGGTCGAGCAAGGTACGAGGTAGACTAGCTGGTAACTAAGTCGCGAGGTCACGACCTGGTCTCTAAGGAAAATTAATCCAAAGGCTCAGCTTGTATCCAAAAGGTAGAGCTCACGAGATCCTGACTAGGATTTCAAATGTCTCACCTCGTACCCTTGGGGTCCTATTTATAGGGAAATCCTGGGGGAGGGGGAGGGTCATATTTATAGCCCTACCCCTCGACGACTAGACGACTTCTTGGAGGAGCTCGCATAGCTGGGCGAGTATCGCGCCTAGTCACCTACCTGACGAGTATGCGAGGGGAGCTCGCCATACTAGCTCAGGCCTTTTGCAGGCTAACACGTTGATTCTGACATTTGTCTTGACTTGCTGACTTTGACTTCTGCTGACCTGGCTCTGGAGGGGTCAACCCTAGTCGAATATGGGTTGTACACAATAACCGCTCTTTTCGAGCGACGTAGAAAATCGGAAAGAAACATCAAACACTTATTTGGCGAGCTGCATGGCCGATTATCCAGCTTACTCGCCTTTGAATCAGGCCCGCTGAACTCTATAAATAGGGGGGGGGGGGTAGGTCTTTGAGGGACACAATTTGAGCTCGCACGGGATGTCGAAGGCTGCCTAGAAAGCTTATCAGGAAAGCTTGGCCGCGCTGTCCGGATTTCTCAAACCAGAGCTCTCAAGGCCCAAAAGGCCATGAGAAGGTGAAGTCGCAGCAGATCTGCCTCCCGCAAAGAAGAAGAAGAAAACAAAGAAACTAAAGAAGCCGCTCTCTTCCAAAGCCGACAACCCGCCCCCACCGGCAGAGAAAGTCGTTTCCCTAGTGAAGGAAGTCGCACCCTCAACCGACTAGCCTGAACCTTCGACTAGCACCCAACAACTCCTCAAGGATCTTGGGCTGGGTGATATCCCCGACATCTCGCTTTTATCCCCACCGGTCACTTCCGTCCCGAAAGTCGCCGGGTCGCCTCCCCAGTCGCAGGCAGATCTCGCTGCCTCGCAAGGTCATAAACTTGCCGATCTTCATGGAAGCTTGATGATTCTCACGTCCCTTTGTCTAACACGTCTTTGTATTTGCAGCTCCCCCAGTGAATAATTCGGGAGAGATTCCAGACATCTCCCCGCTGCAGGGAGTTCCACTGGGCGCTCTTGGGGCTCGGTCTCCGCCCTGGATCGCGCACACCGTCCGGATCAACCTCGACTCTCAGGGGTCAGATAAGGGAGTTCCTCTGGCAACCAAGGGAGGTCCTTTGGCGACCAAACCCTTGCATCCTGGGATGGGTAAAGGCCCTTCTCCCAATACCTCGACGCCGCTGACGGTGAGCATCCCAGCGCCGTCTCCCTCTCTCCCGACCAAGGTCACTCTGCCGACGGCGAGCGCTGCGTTACAGCTGCCCCTCCATCTTCAAACATGCAGAAGTCGAAAAGCGCGCCCGCAGTGCCACCTCCTCCGAAGAGCTCTCAAAGACTTGAGGGGAGCACTCCATTGCCGCTGCCGCCTCTGCCTTTGAACGACAAACCACACACCTAGCTTTGACCGAATATCGCAGCTCCTCGACACACACCGGAGAGCTCGGTGTGAGATCCAGAAAGGCGGCGCCCCGACTATTTCTCGCCGAGGTCTGGAGGCCACGATCATGGATGTCGTAGACAGGGGCAACCCTCCGAGCGTCCTGTCGTCTCATCCTCGGGCTTGCAAGAACTAGCTCACCACAACCCTTCTCCTCGACGATCACGCTCTCCTCGACAAGGTAGCTTCCACCACAGCTGATCTGGTCTGACTTGCTGCCGACTGCTAACTATTTTAGCGACTTTCCTTTGTTCTGACAGGTTGTCCGTCTACTCCTGGCGGCGTTTTTATCGAGGCCTTGAGGCTGCCTGGAGACGAGTACCGTCGCGCCGCTGCTCGTGCATACATCGGATTGAAGGACAAATTCGACCAGCTCGCCATCTGCGAACCTCATCACCGGAACTCGGCATTGGAGGTGAGGATGGCGAGGATGGAAGAGCTGCGAGAAAGCCTTACGACCTACGAGGCCCGCTTCCACATGATCCAGGAAGTGGAGCGGCGCCAGATGATGACCGACCATCGCGTCCAGCTCTTCGGCGAGGAGATAGCCGGCATGCCCCCGAGCATGAGGTCGGCAGGACGGCTAGCGAGGATGGAAAAGCAGCCACAACAAGGCGACGACGCGATCGCGCTCGCCACCGAGCACTTCTGGCGAGCTCGCGAGATGGGATGGGCTGGACGACAACCACATCCTCCGGATCGGCCTCCTAGATCTTAGGAATTTTCTCTTCTTTTCATTTGTCGCATTTGACAATTTGTAAAGGACAATTTGATTTGTAATAAACAAGTTTGTATCTCGTCTTGATTATGCCGAGCTTTTCTGTGATTGTCGTTTGCTTTGTCTTCTTTATGTAATGTCTTGGTTTCTGTACAGGTTCTGACGAGCTTGTGAGTTTCTTGACAGCTTTGTGCGAGATAGGGTTCGTGTCTAGGCTAGATCTAATGGTTAGGATGTGAATTAGGTGGATACTCGCCCGAGCAGGGAATACAGCCCCCTTGGCCTCTGCCTATAAATAGAAGGGGTATGTGAGACTTTGGTACGCTGTTGCGATTTCTGACTTCTGCTCGTGAGTAACTGCCCTTGCTCGAATCTTCCACTTCTTTCTCTCCCTACTCGTACTCTTAACACGCTCATGAAGGTTGAAGATGATGTCAATGCTCGCCGACAGGCTCACGCCATCAACTTCACGGAAGCCGTCTTCAAGAAATCTGCAGCCTCTGAGTGAGATCTAGAAAAGTTCAAACATCGACATCTTCCAAAGGGATACTCGGCCAGACTCCTCGCCCGGAATGAGCGACAAAACACCTACATAGAAGGTGGATTGGTCCTATCCCTTCGCCACTTTAAAGTCGTCTTGCGACTTCCATTGTGGCCCGAGTATCCCCAAATCCTGCGATATTTTGGCATCGTGCCCGCCCAGATAAACTCCAATAGAGTGGCGATTATCATGGGCTTCCTCTGCTTCCTTCAGGAAGAGAGGATCGCGTTTGACCTCTCCATCTTCCGGAAGGTCTTCGCCTTCGCCGTGACCTCGGAGGGGGTCGTCTTCTTCAGTAGCCATGTCTGCACGCTTGTAGGGACGACGAACAAGGTCCATCGATGGAGCGAGTTCTTGGTCGCCGTTAATGGAGACTTTAAAGGCGTGCTGGGAAGGCCACATCATCCTGACGACGTTGCCTTACTCCCGCCAATTTTGGAAGGTGCACGCGAGAAGCTGGTTGAAGCTTTTCGCGGACGTCGATTCGACGTCATCCATTGGCACATCAACGTCAATGTACTCGACGAGGTCCTCCTCTATGAAGGTATGAACTCACGTGATTCTGACATACTCGTCAAGACATTGCCGAACTGGTTGAATATCGCTGACCATTCTTCAATTTGTAGAGGCTTGCGAGCTCCCGCAGAAGCCTCTGCCTCCGGTGAAAGAAGTTTCATCCTCACGCAAGGAGACCTCGACCCATCCTGCCGAGGTCGAGGAGATCTCGCCTCCCGCAGTCCCTCCGCTCGCCGGCAGCGAAGGTGGTGCGCGCAAGAGCAAGCTCGCTAAGGGGAAGGGTAAATCCAAGTCTCCCGATCATGCGAGCAAACACGCAAGGGTTTCCCAGCAGCTATTCGATGAGAGGGAGTCGCCCGCCGAGGTAGGGGCGCCTTACTGCCACCCGAACTTCAATCTCGGGCGAGGGGGCAAGGATGGCTTCGGTTGTCCGCTGGTGTCCTGGTCGGCAGACGAGCATCAGGTGTCGTTGAACACCAACCTCCCCGCTTGGTCGGAGGATTGAGAAGATAAGTGGGAGGCCTTCGACGTCCTCCATGCCTTATATGGGCGAGCCGACCCCGAGTCGACGCTGGAATTGAGCCTGGAGGTGC
The DNA here is from genome assembly GCA_039583875.1 of Platanthera guangdongensis. Taxonomy (NCBI): domain Eukaryota; kingdom Viridiplantae; phylum Streptophyta; class Magnoliopsida; order Asparagales; family Orchidaceae; genus Platanthera; species Platanthera guangdongensis. The sequence continues at coordinate 5,519,434 of CM077164.1, forward strand.
TCTCCCATCAGACTTCTCGCTCCATGTTGCGAGCTGCCGAGCTGGGGCACTACACGACGACGAAGCTGCTCGAAATGAAGGAGGCGTTGAAGGTCGTCACCCAGAAGGCGATCAAGCTAGGGATGAAATCCGTCCGCTGGAGGGATTATGAAGTTAGTCGCCTCCTCGACGCGACTTAGTTGTCTTGGTACTTGATAATTTCTCTGACTGTTGGCTGACTTGTCCTCGCAGACCACCGAGATCGAGATAGCAAAGAAGTTCTCCGAACTCGAGCTAGAACTCGCCAACAGTAAGGCCGAGGTAGAGACTTCTCAAATCCGGACCGCCGAGCTAGCAACTCGTCTGGAGGCCTTCGAAGGTCGCCCGGAGTCTCCCGGTGCCCGCCCACCCGAGCCGCAGGAGGCGACGTCCTCGCACGGGGTGGGCAAGAAGATCATGATGCATGGGGATGAGATGCCCACTATCCGTCGCGGGATAGCGCGAGCATCTGGGGAAGCCGTCCTCGCCAAGCTGAGGATGGACGGTTTCCTCGGCGCGGAGGCCGATCATTTGACAGTTATGGACCTCATCCCCTTCATTCTCGCTGAGGAGTCGAATTCGCCTGATCGAGTCATGTCCTCGGCTTCTAGCTCCAGCGGCGGCTACATCGACATCTGTAGCGGAGAGAGCAGTGGCAGCAACGACGACGAAGATGACGGCGAGGACGATGTCGAGGATGAGGAAGATGTCACCATCAGGGATGAGGAGTACATGCCTGACACTGGCGACGATGAGTCGTAGCCGGCCGGTGACCTCCTGCATCCACACTTGTACAGATTTTTGTTAACAAGAATTAATAAATTTGTAATCTTGGTTTTAGAAATATAAAATTTATGTGTTACTCACTTCCATGTATGATCGTCCGTTTGATGATGCTCGCTAGACTCATAGGCGTGGAGAGATTGAGAGCTCGACATACGCCTACTCGCACGTAGACGTCGTTCTTACTTGCGCCATCGTTGTTCGCACACAAATGCTCGCACCTCCACTTCCCCGCACATAGTTGCTAGCGTTGGCTCTTACTTGCATACTCGCCCAGATATACTCGCACCTGCATAGTCGCCTATCTCGCAGGATTTAGCTCAATTGAGTCATAGATCGTAGCTGACACTAAGCAGGAGTCAAGCTCAACTGGTGGTGAGAAGTAGTCGACACCCATCCGCAGCCAAACTCAACTGGTGGTGGGAAGTAGTCGACACCCATCAGGAGCCAAGCTCAACTGGTGGTGGGAAGTAGTCGACACCCATCAGGAGTCATGCTCAACTGCTGGTGGGAAGTAGTCGACACCCATCAGGAGCCAAGTTCAACTGGTGGTGGGAAGGAATACACGCTCACCGCACCAAGTATTGAAGCCGGGAAAATTCTCAACCTCAGAAATTGGATCAAAGCAGCCTAGGGCTACTGGCTTCGTAACAAGGCTAAACGGCTAAGGAGACTAGGACAAAGAAGAAAATCAACAAACAAGACCCCGAATGCTACGACAGGAAGGTCCCACCACGTACCCGGATGCTTGGAAGAGGCAACCCCTCCACAACCAAAATTGGCCGAGTAAGGTACGAGAGAGACTATATGGTAACTAAATAACGAGGTCACAATTTTGACTTGCTGACTTTGATTTCTGCTGATCTGGCTATGGAGGGGTTCACCCTCGTCAAATGTGTGTTGTACAGTAAACACAGAGATTAAAAAGTCATCCGATAAGTACAATTTAACCGCATATCCTTGACCGCCACGACCGTGTCACGCCGTGCCTCAGCTTGATGTGATTCATCATCACTTGATATTGCCAAATGTCGAATATGGGCCCCCACGTGTCGTGGACTGACGTGATAGGCGTGACTAATCATATACATAGAAAAAATAACAAAATAGTGGAACCGAATTCTTACTCTCATTGTAATGCAATTAGTTAATCAGTTATCACTCCATTATATTCTGATATGACTTTCGCTTACGTGTCAAAATCTAAATCACATACTACGTGGCAATGTCGCGCGAAATTAAATGTTTTACTACCACGTTTATCACGAGACCAATTATTAAAAATAAAAAAATATATTTTTTCTGATCTCCGCATCAATTAATCGGCACTCTGCATCTATAAATCGGCACCGGAGCCTCTTCAAGAAGCCAGAAAATCCCCTGTTTCAACATGATCGGAAACATAGTCGGCAATATTTTCGGGCAGGGGACGAAGGTGAAGGGCCATGTGGTCCTCATGGAGAGAAACGTGCTCGACTTCAACGACTTCGGCGCCACCGTCGTCAACACCGTCCAGGACTTTCTCGGCCAGCAAGTCTCTCTTCAGCTTGTCAGCGCCACCGCCGGCGACCCGAGTTAGTGCTCGATAATCTTCGCGTCTCAGAACCAGCAATAGCTAAAATTGCACCTAAAAATAGATACTGATTATTAATTAATCAGCAAATTTAATTGATTAAATAAATTATATTTTAAGGAGACTGATCGGACACAAAATTAAAAACTTGAGGCAGATAACGTTGACAGAGGGGTGGTGGGAGACAAGGCGTATCTGGAGGCACCGTTGCTGTCGATCCTTCCGACGATCGTCGCCGGCGAGACGCAGTTCGGGGTGACGTTTCACGTGAAGGAGGGTGAAGGAATCCCAGGCGCGGTGATCGTGAAGAACAACCACCTGGCGGAGTTCTTTCTCAAGACGATTACCATCGACGATTTTCCCGGCAAGGGCCGCATCCACTTCGACTGCAACTCCTGGGTTTATAACGTCAGCAAGTACAGCTACGACCGCGTCTTCTTCTCCAACGACGTAATTTAATTTCATTAAATTCTCATGTCCTCTGCTTCATGTGTAGCCGTTCTGTTTAAGCTGCATCTTTTATTACAGACTTATTTACCCAAGGACACGCCGAGCGCGCTGCGGCCTTATAGGGAGGAGGAGCTCCGGCACCTGAGAGGAGACGACGTGAACAGGAAGCTGGAAGAATGGGATCGGGTCTACAACTACGCGTACTATAACGATCTCGGTAGCCCGGACAAGAGTTCAGACCTCGCCCGGCCGGTTCTCGGTGGCTCGTCGGAGCTCCCTTATCCCCGCCGCGGCAAGACTGGTCGCCCGCCCACCAAGGCTGGTAATTAAGCTTAAGAACGGAAGGTTGATAGGTAACTATTTGTGTTTGATGTTGTATTAATGGGGGAAGATTACGTTGCAGATCCGAAGAGCGAGAGCGGGGTGTCGCTTGATTTGAACATCTACGTTCCGAGGGATGAGCGGTTCGGGCACCTCAAGATGTCGGATTTCTTGGGCAACTCCATTAAAGCGGTGTTAAACGCGCTGCTGCCGGTTCTTCAGGCTATTTTCGACCCAACGCCGAACACTTTCAGTAGTTATGAGGAGGTTCTTCAGCTCTATGAGGGCGGGCTGCCGCTACCGGACATTCCGCAGGTGCAGGCGCTGATCCAGGCCATACCGCTTGAAATGCTTAAGAACATACTAACTCCGGCACAAGGCCAGCGTAGTTTCCTCAAGCTCCCGGTGCCACAAATCATTCAAGGTCTATTTGTTTTTCCTCTGTTTTTCTTTTAAAAAAAGAACTTTTCTTACTTGCTCTGTTATTCATGTTTTCCATTTTGAAGTTGACAAGTGGACATGGAAGACTGATGAGGAATTTACGAGAGAGATGCTGGCTGGAGTGAACCCTGTCATCATTGAAGGGCTCAAGGTATGATTTTTTGCTTTTGCGTTGGCCTGATTTGGATACTTTAACAAGGGAATTAACAGAGATTGCCGATTCTTTTTGTCTCTGTGTTGAAGATGTTCCCGCCGACCAGCAAGCTCAACTCTGCTCTTTACGGCGATCAAAATAGCAAGATTATAGCAGAAGACATCGAGAAAAACCTGGACGGACTCACAGCAGAAGAAGTAAATTCCACCCTTACTAGTTTATTTGAACACAACTACTATACTACCTTTTCTGGCAGTTGGATTATCGGTTCAAATTTACTTCTAATATTTAGGCGTTGAGCAGCAGCAGGCTCTTCATCATTGATTACCATGACGCGCTTATGCCTTACCTTGGACGAATCAATTCAACCTTGAGCAAAGTCTACGCCACCCGAACCCTACTCTTCCTCAAAGACGACGACACGCTCCGGCCAGTTGCCATCGAGCTCAGCCTGCCTCACCCTGAGGGCGAGCAGCACGGAGCTGTCAGCACCGTCTACACGCCGGCCGAAACAGGCATTGATGCCGCGATCTGGCAGCTCGCCAAGGGCTTCGTCGCCGTCAATGACTACGGCATCCACCAGCTGATCAGCCACTGGTGATGAATTTCATTCCCCTGTTTCTCTCCCAAAAGAACTCTCGATCCCCTGTTTTTTTGAAAAATGGTTTATTTGTGTATCAGGCTTCGAACACACGCAGTTATAGAGCCATTCGTGATCTCCACGAACAGGAATCTCAGCGCCCTGCACCCCATCAACAAGCTCCTCCTCCCCCATTACCGCGACACCATGAACATAAACGCCCTCGCCCGGCAGGCGCTCGTCAATGCCTGCGGCATCATTGAGCTCTCCGTCTTCCCTTCCAAATACTCCATGGAGATGTCCTCGGCCATCTACAAGGGATGGAATTTCGTCGAACAAGCGCTTCCCGCCGATCTCATCAAGCGGTAATTAATTACACAGATCTCAAAAATTGATTTTTTTTTTAGGACAAACGTCACAAACTAATAGTGAAATCATTTCCCGCTTGCTTCTGAGCAGAGGCGTGGCTGTAGAGGACTCATCGAGCCCGACCAAAGTCCAGCTCTTGATCAAAGACTATCCGTACGCCGTCGACGGCCTCGCAATCTGGTCGGCGATAGAGTCATGGGTGACCGAATACTGCTCCATCTATTACCCAGACGACTTCCTCATCCTGGATGACCAAGAGCTCCAAGCCTGGTGGAAAGAGTCTGTCCAAATCGGCCACGGCGACAAGAAAAACGAGCCGTGGTGGCCGGAGCTCAACTCTCTGCCGGCGCTCGTCCAAATCTGCTCCACCATCATATGGGTGGCATCCGCAATGCACGCCGCAGTGAACTTCGGCCAGTATCCCTACGGCGGCTATCTGCCGAACCGGCCAAGCCTGAGCCGGCAATTCATGCCGGAGGTCGGCACAGCCGACTACGAGCAGCTGAAGAAGAACCCCGACAAGGTGTTCTTGAAGGCGATAACGGGGCAGCTGCAGGCCATTCTTGAGCTATCGGTCATCGAGATCCTGTCCACGCACGCGTCTGACGATGTTTACTTGGGCCAGCGGCCGAGCAAGGAGTGGACCAGCAATGAGAAGGCGGTGGAGGCATTGAAGAGGTTTGGGGAGAGACTGAAAGCGGCGGAGAAGAAGATAACAGAGCTGAACGCCGATTTGAGCTTGAAGAACCGCGGCGGCTCGGTGAAGTTGAGCTATAATCTGCTTTCTCCCTACAGCGAGGCTGGGATCACCGGCAAGGGGATCCCCAACAGCATCTCCATATGATTTGCGGCAGCCATGAGTTATGATAAATAAGGAGGGCCGGCAAATAAGGGATGATGCCTATGATGTTTTTTGTTTAGCAAGTGCGTCTGTGTTAGTTAATCATGAAAAATAAATAAGCACTGCTTATAATTACTCCTTAATCACTCAATTTGCGGATCATATTACTTGGGTAATATTTATTGCTGCCGGTCAACTCGATGCTTGGTCGACTGATCTAAATCAATTTGTTTTAGCGCCTGCAAAAACTCAAATTAGAGTGAGATGGCTGAGAAGAGATTTTTTTAAGGTGAAAAATCTTGAAAATGAATAAAAAATTTGGAATTATGGTGATCAAATTTTCATTATCTTGATGGTGTTAGACGACCGTTCGTGGAGACTCCGCTGGTGATTAGGTCACCGTTCGTGGACGCAATGCGCGGAGGGTGCAATGCGCTCGTTATGCTCCAGAGTCTTCTGTTGATGCTCGGAAGCTGGGGTAGTGCGCTCGGCACGGTCTGGTATCCGCAGCTTGTCATTGTTTGCAAGCAGAGGAATGTAGGGTCACGCACTCGTTGCAGTTAGCAGGACACAATGCGCGAGGCGAAGTGTGCGCGGAGTGAGATGTGCACGGGGTGAACCGTGCAGAGAGCGAAATGTGCATAGGGTGCAATTAATGTGCGGAGTAAAATCCCGAGGGGGTCTTCAAAGGCTTTTGAGAGTTTCATGAAATCTTTGAGAATTCCTCGCAAAGAGAGATCTTCAAAAAATTCTTAGGGAGATCTCTCGTACGCAGGAGGCAAGATGAATTGAAAGAAGTGCTTGAGATCTCTTTTATAGTTTTTGATGATGTCATTTTCGTAAATAAGAGGTTGTGGTGATTATGTGGGTGTATGCACATCGTAACCAATTTATGTGCATAATATAATAAGTTTGTGGCTATTCACACACCATAATCAATTTATGTGCTATATGAACACTCATTACGGATATGGCTACACAAACACTAACCATAGTATTCGTGATATACGTACCGTTATGCGTATTTTTGATATACGCACCCCAATATATTATGTGTATACTTAGGAAATTAGTTACGTGCACACTCATTACGTGATTCAGTTATACACACCCCTATAATGAGCAGTTACGTTGATGGTGGGCGTGGTGGTTACGCGCCCGAGGTGGTTGGACGGATGAAGTTAGGTGGCGACCAAGGGGTTAGTCGGGAGAAACCGGTCGAAGGCGATCGAGGGGCCGGCCAGCGGAAGTTGACAATGGAGATTGGCCGATCGGGACAGGTCGGTGGAGGGCCGGTCGTGCACCCCCAAAGGGGTGGCAGTCCGATTGGACGAGGGGGGCGACCAGGCGCGACGGCACCGCCCGCACGCTGGACGACGCCCACGCGCTGGACCCGCACCCCCGCGCCCTGGACGCGTACCCCCGCTCCCAGAAGGGGTGGATCCTTACAAAAGGCGTGTTGAAAATTGTGAAGTGGAAGTGGTTGATGGGCAGGCCGGGCGGCCTGTGCGGACAGATCCAGCGGACTGGGCGGACTGGGCGGACTGGGCGGACTGGGCGGACTGCGGACTGGTGATAGGTCTAGTGGAAGCTGGCTGTTCTTTTGAGCGGCTCGTGCGGATTAAGTCTGCGGCCTGGGCGGACTGTTATCTGCGGATAGGGCGTTGGCTGTCTTGCTGGCTTTGCCGAGTAAGGAGCGGCCTGAGCGAATAAAGGTTCACGTACTGGTGTACTTTGCCCAGTGGCCGTGTTGCAAGCTAGTTACCTGGCGGATTGGATCATGTCCGCGGGAGGCTTGCGGACTGGCATGTCCGCAGTGTTCGCTGTTGCGGACCGGCCTTAGAGTTTGGTTATGGCCTTGCCGAGCTCTGGTAGTACAACACTGCTGTTGCTGTGGCGGACTGGTGTGTGGAGTCCGGCAGATGGTCGTTGCGTCGGGCAGGCATGCAAGTATCTTGCGGACTGCATTTCTTTGGCAAGGATTTGTCGGTCTGTGTTGCTTGGTTGATCGGCGGACGGAGCTATGTCCGCTGAGCTCGCGTAAGGCCCCTTGGTGGTTCTGCACTTGGTCACACTCTGTGACAAGACCAGTGTATCTGCAGTATCCGCCAAGTCCGCTGTCGACTGGGCGGACTGCCTTTGGTCCTGGGCTTGTTGCGGATGGAGGCGTTGCTCTGATAGGATGCAGACTGCCTCTTGTTTGTGCGGGCAGTCACTGAAGGGGGATGCTGTCTTGCAGTGGTTGCAGTCTATGCGGGCTGGTGCCTTGTCCGCATAGCTTGGGCGGACTGATGAGGGTTCGCCCAAAGGTGCCTTGCTCCTGCCGGGTTGTTCCTTGGAATATGGCTAAGTCCTTGCGGACTCAGCGGACGGGTGTTTGTTAGCGCGCAAACTGGGGCAGTGTCTCTATCCCTTAGGGCGGTGGCCACACTCCTCACCTCGCCTATAAATAGGACCCCCCGGCACGTCTACAGTAACTGAGTGAACAGTAAGTGGGGCTTGGGCAAATTGTTGCGGTCTGCGTTTTCTGTCCGCGCGAGTTGAGTATAGCTGACGGTTTGTTGTGTGCAGCTCGCGCGGTTAGCTTCAAGGAGCCAGGAGTTTGGCTTTGACTTCAGTCAGTGCTTGGAAGTGTGCGGTCTCTGTTGTCTCAGCAGGTCGCTCTGCGGCTTATCAGTTCTCTGCTTCAACGTTTGCAAGTTCCAATAACCTGTCCGCCAGCCGCAGGCGGGTAGGCGGTCTGTTTCTCAGTTCTTCAGCAGTAGGCGAATAACAGTGTGTCTGCGCGGCCTCGTGGCTTCGGAGGACTCCGTGTCTATTCGGCGGTTTGCAGCTTCAGCTCGGGCGGCTTCGGCGGACTTGGCGACTTGGCGGTCTTGGCGGTTTCTAGTGCTGTCCGCCCGGCTTAGTTTTTTGTGTGCTTTCTGTTGTAGCTTGTATACTAGCGAAATCATATCTCTCTACGTATACCTCGCATTGTAAAGAAGTGTAAATGAATGAAAGATCTGCTTGTGCTTCCATTGGTTGTTGGTGTTAACCTTGTTCCTTGGGTTTCCGCTTGATCAAAGTGTGAACTGGGTAGTGCCGAGAATATTAATTTTGGGCTTGGGCTATCTTGCTGACCACTTTGAGAAAATTCAACATGGTATCAGAGGGAGGTTCAGTTGCTTGAGCTGTGTTCAACCAGTGTTGTTACTCTGTGCTTGAGTGGTGATCAACCTGCGTTGGTGCTCTGAGCTTCTGAAAGGTACCAACAGTTGTTGCAATGGAAGGGAGTTATGCAAGAGGTCTTGGCATTGAACTCTTAACGCCGACTAACTTCAAGAAGTGGAAGTCGTGCATGAAGAGTTACCTTCTTGGTGAGGAGCTATGGGAGGTCGTCAGTGGTGACGACAGACAGGAAGTGACAGCTGCTTTCGGAACTGCTGAGCAGGTTAGGCTCTGGAGAAAAACAAATGCTAATGCGGAGTTTGTTCTCAAGAGAGCCGTTTCACCAGAACTGTTTGATCACATTATTGGATGTGAGTTGGCTGCTGATATTTGGACAACCATTGATGAGTTGTTCAATAGAAAGAATGTGGCTCGACTTCAGTTTCTGGAGAATGAGTTGACCAGGACAACTCAAGGAGACTTGTCCATCTCTAAATACTTCTTGAAGATGAAGATCCTGTGTGCAGAGATTTCAGCTCTTGATCCTGATGAGCCTATCTCAGAGGCTAAGTTGAAGAGGCACGTAATCTGTGGCTTGCGGACGGAGTATGTTGCCTTTGTAACATCAATTCAAGGCTGGGCTACTCAACCATCTTTGCTGGAGCTTGAGAATCTGCTCGCTTCACAGGAAAGATTGGTATGGAGGATGGCTGGAGTGACTGTCTCTGAGGAGAGCAGTGAAGCACTCTTTACGGGCAAGAAGAAAAAGAGATGGGAAGGGAAGAAGAAGCAGGTCACTGGTGAGAAAGAGCCTTCAACGCCTTATCAGCCGGAGAGGAGCAATGCTCCTAAGGACTGGAAGAAGAACTTGAAGTGCTACAGGTGTCATCAGCGAGGGCACTTCAAGCGAGACTGCAAGGTCAAGCTGCAGCCTGGGCATGCTGCAGGAAAGGAGGAAGCTCGCTCTAGGAGTGAAGAAGCAGAATGGGGCTGAGCTTTCATGACGGGCACTTGTGTCCGTGCCTTGTCTGCTGAGGACTTCAATGACGAATGGATCGTTGACTCTGGGTGTGGTCATCACCTCACCGGAGACAAGTCGAAGTTCTCCTCCATGCAAGCATACTCAGGTAATGAAGCTATTATCACTGCTGATAATACTGTTTATGCAGAAGAGAAAAATGGGGTTGTGTCTTTGGGTAGTGATCAGGGGCCACTCACATTAAGGAGTGTGTATCACGTACCGGGCATGAAGAAGAACCTCTTCTCGGTGACCAATGCAGTAGATGTTGGTTATCACGTTCTGTTTGGGCCAACATACGTGAGGTTCCTTCGCAACGTATCAGCGGTTAAGACTGATGTTGCTCATGTAGGAAGGAGGGTTAAGAACTTATCTATTCTTGCAACCAATTCTTATGTTGATTGAATGAGAGCCAACGATAGCGCTGCTATCTGGCATGAGAGGCTGGGGCATGTAGGTATGGACAAGCTAAAGGCAATGGCTAGTAGAAGTTTGGTGACAGGTCTGCCTAAGTTGTCCTCCTTTGGTGACGGGCATGTTTGCGCGGGGTGTCAATACGGTAAGGCACATCGCCTTTCGTTTGATAAATCACAAACAAGGAGAAAGCAACCATTGAAGTGCATTCATGGCGACTTGATGGGACCAACTGTCACGACCAACCTTGGTGGAAGCAGATACATGCTTGTCCTGATTGATGACTACTCAAGATATACCTGGGTTTATTTCTTGAAGGAGAAGTCAGAAGCCTTCCGTTTGTTTGTGGAGTTCAAGGAGTTGGTAGAAGGCCGGCTTGGCTTGCGGATCAAGAAGCTTAGAACAGACAACGGTGGTGAGTTTATCTCCTCCAAATTTTCTAACTTCTGCAGGAAGCATGAGATCCAACGAGAGCTCACTTGTGCTCACACTCCATAACAAAATGGAGTAGCGGAGCGGAAGATCCGTCATTTGACGGAGACTTGCAAATGCTAGCTTCATGCGAAAGACATCCCAAGGTCCTTCTGGGCAGAGGGGATATCTTGTGCTTCTTATGTCATTAATCGGATGTCGCTTAGCCCGATCAACATGAAGACTCCTTTTGAGTTGTTGCTAAAGGAGAAGCTGAGTGTGGGACACCTTAGGGTGTTCGGTTCAACCTGCTATGTGCATGTCCCGGATGCTTCACGAACTAAACTGGATGCAAAAGCAAGGAAGCTTGTCTTTGTTGGATACAATGAGCGGAAGAAGGGATGGAAATGCATGGACCCTGCTGTACAACCCCGTGTTCGTCGAACGGGCCCCACCTGAAAGATCGAGCGGACCCAGTCCCGTGACCCGCACCCAAGCAACAAGCAGACATACGACAAGAGGCTGGTCCGCTCCCGCTCAGTTCAGGCGAGCGAGCCAGGCGAGACGACTCCCCTACCCCTCCCGCTCGCTCAGAGAATCGTTGACCGGAGCGGGGGGCGCCATTCGTCGAACCGGTACTCGCGGATGGGCTCGACGACCCGTGATCTGCGAGCCGTTCGGAGGGTCACAATGGCTGCCAGTCCATCCCCTATACGCGACCTGGCCACCTATCCGCCTCGGAAGAGGACCGGCGGGTCGCGGCGGTCCAGCTCGCGTTCGCCCAAGAAGAATAGGCGAGCCGCTAGAGCCAGGTCGTGCCCGCCTCTCGCGGAGAGGGATTGATGGCGAGCTGCCCCCCCCCCCCATGGGTGCGAATAGCTGTTCAGAACAGTGGAGCCACGCTGTTGGCAGACCAGGTTGGACTGCGCATAGCTGTTCGGAACAGCGGAGTTTGGCTGTTGGCAGACCCAACCAAGGGCTTTTTGGTATTTTCAGGTCAGTTCTTCTGGTTATTGGCAGTTCAGATTCCAAAAACTATAAGTAAGACCCAAGGGGTACCTCAGAAGGCACGCTTTCAGTGCCTCCCTGCTCCAGTTTTCAAGTGCTTTCTGAGGGTACCTTAGCTCGACATCTGGCTAAGGAGGGGAAGCGCTCTGAGATCTTCCGGGTGTGTGGTGGGACCTCCCTGCCGAGCCCTTGGGTATGTTTCTCCTTGTCTTCTTTGTTATTTTTCTTGCAGGAGTGAAGTAGGCGCGAGACCACCCCTTCCCCAAGGGTCGAACTCCACAGGAGGCCGGATTCCGGTTTCAACACCTGCGATGAAGAAGTTAGTTGTGTTAAGAGACGTTGTCTTTAACGAGCTGACGTCATATGGAGGTGGTTCGGTTGAGTTATCCGATAGCAAGGTTGATGACGAACCCTTGGTGGCTGCTGAAGGCTTGGAAGAGGAGCTTGCTGTTTCACCAGCAGCTCCTGTTGCTTCAAATTCTGAGGCTGAGCAATCTGGCTCAGGAAGCAGGGGGAGCATTGCTCAAAGCTTGCCCCAAGTAGGAGTTGAGCCTGAAGAAGCAACAGAGGTAGTAAGCAAGGAGCAAACCCTTCGGAGATCGAAGAGGGTTATTAAGCCACCGGCTCGTTACTGTGATGGGAATGCAGTGAGCTTTGTCTCCTGCTTCTTTGCAGGTCCTCTGGATGAGCGAGAGCCTGCAACCTTCAACGAGGCCACTGGAGTCAAGGAGTGGGAAGATGCCATGAAGGAAGAGATTGCTGCCCTCAATAAGAATGAAACCTGGGTCTTGTGCCCAAGGTTGATGGCATTACTCCGGTGACTTGCAAGTGAGTGTATAAGTTGAAGAAAAAGGCTGATGAGAGCATTGATAGGTTCAAAGCTCGCCTGGTTGCTCAAGGATTCTCACAACAGTATGGAGAAGACTATGAGGAGACGTTTAGTCCGGTTGCAAATATGACTTCAGTTAGAGTGGTGATCGTCTTGGCTGCTAGCAAGGGATGGAGAATGTGGCGGCTTGATGTGAAGAATGCTTTTATTTACGGAGAGATTGGCAAGGGCATCTTCATGGATCATCCACTTGGATTCGTTTCTGAAGATCATCCGGACTATGTCTGCAAGCTCAGGAAGGCTCTCTACGTGTTGAAGCAAGCTCCTAGAGCTTGGTATGAGAAGATAGCAGAGTATTTGCAATTCTGCGGGTATCTAGCCTCCAAATCAGATTCTAGCTTGTTCGTTAAGAAGAAGGGAGAGCTTCAAGTCTTGGTCCTGCTGTATGTAGATGACATGATCATCACAGGGAATTCGGAGGGGGAAGTAGCAAGGCTCAGGGCTGAGCTTGCTATACGCTTTGAGATGAAAGACTTGGGAGAGCTTCATCACTTTCTCGGTCTTGAAGTGGAGAGGAAGAAGAGCGGTATACTCATTTGCCAAAGAGGATATGCAGATCACATTGTGAAGCGGTTCGGCATGGGCAAAGGGAAGAGTTGCTCTACTCCACTTGAACATGGACTGAAGCTTCGACGAGATGAGGGAAGGATTCTTCCTGACTCCTTGGTGTTCAGAGCTCTTGTTGGGAGCTTGATCTACCTGACGATTACAAGGCCAGACATTGCTTACGCTGTTGGCCGAGTAAGTCGGTTTATGGCTGAACCAAGGAAGTCTCATCTAGTGGCGGTAAAGAACATTCTGAAGTATGTCAAGACTACTTCTGACATGAGACTTCTCTATAGATGGGACTCGGATTTTGCCTTGCTTGGGTACACGGATGCTGACTATGGAGGTGATTCAGATGATCGGAGGTCAACTTCAGGTTATGTGTTCACTTGCAGTTCAGCTAGCATTTCGTGGTGTAGCAAGAAGCAGGATTCAGTGTCAGTCTCAACTACGAAGGCAGAGTATAAGGCTTCGGCCTTGGCTGTTCGGGAAGCCATCTGGTTGAGGAGGCTTATAGAGGATGTTCATGAAGAAGTGCAAGAGCCAACTTTACTCCGGGGTGACAATGAGAGTGCTCTCAAACTGGTAAACAATCCAGTGTGTCACGCTAGGACCAAGCACATTGAGATCGATCACCATTTCATCAGGGAGAAGGTGTTGGAGGGATCTCTTTTGGTCGGACATGTTCGGAGTGAAGACAATCTTTCTGACATCTTCACGAAGCCACTTTCCAAGGGGTCCTTTGAGCGGTTGCACAGCTTGCTGGGCTTGATCACCACTTCTCACTTCAAGGGGGAGTGTTGAAAATTGTAAAGTGTAAGTGGTTGATGGGCAGGCCGGGCGACCTGTGCGGACAGATCCAGTGGACTGGGCGGACTGGGCGGACTGCGGCCTGGTGATAGGTCTAGTGGAAGCTGGCTGTTATTCTGAGCGGCTCGTGCGGATTAAGTCCGCGGCCTGGGCGGACTGTTATCTGCGGATAGGGCGTTGACTGTTTTCCTGGCTTAGCCGAGTAAGGAGCGGCCTGAGCGGATAAAGGTTCACGGACTGGTGTACTTTGGCCAGTGGCCTTGTTGCAAGCTAGTTACCTGGCGGATTGGATCATGTCCGCGGGAGGCTTGCGGACTGGCGTGTCCGCAGTGTTCGCTATTGCGGACTGGCCTTAGAGTTTGGTTGTGGCCTTGCCGAGCTCTGGTAGTACAGTACTGCTGTTGCTTTGGCAGACTGGTGTGTGGAGTCCGACAGATGACCGTTGCGTCGGGCAGGCATGCGAGTAGCTTGCGGACTGCATTTCTTTGGCAAGGATTTGGCGGTCTGTGTTGCTTGGTTGATTGGCGGACGGAGCTATGTCCGCTGAGCTCGCGTAAGGCCCCTTGGTGGTTCTGTATTTGGTCACACTCTGTGACAAGACCAGTGTATCCGCAGTATCCGCCAAGTCCGCTGTCGACCGGGCAGACTGCCTTTGGTCGTGGGCTTGTTGCGGATGGAGGCGTTGCTCTGATAGGATGCAGACTGCCTCTTGTTTGTGCGGACAATCACTAAAGGGGGATGCTGTCTTGTAGTGGTTGCAGGCTATGCGGGCTGGTGCCTTGTCCGCATAGCTTGGGCGGACTGATGAGGGTTCGCCCAAAGGTGTCTTGCTCCTGGCGGGTTGTTCCTTGGAATCCGGCTAAGTCCTTGCGGACTCAGCGGACGGGTGTTGGTTAGCGCGCGAGCTGGGGAGGTGTCTCTATCCCTTAGGGCGGTGACCACACTCCTCACCTCGCCTATAAATAGGACCCCCCCGACACGTCTACAGTAACTGAGTGAACAATAAGTGGGGCTTTGGCAAATTGCTGCGGTCTGCATTTTCTATCCGCGCGGGTTGAGTAGAGCTGACGGTTTGCTGTGTGCAGGTCGCGCGGTTAGCTTCAAGGAGCCAGGAGTTTGGCTTTAACTTCAGTTAGTGCTTGGAAGTGTGCGGTCTCTGCGGTCTCAACAGGTCGTTCTGCGGCTTGTCAGTTCTCTGCTTCAACATTTGCAAGTTCCAATAACCTGTCCGCCAGGTGCAGGTGGGTAGGCGGTCTGTTTCTCAGTTCTTCAGCAGTAGGCGAATAACAGTGTGTCTGTGCGGCCTCGCGGCTTCGGCGGACTCCGTGTCTATTCGGCGGTTTGCAACTTCAGCTCGGGCGGCTTCGGCGGACTTGGCGGTCTTGGCGGTTTCCAGTGCTGTCCGCCCGGCTTGGTTTTTTATGTGCTTTCTGTTGTAGCTTGTATACTAGCGAAATCATGTCTCGCTACGTATACCTCGCCTTATAAAGAAGTGTAAATGAATGAAAGATCTGCTTGTGCTTCCATTGATTGTTGGTGTTAACCTTGTTCCTTGGGTTTCCGCTTGATCAAAGTGTGAACTGGGTAGTGCCGAGAATATTAATTTGGGGCTTGGGCTACCTTGCTGACCACTTTGAGAAAGTGGTACCTGTTGAAACCGAAAAATCGGTCTCACGTGGAGTTCGACCCTTGGGGAAGGGGTGACCGCGCACCTACTACCCTCAAGCAAATGATCTAGGCACAAGACTAGGAACACAAGGGACAGACCCAAGGTCTCAGCGTGGAGGACCCGCCGCATACCCGGAAGACTAACTAACTCTTCCCCTCCCAAGCCAAGGGCTGAGCTAAGGCACCTTCGGAGGGCTCTCTTGGCCGACCGGAACATCCAAGGAGGATCTCGAGATCCACTCCCAAACTAGAGGTGCCACCTCGGTCTATGTAAAATGCTCCCCGCCTGCCTTACTATTGGCGCCAAACCGCCCAGCGGCCCTACTCTATGCAGCCCCAATTGGGCCGCTAATAGCGGAACTCCGCTACTCTGAAAGGATGGCAACGGGCCATCAGGGACTTCCCGGCATCTATACCTCGGGGCCCCACACGGGAGGAGCGGTTCACACGAACACACCGCTCGCCCAAGACAGGAGGAGTAAACTACATTCTCAGAGCATCACAGATATAAAAGAATATTACAGGAATATTAATTCCATACTCGGCACGCAGACCGGAAATATAAACAAAAAGGCCTTCGAGGGCCGGCACAAGTTTGGGCTTAAGCCCGCTACTCCCCGCCTGGTACTGCAACACCTGTACGCCAACGTCTCGACGAGCGCGGCCAACTAGTCATCGGTCGGCTAATTTAAGCGGGCCAAACATATTGCGCACACCCCCTTTTATGGGGCTACGGAGCGCATTCCCTGCAAGCGGCTAAATAAACAACTTCCTCGGAGTCTTCTCCGGGAACCCCAGAACATCACCAATCCGGCTCACACGTCCGGATGGGCTTCACACAGCATGCCTAAACCCGTACTCACGCTTCCGGGTACTAATGCAATTAACTGCGGGGACGTACACGTCAACCCGTCGGGGAGCTCCCTTCCCCCACCCGTTGGTGGAGAGGGGCTTCCGTGCGAATATGGAAATTGAAGGCTTCACATGCCCAAGTTGAAACAACTCGTTACCCTTGTCGCGTGTTTGGCGGCGGGGACGGGAGAGGAGCTCCGAGTCGATCCTACTGCATGCGGTAGCGTCGGCGTTCGACCTCCACTCTAGGCCGAGTCTTGCTCCAGGCCGAGTCTTGCTCCAGGCCGAGCCTCGCTCCAGGCCGAGCCTCGCTCCAGGCCGAGCCTCGCTCCAGGCCAAGCCTCGCTCCTGGCCGAGCCTTGCTCCAGACTGAGCTTGCTGCCGGGAGAGGAAGGTCGAAGTGTGCTGCTCCCGGCCGAGAAAAAGAGAGGGATGCGGGCTCGGGCTGCAACTACTGTAGCCGACGGCGAGAGAGAGGAGGTGGGAGCCCGGGTTGCCACTACAGGCGGCGGCGGCGAGAGAGAGAGAGGTACAACCCGCCGTGCCCTAGCTTGGGCGGTGGCCGGAGAGAGATAGAGGGGGCGGCGGCCCTTGCTGCTCCAAGCCGAGAGTGAGAGAGGGAGGGGGCGGCGGCGGCGTTGTCTTGCCGGCGACGGGGGAGAGCGGGAAATGGGGGCGGCGGCGGAGGCGGCCTTGCTTTGCCGAGGGTGAGAGAGGGAGGGCGCGGGCGGCTCCTTGGTGAGGCGGCGGCCGGAGAGGAGAAGGGGAAGCGGGGGGCTGCGCTGCTCCAGGCCGAGAGAAGGAGAGAGGGGCTTGCTGTACTCCTCCCCGAACCCTAGCCCCCCCGGCCGATCTGAAAAAATCCCCCGATCCCCTTCTTTTTTCTTCTCTTTTTTCCCCTTCTTCTTTATTCTTCTCTTTTTCCCCTTCCCGCTGGAGTGCTGGACCCCCGTCTCCCTGCTCAAGAAATCCCCCCGAAAACCCCCCGGTGTCTCTTCTTTCTTCTTCCTCTTTCCCCCCCGATCTCCCTCTCTCTATTTCCTCTTTTCTTTATTTTTTCCCCTTCCCGATGCCTGCTGCAACCCGTGCCCCCCTTGTTTTTATTTTCTCTTCTTTTCTTTTTTGATTTCTCCTCCCCTGCCCTGTACCCCGCCTCTCCTTCTCTTTTCTATCTTTTCTTTTTATTTTGTCCTTTTTCCCCTGTGTTGTCCCCTTTCATGCCCCCAGCCCCCTCTATCAATGTATAATATATATATAATATATTATATAATATTATATATATATATATATATATATAAATATAAATTCTAAATTTATACACATAAAACCTCTGCACGCACGCACGAGGATTCACACGCGCTCGAATGGGACTGCACCAAAACATCGCTCACATAGCATGCCCCGGGCCCGCCACTTGGGGAGGATCCCACTCGGCCGGATACGGGGTTGTACACAATCCCCGCTCTTTTCGAGCTTGACACAAGCTCGGAAAGAATCATCCAACCCAACGTATCCGGCGAGTGGGAGCCGACCCAAAAAAAAAGTTTGAGAGAAACTGGAATCTGCGTTTGGAGCATCGATCTCTCCACGACCTTTCTGCTCTTTTGAATAGCTCGATACCCTTTGCCTCACTGCTATTGAATTGCCCTTATGCGAATACTTACAACAAGTATATAATTTCTCGTGATATCGTGAAACAACAAAGCCGTATCCTCTGGTACACGCTGAGCTAATCCTTCCCCCCAGGTGTGCCTACACCCCTGCCAGCTAATGAGAGCCTGACAGCGAGTCCACCCGGGCCGAGCAGCACTCGGGGTCCCTTACCCCCCAGGTGTGCCTTCAGCCCCGCCAGCTAGTGAGAGCCTGACAGCGAGTCTACCCGGGGCCGAGCATCACTCGGGGTCCTGCGAAAAACTCTCCAAGAACCAACCCTTTCCCCCAGGTGTGCCTACAGCCCTGCCAGCTAATGAGAGCCTGACAGCGAGTCTACCCGGGGTCCACTACTACCGCCATCGAGTGACTTCCGGCCCTGCCACCTAGGTGAGAGCCTGACAGCGAGATCTGCTCGAGGCCCACGGATGACACCGAGTGACGTCCGGCCCTGCCAGCTAGGTGAGAGCCTGGCAGCGGGATCTGCTCGGGGTCCAAAACTACCGCCATCGAGTGACTTCCGGCCCTGCCAGCTAGGTGAGAGCCTGACAGCGGATCTGCTCGAGGCCCACGGATGACACCGAGTGACGTCCGGCCCTGCCAGCTAGGTGAGAGCCTGGCAGCGGGATCTGCTCGGGGTCCAAAACTACCGCCATCGAGTGACTTCCGGTCCTGCCAGCTAGGTGAGAGCCTGACAGCGGGATCTGCTCGAGGCCCACGGATGACACCGGGAGTGACGTCCGACCCTGCCAGCTAGGTGAGAGCCTGGCAGCGGGATCTGCTCGGGGTCCAAAACTACCGCCATCGAGTGACTTCCGGCCCTGCCAGCTAGGTGAGAGCCTGACAGCGGGATCTGCTCGAGGCCCACGGATGACACCGAGTGACGTCCGGCCCTGCCCCCTAGCTAGGTGAGAGCCTGGCAGCGGGATCTGCTCGGGGTCCAAAACTACCGCCATCGAGTGACTTCCGGCCCTGCCAGCTAGGTGAGAGCCTGACAGCGGGATCTCTGCTCGAGGCCCACGGATGACACCGAGTGACGTCCGGCCCTGCCAGCTAGGGCTGAGAGCCTGGCAGCGGGATATCTGCTCGGGGTCCAAAACTACTCTCGCCATCGAGTGACTTCCGGCCCTGCCAGCTAGGTGAGAGCCTGACAGCGGGATCTGCTCGAGGCCCACGGATGACACCGAGTGACGTCCGGCCCTGCCAGCTAGGTGAGAGCCTGACAGCGGGATCTGCTCGGGTCCACAACTACTCGACTTGACTTTGCTCGAGATGGAGACATCTTATCTACTTAAGAGGTGCTGGAGAGTCAATTGCACTGATGCTTTTACAAATGGAGGACGCATTCTATTCCTAAGAGAGATGATCTGGAGGTCGTCAAATCGGGAAGCTGGCATCCGAGTCTGTTCCTAATAATTCCTCCAATCGGACGAGAGATGCAATCGGGGAGACATAGGCCGACGTGCAAGGGGGAGCTGATCTCGGCCGTCAGTGCAGAGGCTCGGTCTTACAATAGCGCTTAGAGTCCCGAGCATCGTCCCATCATCCGAACTGGGCTATTTAGAAGGAACAGGTTGGACGTTTCGTATCCTGATCTAATGACAAAGATCACTTTCCGCCATGTCACATGTGATTGCTTGGAGAGACGGCCCTTTATCAAATCTGGGAGGTTAGCGTCTAAGCTCGTTCCTGATAATTCCTCTAGTCGGAGGAGAGGTGCGATCGGGAGGACATAGGCCGACGTGCAAGGGGGGAGCTGATCTCGGCCGTCATTGCAGAGGCTCGTCTTACATAGCGCTTAAAGTCCCGCGGCACCGTCCCATCGTCCGAACTAGCTATTTAAAAGGAACGGGTTGGACGCTAGGCTTCCAGAGTCAATCGTGAGGCTAACCCTTGAAGCCCTCAGAAGCTCGAGGCGAATCAGTAGTAAAGAAAAAACTTGACCCGCTACTGAATTGCAAGGAAGAGACAACATATCACCGCTAGGGAGGGAATCCTTTCCGGTCACCCCGGCTCATAATAACTCTCAGCTGCTCTCTTACTTGATCTTGAAGATAATAACCTCCAGGTTGCTCGTTGATGTAATAAGTGGGGAGACACGGGTTTTCATAGGCAGAAGCGTTTCAAATAGGTGCAAATCCTACTCCAAATGCTATGGGATCCAAACAACACTATGGGAGGGGACAACTCCGAGTACGAGGACCTCACGCACAAAGCATCAACGCATGACCCTGGTTGTCACCTGGTTCCACTTCTATAGCCATGATGTTCGCCTGAGTTCTTCTGTGCTGGTCACTCTCCACGCTCACCGCACCAAAATGTTGAAACCGAAAAATCAGTCTCACGTGGAGTTCGACCCTTGGGGAAGGGGTGACCGCGCACCTACTACCCTCAAGCAAATGATCTAGGCACAAGACTAGGAACACAAGGGACAGACCCAAGGTCTCAGCGTGGAGGACCCGCCGCATACCCGGAAGACTAACTAACTCTTCCCCTCCCAAGCCAAGGGCTGAGCTAAGGCACCTTCGGAGGGCTCTCTTGGCCGACCGGAACATCCAAGGAGGATCTCGAGATCCACTCCCAAACTAGAGGTGCCACCTCGGGTCTATGTAAAATGCTCCCCGCCTGCCTTACTATTGGCGCCAAACGCCCAGCGGCCCTACTCTATGCAGCCCCAATTGGGCCCGCTAATAGCGGAACTCCGCTACTCTGAAAGGATGGCAACGGGCCATCAGGGACTTCCCGGCATCTATACCTCGGGGCCCACACGGGAGGAGCGGTTCACGAACCACCGCTCGCTCGCCCAAGACAGGAGAGTAACTACATTCTCAGAGCATCACAGATATAAAAGAATATTACAGGAATATTAATTCCATACTCGGCACGCAGACCGGAAATATAAACAAAAAGGCCTTCGAGGGCCGGCACAAGTTTGGGCTTAAGCCCGCTACTCTCCCCGCCTGGTACTCTGCAACACCTGTACGCCAACGTCTCGACGAGCGGCGGCCAACTAGTCATCGGTCGGCTAATTTAAGCGGGCCAAACATATTGCGCACACCCCCTTTTATGGGGCTACGGAGCGCATTCCCTGCAAGCGGCTAAATAAACAACTTCCTCGGAGTCTTCTCCGGGAACCCCAGAACATCACCAATCGGCTCACACGTCCGGATGGGCTTCAACACAGCATGCCTAAACCCGTACTCACGCTTCCGGGTACTAATGCAATTAACTGCGGGGACGTACACGTCAACCCGTCGGGGAGCTCCCTTCCCCCCACCCGTTGGTGGAGAGGGGCTTCCGTGCGAATATGGAAATTGAAGGCTTCACATGCCCAAGTTGAAACATCGTTACCCTTGTCGCGTGTTTGGCGGCGGGGACGGGAGAGGAGCTCCGAGTCGATCCTACTGCATGCGGTAGCGTCGGCGTTCGACCTCCACTCTAGGCCGAGTCTTGCTCCAGGCCGAGTCTTGCTCCAGGCCGAGCCTCGCTCCCAGGCCGAGCCTCGCTCCAGCCGAGCCTCGCTCCAGGCCAAGCCTCGCTCCTGGCCGAGCCTTGCTCCAGACTGAGCTTGCTGCCGGGAGAGGGGAAGGTCGAAGTGTGCTGCTCCCGGCCGAGAAAAAGAGAGGGATGCGGGGCTCGGGCTGCAACTACTGTGGCCGACGGCGAGAAGAGGAGGAGGTGGGAGCCCGGGTTGCCACTACAGGCGGCGGCGGCGAGAGAGAGAGAGGTACAACCCGCCGTGCCCTAGCTTGGGCGGTGGCCGGAGAGATATAGAGGGGGGCGGCGGCCCCTTGCTGCTCCAAGCCGATGAGTGAGAGAGGGAGGGGGCGGCGGCGGCGTTGTCTTGCCGGCGACGGGGGAGAGCGGGAAATGGGGGCGGCGGCGGAGGCGGCCTTGCTTTGCCGAGGGTGAGAGAGGGGAGGGCGCGGGCGGCTCCTTGGTGAGGCGGCGGCCGGAGAGGAGAAGGGGAAGCGGGGGGCTGCGCTGCTCCAGGCCGAGAGAAGGAGAGAGGCGGGCTTGCTGTACTCCTCCCCGAACCCTAGCCCCGGCCGATCTGAAAAAATCCCCCGATCCCCTTCTTTTTCTTCTCTTTTTTCCCCTTCCCGCTGGAGTGCTGGACCCCCGTCTCCCTGCTCAAGAAATCCCCCCGAAAACCCCCGGTGTCTCTTCTTTCTTCTTCCTCTTTCCCCCCGATCTCCCCTCTCTCTATTTCCTCTTTTCTTTATTTTTTCCCTTCCCGATGCCTGCTGCAACCCGTGCCCCCCTTGTTTTTATTTTCTCTTCTTTTCTTTTTTGATTTCTCCTCCCCTGCCCTGTACCCCGCCTCTCCTTCTCTTTTCTATCTTTTCTTTTTTATTTTGTCCTTTTTCCCCTGTGTTGTCCCCTTTCATGCCCCCAGCCCCCTCTATCAATGTATAATATATATATAATATATTATATAATATTATATATATATATATATATATAAATATAAATTCTAAATTTATACACATAAAACCTCCGCACGCACGCACGAGGATTCACACGCGCTCGAATGGGACTGCACCAAAACATCGCTCACATAGCATGCCCCGGGCCCGCCACTTGGGGAGGATCCCACTCGGCCGGATACGGGGTTGTACAGTACCCCTATGATGCGACTATTTAGGCGTGTTGAGTGCCTGCGTACGGGTCTCGCTCCTTTACCCATGTGTGCGAAATTTGACGGTGCTTTGCACCATCCTGCGCTAATTTTCTGACTCTCTTTTTTGGCGTCTTGACGTGCATTCTTTGTTCAGGATCGAAGGCGCGTTGCACAGGGTCGGTCGATGCGGATGCGTTTCTCACTTACGACAGAGTAAATCACCACTTGGTAGGGGCGATATAATATTCCTCCCGATCTTGAGATAAGAATTTCACATGTCGAGCAGTGGGTACAGAATCCCCCGGTGGTGTGGATGACATTGTGTGAATCGTCGCTGATAGCTGGGCTCTGGTTGCCACCATGCGAGGACGTAACAGAGATCTGGAAGCATTGTGGTGTGCCAGCATCACAGTTTACCCCTCTTGCGATTATGTGTATCATGGGACTGATAGTCTTCTTTCAGGAGCACGTTTCTTGAATATCATTAGATCTTTTCAGAAACTAGTGCGAGGTTCACGCCGATAGAGGCAGTCGCGTTGAAGTACACAACAACAAGCATTGGTTGGTGTTCGAGAGTCGCAAGGACAAGCGCCACAAATACACGGTGTACAGATATGTCCAGAATTTTTGGGACATGTTGGAACTTTAAATTCCCTCCTAGATTGATGTCGCTGAGTGAAAGGGCGTGAATGCGAGTTTACAACGATGTCGGGATTTACTGAGGCTCATGAATTGGCGAACCCTCGTTTTAACATCTCCCTATTTGTGGAGGGGAAGCGTTTGTTACTGTGCGGTCTTTCTGTCGACCCAAAGAGTTCTGCTATCGTTCCACTGGGTTATGATTGGAAGATAAAATTGGTATTTGAAGGTTGTGGCAACTCAGCTCCTACATGTCGACCCTTAAGTCAGCCGAAGGGGCGTCTAGAAGGGGTGGCTCCTTGCAGCTCTAGAGTTGACGGAGTTCCACTAGACGATCTGAACCTTGAGGTCTTGAGCTCCTCTGCCCACAGGTCCCAAATGAGGAGGCTCCTGCTCCACCTCTGCCAAAGGGAAAGTGTGTATCCTCTTTTTTGGCGGTAATGAACAATGCTGTGAGTATATATATATATATATATATATATATATATATATTATATATATATTTATATATATATATATATATATATATATATATATATATATATATATATATATATATATATATATATATATATATATATTTACAAGTGACAGGCACGGGCCTTCGGCCCTCGGCAATTCGGCGGGGTGCGACATTCGGCGGAGTGCGACATTCGCCGGGGGTGCGACATTCGCGGTGGGGTGCGACATTTGTCGTGGGGACGACATTTGTCGTGGGCGGCGACATTTGTCGTGGGCGATTACATTTGTCGTGGGGGCGACATTTGTCGTGGGGCGGCGACATTTGTCGTAGGAGCGACTTTTGTCTTGGGAGTGACAGGCGCGGGCCTCCGGCCCTCGTGCCCGCGCGACAGTACACAGTCGCGGCGGCGGGTTCTCCCGCGCCCCGGCGGGCTTCGCCCGCCCCCGGCGGGCTTCGCACTATGCAATTTTTTATATTTATATAATATATTATATATATATAATATATAAATATATATTAGTAATGAGAGGAATTGAAGTGATAGGGTGTAATGAGAGCACTTGACATTATGTTTTTTGGACAGTGTGCCTCATAATTGCTTGTTATCAGCTTTATTTGGAGGTGTCAATTACATAATATATTATAAATATATATAATATATAAATATTTTAGTAATGAGAGCAACTGACAGCTGCTTGACATGATGTTTTTTTGGACTTTGCCTACATAATTGTCTGCTATCAGCTTTATTTTGGAGGTGACTTTATGGTGCAATTACATAAGCGTAACCTTTATTTCCAAATGTATTTGAATATTTTTTTGAATTTATGTTAGTCAAAGTAAAAAAGATTGAGGGTATTTTAGGCTTTATGAATGTTGCACCAAAGGGAAGTTTTCTTTATAGAATAGTATAGATATATATATATATATATATATATATATATATATATTATATATATATATATATATATATTATATATATATATATATATATTTGACTTTATATTTGTTTGGTTGTTTTTTAATGTCTTATCTTGCTCCTTTTACAGCAGATTGGCGTGCAACCACAAATTGCTATATGGAATGATTATTACGTCGGGTTGAAGGAAGAGTATCTATCACTCCAGGAGAAGTTGCGGGGAGTGGAGAGTTCTCTTTCTGATTTGAGAAGGAGGGGAGATTGCAACGTATCTCGCTTCGACAGATTATGTGGAGTTGAAGGCTGATGTTGCATTGGTGCAGGAGGAGCTTCAGACGGAGAAGTCTTTGGTGGAGAAGATGACCCAACTTCTAGAGAGTGCGTTAGGGGACGTTACCCACTTAGAGACCAAGGTGAAGTGCCTTTCATCACAGGAATGACTCGTCGAGATGAAAGAGATTGGGGTGGCCTAGTATAAGAGCTTTATAGTCTTTTTGCAGGATCATTGTTCACTTTTTGAGGAGATCCATGAAGAAGTTTGGATGAGGTAGGTGGATCCCGAGTTGGCTGATGTGTATGAGGTGGCGTTCCGGTGCAAGATGGTAAAGACACTTCAGATGATAGTTCGCAAGCGTGGATGTGATGTAGTTATTGTTGAGTTTGATGATGAGGATTAGACATATTGTTGTATTTTGTGTTGTATATGTATTTGTACTTTTGTAGTTGATTTATGTGTCTTCTTTTACTTCACGGTTTGCTGATGGTTATAGCTTTAAGCATTTGCTTGTAACCTTTGTAGTATTGTTGTTCACTCTGAGCGAACTACTTTGACTTGCTTCTTTGATGCTGGTGGCTGGAGAACGAGGCCCAATCGGTTCCGCAGCCTACTACCATAGCGAAGAACGAGTGCTTTTAGCTGGGTATTGAGAGGTCTGGGCAAATGAGCCCGGGGATGTCATTAAGTGTTGACGGTGAAGGGCGAATGTTGGAAAAACTCTTATGACTTAACTTAACAAATTATATTTGAAGTGATTTTACATACTATGCATATTATCCATGTTGTATGGTGTTAGAAGTCCTAAGATCTCTGCAACGTCTTGGACATGAGATAGACATACTGAATTCTAGAGGGAAGTCATGAAAAACTAACATGTGTCGAATAGAAATCGACACAACATCGGCTTGATATCGATGTTACTTCGACTGGAAGTCAGAGCAACATAATAAGAACAGTCGACGCTACTTCAAGGTGCATATTGACATATACTTCAACATGTTATCGACGTAATGTCGACTATAATGTTAGGTTGACAGATATTCAGTATGAAGCCAGATTTCGACGCAACTACCATATAAAGTCGACGATGCGTTGAATAGATTTCAGAATGAAAGTATCTGAGAATTAATTCGAGTTTATTCAAGAAAGATCTAATGGAATAAATGATTCTTGGAAACGTTGGAAGACGATGATAATAAAAAAACAATTCGATGTCTTACACACACACATTCATAGTTGGAAAGATATATATGAATAGAGGCAGAGATATTATACACAAAAAACATAGAAAGTGCTTTATCAATTTTAATCCACAGAGCTTATTTGGAAGATGATCATTCAAATCATGAAGAACATTTTTCTTTAAAAATTGAGTCGATCAAGTGTTTGAATCAGATTAGAGGGCTTGTTCTTCATCTTCTTCAGTGCTTTCAAACGGTGCAACAAATTCAGTGAAATCAAATAAGAAATCATTTAGATCAAAGGACAAATAATCCTTGAATCTTTCCAATCAAGGATTCATTAGAGATCAAGGATCCAATTCACTAAGTGCCTAATAATCCTCAGATTTTTGCTGAAAGGACTCATCAAGAAGATCAATTCTTCTACATTTCTATTCTCAATCCCCTTCTATTTTTTTTTACAGATTGAGAGAAGAGTTTTTTGAATCTCTCTTCAAAGTTTTCAAATTATGGTTCTGATAGTCTACTTGTCAAAAGACTAAGATTGTATTGGTTCAAGATCTACTTATTAAAAGATCTAGAAATTGATTTTGAGAGTCTCCTTATCAAAAGGCTCGGACAATAAGATAGTGAATTTCTACCAAGGTGGTAGAAGAGTGAATGTACCCAGATTTTGCAGAACTACTATACTTTTGTGTCTTCTATGATTGTTCATTTTCTGTGTTTATTCTTTTTGTCATGCTGTTGTATATATTGCTGTGTTAAAATTCTGATTAGAAATTTGCATGTGTATGCAAATTTTGTGAAAATTATAATTAATATAAAGATAAATTTTAATCTATATTCACCCTCTCTAGAGAATACTCAGAGGATTTATTCAACTATTCACACTTTCAACGAACCTTAGAACCGGTGCGTCCACGAGGGGGCAGGCCCTGATGGTGTTGTGACCTACTACGACGAAGAATGGTGAGCCTTCAATTAGTGGCGGTGGGAGATCACAGGGCGGGGCCCCAAAGGAATAGTGAAGGGGGCCTTCGAACCATTGGCGAGCGCGAGGGGGCAGTCCCTGTCGACGCCGCGACCTACTATGACGGATAAGGGCGGACCTTTGATCGACGATCGTGAGAGTTTGCTGGGAAGTGGTCCCGAAGAAACGGTTAAGGGCAAACCTTTGAACCACTAGCGAGCGTGAGGGGGTAGACCCTGGTGACGCTGTGACCTACTACAAAAGATAAGGGTGGACCTTTGATCTGCGGAAGTCAGAGGTTGCTAGGACGTGGTCCCTGGAAAGATAGTGAAGTTTGGATGCTTAGAACCATCGATGAGCGCGAGGGGGGCAGGCCCTGGTGGCGCCACCACTTACTACAATGGATAAGGGCGAACCTTTGATAGACGAAAGTGGGAGGTCGCATGTGCTGGGAGCCTTGAGAAGGAGGCAAGAGGCAAATCCTGATGTAGGCTTCGTTCGACCCACTGCGGGGGAGAAGGGTAAACCTTCGATCTGCGACGGTGGGGAGTTTGCGAAGAGCTGTCCCTGAGCACGATGATGAGGCACAAACCCTGGCGTAGGCTTCGACCCACTACGAGGGAGAAGGGTAGACCATCGATCTGCTGCGGTGGGGAATTCATGAGGGATCATACCTAAGCACGACAATAAGGGGCAAATCCTAGTGTAGGCTTCAACCCACTACGAGGGAGAAGAATGGACCTTCAATTCGCGAAGGTGGGGAGTTCACAAGGGCTCTTCACTGAGCGTGATTATGAGGAGAACCTTGACGTAGGCTTCAACCCACTATGAGGGAGAAGGGTAGACCTTTGATCCACAATGGTGGGGAGTTCACAAGGGCTCGTCCCTGACCGCGTTGGTTGTAAGGGATAAACCTTTGTACTATAGGACTCTTATATTGGCATAAGTGCGAGTTGTCGGGGCTTGTACCCAACTCATTCTTGTGATAGCAATGTTAGAAGCAAACATAATATCTGTAAATTGAAAGGAAATAGTAATTGTTTATGCACAGCACATACTCGCGACTTTATAGTATCAATAGTTTTTATCATCTTGAGTATCCAGAGAGAGGTTACTGATAACATAATTGTAAGTTTTGAGCGTTCCAAGTGTGAGGTAAGGTCTTTCCTTCCGTGGTTCGAAGTTTGAATGCCCCCGACTTGATAGCTGTGGTGACAACAAAAGACCCCACCCATGCTGGAGAGAGTTTATCCCTTTACGGTACTTTACATGTAGGTTCGACGCTTCGTAGAACCATATCTCCAACGTTGATTGGTATGGAATTGACTTTCTGGTCATAGTAACGGGCTATTCGTCTTTGATATGGCATGATTCGCTGGACTGCCGTATCTCATACTTCATAAACAATGTCAAGATTCTTCCGGAGTTGTGCTTCATTTCTTTATGAGTTAAAGTCTTGGACCCGGGCACTCGGAATGTCGACGTCCATATGGATTACTGCCTCGGTTCTATAACACAGAATGAATGGCGTCTCACCTGTTAGGGTTCTTTCTATGGCGCGGTATGCCCACAACACATTTGGAAGATCGTCTACCCACTACCTCCTGCCTGGTGGAAACATGTCTTCAATCCTCTGAGGATGGTCTGGTTGATCACTTCTATTTGTTTGTTTTCCCATAGGTGTGCTACAAAGGTATAGTCAAGGTTGATTTTCAGGTTATCACATATCTTGGTGAACGAGTTCCTAGTGAATTGTGTCCTATTGTCCGCTATGATGTCTGCCAGGATCCCGAAGCGACAGATAATATTCTTCCAAACGAACCACTTTGCATTCTCTTCAGTTATCTTGGCAAGAGGTTTTGCTTCTACTCATTTAGTAAAGTAATTGATTGCCATGATGAGGAATTTCCTTTGCCCGATTGCCATAGGGAGGGGCCCATTATGTCGATCCCCTACTAAGCGAATGACCACGGGATTTGAATCGCGGTGAGCGTGACCAGTGACTGATGTGGGGCGTTCGTGCGAAGCTGGCAGCTCACACACTTCTGGACAAAACTCTTCCGCATATTTCTTCATTATCAGCCAATAAAATCCCCGACGGAGTATTTTTGGTTCTATGGCTTTCCCCCAAGGCGCTCATCGCAGATCCCTCTGTGGACCTCACGTAGAAAATACTTTGCCTCAATTGCAGGGATGCACTTTAAATATGGGCCAGAAAACACTCGCATGTACAACTCCCCATTAATTATGACGAACGTCGTTGCCCACATCCGAAGTCGTTGCGCCTCCAAGTGTTCATCTGGGAGTTAACCTCTCTCGAGGTATGCTCGAAAGGGGTACATCTAGGATGGCTCCTCACCATCGATGGTAGAAATCTCCCACAGTACTTGGATGCTTAACACCATAATGTTTTTGACCCTTCGCCTCCGAGATTGGTAGCTTGTTTGTAAAGTACCGAACTTGGAGAGTCCGTCGGCCCTGGTGTTTTGTTCCCACGAGATGTGGAGGATTTGGAGAGAGGGAATCTTCTGCATGAGAATCATGACGAGTATGAGATATTGGGCTAGCTGACCACTCCTTGCCTCAGAGTCTCCTTCGACTTGAGATACCACCAACTGCGAATTGGTGTAGATTGTCAGGTCTTCCACCTAACAGTCATTGGCGAGTCGGAGGCCGATGATCAAGGCCTAGTACTATGTAATGTTGTTGGTGGCCGAGAATTTTAGCCAGAGACCGTACTCTAATGTGATTCTCTCTGGACTTATCAAAAGCACGCCGGCTCCTGCTCCTTCTGCGCCTGAGGTTCCATCAATATAGAAGGTCTAATGGGCGGTAGACGAGCCTTCCGCGGGAACGGGCACTGGAGGGATGGTATACTCAATAACAAAGTCAGAGAGGACCTGGGATTTAATTTTTCAGCTGAGGGAGGAATTGGATGTCGAACTCGCTCAGCTCGACCGCCCAGTTGACAAGTCAGTTGGAGACCTACGACTTCTCAAGGATGCCCGGAGGGGCAACTGAGTTAGTACCTTTATAGTGTGAGCTTAGAAGTAGGACGGAGTTTTCTTGTCGAGAAAATAAGCATCAAGGCTGTTTTGTCTGTTGCTGGGTACTTGGTCTCAACTTCGGTGATGACCTTGCCAAGGTAGTAAATCGGACGCTGAACTTCACCTCCATCCTTCACAAGAGCTGAATTTGGGTGGTTGGCGACAACTAGATATGTGAACAGTTCTTCCCAAGACACTGGTTTCAATAGGAGAGGGGGTGATGCCAAATATTGCTTGAGGCATTCAAATGCAGCCTGTCATTCATCTGTCCACTGGAAACCGGTGCTGCGAGCTACTCAAAGAATCTTAAAGAAAGGAAGATACTTGTTGTTGAAGCCAAAATTTGACTTCGACAAGAGTTCGAAAAATAGGGGCGTAGCCAACACCTACTCGTCCCAAGCTCTGTCCTCCGACTGGTCGTGAAGGACTAGAAATTGACCCAAAGTCTCAACAGGGAAGTCTCACCGCTTACCCAGAAGATCTCTGAGAGCTTCCCCTCCAAAGCCAAAAACTGGGCTTGGAGCTACTCAGAAAGCACAGAAAAAAGCCTCTCAAGTCCCGGGAAAGATATCTATCCTGTCTCTGTACTTCTGAAGAACCCTTATGGGTCTATTTATAGTTTTTTGAGTTGGATCTGCAAATAACCATACTGAGTTGTCCTGAAATTACAAGAGTACCCTTGGTTAGGTCTGCCAACAGCCAAACTCCGCTGTTCTGAGGAGCTATATGCAGACCACCATGGACAGAAGGGTAAATTTACATGGTGTAGAAGAGTAAAACCCCCTGGAGTATAGATCTGTTAAAATGGCCTTTCTTCTGTATGGCGAATGGGGGAACATCTGGCGGCGAGACGAGCCTTCCTATCCGTCTAGCCGATATCCTTTGCTGTGAGGTCTTCTCGCAGTTAAAGGTCTTCTCGCCATCTTAGGAGGGGCGTCTCGCCTACTGTAGAGGCCACTTGTCTCTCCACCTGCGAGTGGAGCACATGGTCCCACTCACCCATCAATTCCTCTCGTCCGCTTCGACTATTCGCACCTTGAGGACCTCTCGCAAGCCCGAGGTTGTACACATCGAGGTAGTGCAGAACCAAGGACCAAAAACCAGACCTCTCCCCCACAGGCGAGCCTTCGAACCTGCCAACTAATGAGAGCCTACGCAGCGGGTCTACCTGGGGCCGAGCCGCGCTCGGGGTAGTGTAGAACCAAGGACCAAGAACCAGACCTCTCCCACACAGGCGAGCCTTCAGACCTGTCAGCTAATGAGAGCCTGCGCAACGGGTCTACCTGGGGCCGAGCCACGCTCGGGGTAGTGGAGAACCAAGGACCAAGAACCAGACCTCTCCCCCACAGGCGAGCCTTTGGACCTGCCAGCTAATGAGAGCCTACGCAACGGGTCTACCTGGGGCGGAGCCGCGCTCGGGGTAGTGCAGAACCAAGGACCAAGAACCAGACCGCTCCCCCACAGGCGAGCCTTCGAACGTGCCAACTAATGAGAGCCTGCGCAGCGGGTCTACCTGGGGACGAGACGCGCTCGGGATAGTGCAGAACCAAGGACCAAGAACAAGACCTCTTCCCCACAGGCGAGCCTTCAGACCTGCCAGCTAATGAGAGCCTCCGCAGCGGGTCTACCTAGGGCCGAGCTACACTCGGGGTAGTGCAGAACCAAAGACCAAGAACCTGACCTCTCCCCCACAGGCGAGCCTTCGGACATGCCATCTAATGAGAGCCCGCACAGCGGGTCTACCTAGGGCCGAGCCGCGCTCGGGATAGTGCAAAACCAAGGACAAAGAACCAGATCTCTCCCCCACAGGCGAGCCTTCGAACCTGCCAGCTAATAAGAGCCTGCACAACAGGTCTACTGGGGCCGAGCCGCGCTCGGGGTAGTGCAGAACCAAGGACCAAGAACTAGACCTCTCCCCCATAGGCGAGCCTTTAGACTTGTCAGCTAATGAGAGCTTGCGCAGCAGGTCTATCTAGGGCCGAGCCGCGCTCGGGGTAGTGAATAACCAACGACGAAGAACCAGACCTCTCCCCCACAGACGAGCCTTCAGACCTGCCAGTTAATGAGAGCCTGCGCAGCGGGTATAACTAGGGCCGAGCCGCGCTTGGGGTAGTGTAGAACCAAGGAAAAAGAACCAGACCTCTCCCCCACAGACGAGCCTTCGGACCTGCCAGCTAATGAGAGCCCGCGCAGCGGCTCTACCTGGGGCCGAGCCGCGCTCGGGGTAGTGCAGAACCAAGGACCAAGAACCAGACCTCTCCCCCACAGGCGAGCCTTCGGACCTGCCAGCTAATGAGATCCTGCGCAGCGGGTCTACCTGGGGCCGAGCCACGCTCGGGGTAGTGCAGAACCAAGGACCAAGAACCAGACCTCTCCCCCACATGCGAGCCTTTGGACCTGCCAGCTAATGAGAGCATGCGCAGCGGATCTACCTGGGGCCGAGCCGCGCTCGGGGTAGTGCAGAACCAAGGAACAAGAACCAGACCTCTCCCCCACATGCGAGCCTTCGGACCTGCCAGCTAATGAGAGCCTGCGCAGCGGGTCTACCTGGGGCCGAGCTGCGCTCGAGTTAGTGCAGAACTAAGGACCAAGAACCAGACCTCTCCCCCACAGGCGAGCCGTCGGACCTGCCAGTTAATGAGAGCCTGCGCAGCGGGTCTACCTGGGGTCGAGCCGCGCTCGGAGTAGTGCAGAACCAAGGAACAAGAACCAGACCTCTCCCCCACAGGCGAGCCTTCGGACCTGCCAGTTAATGAGAGCCTGCGCAGCGGGTCTACCTGGGGCCGAGCCGCGCTCGGGCTAGTGCAGAACCAATGACCAAGAACCAGACCTCTCCCCCATAGGCGAGCCTTCAGACCTGCCAGCTAATGAGAGCCTGCACAGTGGGTCTACCTGGGGCCGAGTCGCTCTCGGGGTAGTGTAGAACCAAGGACCAGGAACCATACCTCTCCCCCATAGGTGAGCCTTCCGACCTGCCAGCTAATGAGAGCCTGCGCAGCGGGTCTACCTGGGGCCGAGCCGCGCTCGGGGTAATGCAGAACCAAGGACCAAGAACCAGACCTCTCCCCCACAAGCGAGCCTTCGGACCTGCCAACTAATGAGAGACTGTATAGCGGGTCTACCTGGGGCCTGTTGGGTACATTGGTCAAATGTACCTAATTTGAAGAAGCCTCACCCAACTCAATGATATACATCATAATGTATTTGATGTATGTTGAGTTTACTTGTGCAGGTTAAGAAATCACTGGACTGAAGCAAAAAAAAGTTTCTAAGTCCATGTGTCGACACCTAGAGGGAAAGTGTCGACACTTAAGAAGACTTGTGTCGACACCCAGACAAGCAGTGTCGACACTTGGAGTCATTGTGTCGACACCTGGGATGCAGAGTCGACACCAGACAGAAAGTGTCGACACTTGGAGCTGTGTCGACACTCAGTGAAGAAAAGTGCAGACAGAAAGTGTCGACACAAGGAGCTGTGTCGACACCCAGTGAAGCTGTGTCTACACCAGAAAGTGTCGACACTTGGAGCTGTGTCGACACTCAGCAAAAGTCTGCAGAGACTAAGTTAAAGTGTCGACACTCAGAACAATGTGTCGACACTCAATAGAAGAGTCAGCACTTGAAGTATGTGTCGACACCCAGCAGAATGTGTCGACACACAACCAGAAGAGTCAACACATGAAGTAAGTGTCGACACCCATCACAATGTGTCGACACTCAGCTAAAGACTCTACACTTGAAGAAAGTGTCGACACAAGGAGCTGTGTCGACACTTAGCAAAGATCAGAAAGATCAACAAAAATATTCTAAGTACAAGTGTCGATACTAAGGGAATGTGTCGACACTCAGCTGAAGTCTCAATAAGAAGGAGGTGTGTCGACACAAGGAGCTGTGTCGACACTCAGCAAGTATCGACATTGAAGACTATGTGTCGACACCAAGAAGCAGTGTCGACACTTGACAGATTCAACACAAGAAGTTGTGTCGACACAAAGGAGATGTGTCGACACTTAGAAGAATTCAGCAAAAGCTAGAAGAACAAGTACTTGTGTCGACACTCAATTTCAGTGTCGACACATGCAGAAGAATCTGTGTCGAGACATACAAGGAGTTGTGTCGACACCTTGTAGACTTGTGTCGACACTTACACAGCATGTGTCGACACTTGGACTATAAGTGTCGACACTTAAAGACAGAAAGTCTCGACACTATCAGACAGTTAGAGATTTTCAAGAAATGACTGGATGACATGACAGCTGCCGTTCCAGCCAGTCTACAGCACCTGTCAGAGATATCAGAAGTCAGTTATGGACCGGACCAGCCGGTTACCATGAAGAAGGCCTATAAATAGGCACCTACAGTTTACAGAAACTGTTGTTCAGATAGTTGTTCAAGTGGATCACATTGTTGAAGAACAAGTTATCAAAGTGGTACCAAGTGTATCAACACAAGAAGATCTTGCAGTCCAAGTGCAGATCTAAGAAGTTGGAGAGAGAGGGCTCCATCCAAGAAATCAGCCTATGGAACTAGGCTGAGAAGAAGGATTCAGATTCAATTCTGGATCTTAAGTGACAGAGGTCAAGGAACAACTGCAGGAGGATTCAGTCTTATTCAGTTCTACTCAAGAAGCTTTGAAGAAAGCTAAGTCAGAGTGAATCCAGCGGAGTTCTTCCAAGAACTCATCAAGAAACTCTCAACTCCCCTCTTTTATTTCTGAGTTGTAGAGTTAATATCTGTAATACATTTTTTATCTTGTAGGATCCTTTGGATCTGAGTGAATTGTAAGCCTATAACTATACAGGCTGAGGGTAGGGCTTGTGAGCCTGAGTGTAGGAGATTGAGATCTCTGAGTGTAGGCCTTGTTGGCTGAGTGTAGGCCTTGGTTGGCTGAGTGTAGGCCTTGATTGGCTGAGTGTAGGCTTTGGGATAAAGCTGAGTTGTAAGGCCTTGGGCCTGAGGTGTAGGAACCAATTTGGGTTCTGAGACAGTGGAGGAGTTTGGCCGAATCTAGTACACTACTAGATAGGCGAAGGGGGAAAGTGGATGTACCCATATCTTGGGGAACCACTATAAACCACTGTGTATGTTGTGCTGTGGTGTGCTGTGATTATTGCTATGTTTGCTGTGATAAACTAGTTAGTTTTCTGTGATATAACTGATTGCTGCCATTAAAGTTTAAAAAGGATTAGGTCACCTATTCACCCCCCCTCTAGGTGTTTAGGTACCATATCTTTCAAGTGGTATCAGAGGGAGGTTCCTCAAAAAGGACTAACAGTCTAAGGAGATCATGTTTGACAGATTCAGTGTAAGACAAATCACAGTTTCAAGAAATTCAAGAAAATCAAGAAACATGGGTTCCTCTGAGAATCACAAGGAATTGGGTTCCATGAAATTACCCATATGCAGGAAAGAGATCTTTGGGATCTGGAAGGAAAGGGTAAGGCTGTTTATGGAGGCCTCAGACCCTAGAATCTACATCACAGTAAAGGAAGGGCCTTATGTGCCCATGAAGACTTCAGTTTTGGATGCAAATTAGAGAACTCCAAAGGATTTCTTTGAGATGACTAAGGATGAGATTGTCCTAGCCACAATGGACAAGAGGGCACAAAACATAATAGTGAGTGCCATTGATGATGCTATTTTTCAGAATCTTATACACTACAAGACAGTTAAAGAGATGTGGGACACTCTTATAGTGTATATGGAAGGATCTGAAGAAGTTAGACAAGATAGAAAATCCTTGCTAAATCAGGAGTATGAGAGTTTTAGACAAGGTAAAGGTGATAGCATAACTGAGTGCCACAAGAAGTTATACAGAATAGTTAATGAACTCATGTCTTATGGAAGAGAGTTCAGTAACTATGAACTTAATGACAAGTTCCTAAGGTCCCTAACCAAAGATTGAGACACCAAGATCTGTGTCATAAGAGAAATGGCTAAGTTGGGGGAAATTCCTCCTCCTACACTGTTTGGCAAGTTGTTGTCATATGAGATGCAGTTGACAGTGAGAAAAGAGGAGGAGAAATCAACAAGGACTGAGCACAAGGAAAGATCAGTTGCTTTCAAGACAGATGTCCCCAGGAAGTGCAGGAATAAATCACCAACTCCACCTCCAAAGATTGCTGAATCAGAGTCAGATGAAACAGTCAGCACCAAGTTAGAAAGCAGTGAAAGTGATGAAGACTTTGCTGCTTTCACTAGACACTTTCAGAAGTTTTTGAAAAAGAAACAGTGGAGGTCAAGGCCTTTTACATCACATGGAAAGGAAGACTCTTATCAGGAGAAAAAGCCTTCAAAGAAAGACAGGAAGAGGACAAAGTCAAGCAAGACAACTGGATCTAAGATAGTGTGCTATTGCTGCAATAGACAGGGCCATGTTATTGCAGATTGTCCAGAGAAGAGAAAGGAATCTGGTGACAGGAAAAAGACTCACTTCAAAGGAAAGAAAGAAAAGTCTTTTGTTGCCAAGAAGGAGAAGACTCTATCAGATATCTCTTCTTCAGAAACTGAGTCTGAGGCTGAAGCCTACATAAGACTGTTTGCTGAAGAAGAAGAGGAAGAATTCATGCAGATCATGGAGTCTATTTATGAACAAGAAGACAGTCAAGGCCAAGGGCTAATGGCTTTGACAGAGAGTGCCAAAATCCTAGAGCAGCCAGGACCCAGTCAGGTACAAAGTTCAAGTTTAAATTCAGTTTCTTGTTCTAGTTCAGATTCAGATTCTTCTTCATCAAGTGATGAGAATGTATCTGAGTCTGAGGATGATATTCATCAGCTTATAGATGAATATAAGGTGCTGTTGCAGGCTTACAAGAAAAGCAAGACCCGAGCCAAAAGTCAGGCAAAGGAAATTGCTATTCTTAAAGCTGCAGCAACAGATTTTGAGAAGTCTTTTGATCAAAAACTGAATGAGATAGCCAGGCTGAAACACATAACAGTGATTCAGATGGGTACTATATCATTTAAGAATGATCAAATTAAGAGTCTGGAGATCAATCTTCAGAAGGAGAAGGACTTAGTTGCTAGGTTTTCTAAACCTAAGTCAGTGTTACCTTTAATTGATGATTTTGTTCATCATAAAGGCAAGGCTGGACTGGGCTTTATTAGACCTGCTAGGACTGAGCAGTCCAAATCCAAGTCCAAGGGCAAAACCCCAACATTCAACAAGTCTGCTGAAGATAAGACAGCAAAGGTTGTACCTAAGCAAAGGTACAACAAGTTTGAATGTTGGTGCTGTGGCAAGGTTGACCACTTTGCAGTGGACTGTTGGCACAATGTTAATGCCAAAGTGAGCAGTAAGCTACCTGGTGGAAAGCCAGTAGGTAGTTTTATCAGATTGCAGACTAACAAATACCAAGGACCCAAGAATTCTTTGGGTTCTAAGGTCCATTAATCTGTTTTGCAGGTAAGTCCAAGTGGCCATACCCCAACTTGGTACTTGGACAGTGGATGTTCCAGACATATGACTGGAACAAGAAGATTACTAAAGGACTACATTCCAGTAAAAGATGGTCCAAAAGTAACCTTTGGTGGTTCTGAAAAAGGAATCATCAAAGGATTTGGTAACATTTCTACAAACTTAGTTACCATTACTCAAGTGGCTTATGTTAAAGGGTTGAAACACAACCTAATAAGTATAAGTCAATTAAGTGATGTAGGGTATGACATCTCATTTGTTAAAAATGGTTGTCATATCAAGAGGTCAAGTGATCAAGAGATCATTTTGACAGGTTATAGGAAGAGGAATGTCTACTGCCTAGACATTATGGTTGAGAACAATGGTTCTCCAGTTTATCTTGTAGCTGATGAGACAGTCTCTCATTGTGTCAAATGACACAAGAGGCTTACCCATCTTAACTACAAGACTATTAGCAAACTCTTTAGCAAAGAGTTAGTGAGGAATGGTCCTCAAGTTAAGTGTGTTAAAGATGGTATTTGCTCAGCTTGTCAAAAGGGCAAGCAGACTAAATCCACCTTTAGAAGCATAGAAAACAAAGATGCTGTGAGGTGTCTATACCTTTTGCATATGGATCTCTTTGGTCCAATGCCAATTCACAGCTTAGGTAGGAAGGTCTATACCTTTGTAGTTGTAGATGACTACTCAAGGTTTTCCTGGGTGTTCTTCTTAAGACAGAAATCTGAAACAGCTAGTGTTTTCTATAGCTTTGTCAAGCAAATTCAGAATGAACTAAATAGTACAGTGGTCAAAATTAGAAGTGACCATGGTACTGAATTTCAGTCTGATAGCATGACAAAACTGTGTGAAGACTTTGAGATATTTCAAGAATTCTCTTCACCTAGAACACCTCAGCAAAATGGCATTGCTGAAAGGAAGAATAGGACCTTGATAGAGGCTGGTAGGACCCTACTAAGTGATACATCACTGCCAGAATATTTCTGGGCTGAAGCAGTTAATACTGCATGCCATGTTATAAATAGGGCTACCATCACTAAGAGGCTTAACAAGACCCCCTATGAAGTTGTGAAAGACAGGAAACCAAACCTATCCTATTTTAGGATCTTCGGTTGTAAATGCTTCATACTTAACAAAGGGAAGTCTTACTTAACTAAGTTTGCTGCCAAGTCCCAAGAGGGAATTTTTGTTCGGTACATCAATAATAGTAAGGCTTATAGAGTCTACAACTTGACTACACAAGTTGTAGAAGAATCAGTGCATGTAGTTTTTGATGAGACTAAACTTATTAATAATGAGTTGTCTAGTAGTCTATGCAGCCCCACAAGTTTGACAAAGAAAATGGACAAGCTTACTATAGAAGAAGTGCCTGCTGCAAGACAGTAAGTAGAAGAAAGTAGCTGTTGTCCAGGGGGAGAACTACATGTGCCAATTGCTGAAGAAATCCAAGGAATATAGTATGATGCAAATGCTGAAGTGATTCAACCAGAAGTTAGGATGCCTCCAGCCCACAAGCATCTTAGAGATCATCCAGTAGAGCTGATTATTGGAGATCCAAGACAAGGAGTTCAAACTAGGAGTAGAAACATGAATGCAGCAATCTACTCCAGCTTTCTGTCACAAGTTGAACCTAAGAAGTTTGAAGAAGCAATACAAGATCCACAATGGACTGAAGCAATGCAAGAAGAGCTTAATCAGTTCAAGAGGTGCAAGGTCTGGGAACTTGTTCCTAAACCTAAAGACCATAATGTAATAGGAACTAAGTGGATCTACAGGAATAAGATGGATGAACAAGGGGTCATCATTAAGAATAAGGCTAGACTGGTTGCTAAAGGATATAGGCAAGAAGAAGGTATTGATTTTGATCAAACCTTTGCTCCAGTAGCCAGACTGGAAGCCATAAGAATGTTCTTGGCCTATGCAACCTATCAAGGATTCAAGGTGTACCAAATGGATGTCAAGTCAGCATTCCTAAATGGTAATCTTAAGGAAGAAGTCTATGTGGAGCAGCCTTCAGGTTTTGTTGATCCAACTCTACCTCATCATGTCTATAGACTTAGGAAAGCTTTATATGGGTTAAAGCAAGCCCCTAGGGCTTGGTATGAAACCCTATCTAGTTTCCTCATTGAGAACAAGTTCTCAAGGGGGAAAATAGATAAGTCTCTATTCCTTAGGGAATCTAGAGGCAAAGTTATACTAGTCCAAATATATGTAGATGACATTATATTTGGGTCTACTGAAAGTAGCTTTTGCAAAAAGTTTGCAAAACTTATGCAAGGTCAGTTTGAGATGAGTAGTATGAGAGAGCTGAAGTTTTTCTTGGGTCTCCAAGTTAAACAGACTGAGAGTGGTTTGTCCATTTGTCAATCAAAGTTCACCCTAGAACTCATAAGGAAATATGGTATGGATTCATCCAGCACCATGAAGACTCCTATGGGGTCAAGTATGTCTCTTAGCAAGGATGATGCAGGGAAACCTGTAGATGAAACCTTGTATAGAGGGATAGTTGGCTCCCTATTATACTTGACTGCTAGTAGACCTGACATTATATATGCTACATGTGTTTGTGCCAGGTATCAAGCCTGCCCTAAAGAGTCTCATTTGACTGCAGTCAAAAGAATATTGAGATATCTAAAGGGCACTCCCTATCTATGCCTCTGGTACCCTAGGAATGGAGATTTTGATCTAACAGGTTATTCAGATGCAGACTTTGCAGGATGCAAAGAGGATAGAAAGAGCACTACTGGAACCTGTCAATTCCTAGGTGGGAGACTAATTTCATGGAGTAGCAAAAAGCAAATCAGTGTGGCTATCTCCACAGCTGAGTCAGAGTATGTGGCTGCAGGAAGTTGCTGTGCTCAACTTCTGTGGATTCAACATCAGCTAAAGGACTATGGATTTCAGGTAAGTAGAACTCCACTTTTCTGTGATTCTACAAGTGCTATTTCAATAGCTAATAACCCTGTATCACATAGTAGAACTAAACATATTGAAATTAAATATCATTTTCTTAGGGAGCATGTAAAAAGAGAAGATATTTTACTTGAATATGTTAAAACTGATAATCAAATAGCTGATATGTTTACTAAGCCCCTAGAAGAAGCTAAGTTCAATAGATTCAAAATTGAACTAGGAATGATAAACTTAGAATAAGTTTACAGAATTAAAATTGGCTAAGTAAAAAGGTGTCGACACATAGACAAGTCTATGTCGACACAGAATAGTGGTGTCGACACTTCAGGAAAAAGGTGTCGACACATCCAGGATGTTGGTGTCGACACTTCAGAATGTTAGTGTCGACACATGACAAGTAGGTGTCGACACATCCAAAGTGGTGTCGACACTTATGTTTTACTCAGAATTTTCTAAGTAAAGTCTCGACAATGTGTCGAGTTATGTTGTGTCGACACATAACCAAGTGTCGACACATAAAATCTGTTGACTAAACTTGTGTCGACACATGTGTGTCGAGACATTATAAGTCAGTGTCGACACTTATTGCCAGTGTCGACACATTTTAAGTTAGCTGTCCCGCCTGTTCATCTTCAAAATTAGAAAGGTATATATAGGGTTCTGTCTTTGTTTGTCGACACGTTTTCAAAGTTTCGAGACCAAAACTACTGTGTCGACACCTCTCTTTTCTAAAGACAAATTCTACAAACCCTAATGGCACCTAAGCTTGAGGAGAACGTTAACGAGGGTTATGAGCTTGTGCGCGGCGCGTTCGACGATGCTGATCCAGAACTCAAGGCAGTAGTAACCCTAGTCGCCGATTCAGGGTTAGAATACTTAGTTTCTGAACCAACTAAGATATGGAAGAAGGAGGTGCTTGAATTCCTTCTTGGAGCTGCAGTAGATGAATCTGGATACAAAATCAAATCCAGAGTTCATGGAACTAAGGTCAAGGTTTCACCAAAGAGTCTGAGGAAGGTACTCCAGCTACCAAAAACTCGAGATGAAGAAGAGGTCACTGCTTCAAAGACCAGGGAAGCTTTAACCTGGTGTGGTCTTGATCCAAAGATGAAGATAGGATCTGTATTTAACAGGAAAGGCATGAATAATCAAGGAAAATTCATGCCTGAAATTGTGGGAAAAGTCTTACTCAGCAAGCCTGGAGGGCATGACAGAGTGTCTGCCTATATGTTTGGAATCATGACTAGAATTATCTTTACTCTAAGAACTGACTGGTCTATAGTGGTTTATGAGAAGATTAAGGAGAGCTTGAAGAAGCCCAATCTGGGCAGGATCATTAGTCTCTACCTAGCTGGTACCATACCAGAGGTAATGAATACTGCTGCAGGAAACAAGATCAACCACATGAGGAAAATGGATCTAAGGATCTTTTCAAGATGGGACAGGGTATTGTCCAAGGAAATACCAACCCCAGAGAAGACAGTAACTGAGAAGGAGATTCCTC
Organism: Platanthera guangdongensis; assembly: GCA_039583875.1. Taxonomy (NCBI): domain Eukaryota; kingdom Viridiplantae; phylum Streptophyta; class Magnoliopsida; order Asparagales; family Orchidaceae; genus Platanthera; species Platanthera guangdongensis. Next base: position 5,561,331 of record CM077164.1, read on the forward strand.
CAAAGAAAAAGAGAAAAACTGCTCCAGTGGAACAAGAGTCCTCCAGTAGTTCTGGGAGTGAAGAACATGTTGTCTTCACTCCTGATGATCATGAGGAAGAGGCTGTAGAGAAGACCCCTGCTGCTCAAGAAATTGCTGAGATCCAGGGGGAGCTACCACAAGCTAGCCCCATCCACAAGGATCAAAGCCAGGGGGAGCCTCCAATTGTAGAAGAACCATCTACACTGGACAGTGAGCAAGCCACCATCATCATCCAAGAGGTACTCACTGATCTAAATACTTTAGAATATCTTATAGAAGATGCTGATTTGTCTGATGTTCCTCAGCAAACTCAGCTGCATAGTCAAGAACCAGATGTTATCAAAGACACATCTGCTGTTCCAGAAATTCCTGATCCAGAAGTTGAAGAGCAAAGAATGTCTCCAGCTCAATCACCTCAAGAGTTCACCATGGAAGATTTATTTCTAAATCTAGATCAAGCTGATTTTGACATGGATAAAGAAGCTGCTGGAAGAGATACTGCTGCTGCTGAGGGGGAGCAAGTACAAGATCTGGAAGAGCCTATTAGGCTGGAAACTGAGAAGGCACCTGATGTGCAAGCTGACAAACCTCCAAGCCCTAAGGATAGAGTTGACATAGCCAGCACCTCTGCCTCTGAAGATGAGGAGAGTGCTAGGGCAAAGAAGAAGAAATTGTATGTCTTTAAAAGAAGAAGTCAAAGTTATAAGAAAGCTCTGCAATCTATAGCCCCACAGCCTATAGTTCAACAAGCTCCAACAGTTGATTATAGTGCTTTACTGATTGCACTATAGATTAAAATGGATGAACAAAGAAAAGCTATTGAAGCTTATGTAGATGAAGGGCACAAAGCTTTACAGTTTGATCTTGCCCAAGAAATAAAGTCTATAAGGTTTGAAATGAACCTTAACAAAAAGGAAATGACTGATTGCTTCCACAAAGGTGGAAATGCAGTGGTGTATTTGGCAACACACCAAGAGAAGAGCAAGGCACAAGTTGATTGTTAGAAAGTAGCGGAAAGAAGCAAAAAGTAGAGAACAAGCGAATAAACTTTTGAATAATTTGTTGAAGTTGGTGACCGGGCGGTCTGGCGGTTTGTCCTGGCGGGTTGAAGACCGCGCGGTCTGGCGGTTTGTCTCAGCCGGCTTGGAGGCCGGGCGGTCTGGCGGTCTACTCTGGCGGTCTCTCTTCCTCTCTGGTGGTAGCCGTGCGGTTAGTCCTGCTATCTAACCGCGCGGCTTGTGCGGTTTGTTTTGTATAGTCCGTTTAGTCCTGTAAATTTTAGTCCCACATCTCTTATTTGTATTCTCTCATCTCTCCTCCATTCTATATAAAGGAGGGCATACCATTGTAATAGATACATTTTTTGGATAATAAAGTTTCAATTATTCAAAAGCTTATCCGCTTGTTCTCTACTTTTCGCTTCTTTTCGCTACTTTCTAACATGGTATCAGAGGACACGGTCATTTCCTCCTGATTCTGTGCGCTCTCTGTTGTTCGCGGCTTGTTTTCCGCGTTCTGCGACTTGTTCGCGGCTTGCCTTCTCTTCTGTCCGCGCGGCTTGTTTCTATCCGCGCGGCTTGTTTCTGTCCGCTGCTCTGTTCGCGCGGCTTGCTTCTTGTTCTCTTCTCCTGGTGCCTTTTCGCAGCGACCTGTTTCCTTGTCGTCGCGCTCCTTGCTCTTTCTTGCATCTCATAGTCTTTGCGGCTTGTGTCTACCCGCTGCGGACTTCTTCTCCCTGTCCGCTTCTGCTTTCCCCATCTCCGCTTGCCCCTATACTCGCGGTTTGCTGTTGTGATCTGCCTGACCGTGCGGGTTGTTCCTTTCTCACCCCCATCTTGGTCGCGGTCACCTGCCCTTCTCCTCTCTTCTGTTCGCTCGGCCTTTTCAGTCCGCGCGACCTCTTCCCCGCTGTGCCTTTGACCTCTTGCTAGCCGTTGCTGTTCGCGCTACTTGTTATTCCCCTCTACCCGTTCCTGCTTGCTAGTCACGCCGGCCTCCTCTTTTGCCGTGCGACCTGTTCTCCTCTGTTCGCCCGACTTTTTCAAGCCGTGCGACTTCTTTCCCTCTGCTTTGCTCTGCTTCTTGGTAGCGGCCTTCCTAGCCGCCCGACCTGTTGTTGTTCGCCCGGCTTGGTGCTCTTTTCTCTTCTTGCGGCTTGTTCTTATCATCGCGGCCTGCTCCTCTCTTGCCTCCATGGCTTTTCCCTCCTCAGGCCTGTCCGCCTCCGTGGTCACCTCTTCTGGTAGTGCTCATGTTGTTACTCACGGCAGATGGCTCATCGACTCTGGTGCAACCAATCATATGACCGGCAATCCTCAATATTTCTCTCTTCTTGACACACATGCTCAGTTGCCCCCGGTCATTATTGCTGATGGATCTCCCTCCCCGGTCCATGGGACGGGCATGGTTCAAGTCACTCCCTCTCTCTGCCTGGCTGATACCTTCTATGTGCCCAAGTTTCCGTGCAACTTATTATCGGTTACTTCTTTATGCAAGCAACTAAGGTGTTCTGTCATATTCACCCCTAGCTCTTGTACCTTTCAGGATCCGGATTCCCAACGGACGATTGCTACCGGGACTGAGAGTGGTGGCCTCTACTTCCTCGACAACGTTTCTGCTTTCTCCGCCTTCTCCTCCTCCTCTACAGATCTTCTCCAATGGCATCTTCGCCTTGGACATGCTCCTCCCCGAATTCTCCGCCAGCTCTTCCCGCACCTCCCTCCTCATCATCCTCCTCTAAACTGTGATGCATGTCAACTTGGCAAACATCACCGCTCATCCTTCCCCCCAACGCAAAGTCGAGGCTCTTCCCGTCCGTTCGACCTCGTTCACTCTGACATATGGGGACCCGCTCCTAACCTCACCATCGGTCGGGGTAGTTCCTATTTTGTCACCTTCATTGATGATTTCTCTCGATGTACGTGGGTATATCTTCTCAAAGATCGCTCCGAGCTGTTCTCTGTTTGGACCTCCTTTTATTCTATGGTTAAGACTCAGTTTGATACGTCTATTAAACTCCTTCGTTCTGACAATGCTAAGGAGTATCTTAGCCACGACTTCTCCTCCTTTTGTCTTCACCATGGTGTTATTCGTCAAACAAGTTGTGTCTACACCTCCCAACAAAATGGGGTGGCGGAACGCAAAAACCGTCACCTTCTTGATGTCGCTCGCACTATGATGACTCAAATGCATGTTCCTCGCTCCTATTGGGGATATGCTGTCCTCCTCTCCTGCTATCTCATCAATCGCCTTCCCTCCACAGTTCTCCACGGTGCTACCCCCTTCTCCATTCTTTATCCAGACAAGGATCCCTTTCCTCTTCCTCTACACATCTTTGGGTGCACCGCTTTTGTGCACTCTCCCGCTGCCACCCGTGACAAACTCTCACCACGTGCCACCAAATGTGTCTTTCTGGGCTACTCTCCCACTCAGAAAGGATATTGCTGCTTTGACCCTGTTACCCGCAAGCAATTTGTCTCTGCGGATGTCACCTTCTTTGCCAATGCCTCTTACTTCTCTCCCGCTTCCTCTTCTCCTCCTCCTACTCCTACTTCTCATACCAACCCATCCATTCCCTCTGCTCCCACTGCTGTTCCGCCCTCTCCACCCACTCCACCGTCTTCCCCATCCTCATCATCTCCCCCCTCTACTCCGCTTTCTCCCTCCACTCCGCTGCCATCTCTCTCTACTCCCGGGCCAGCTCTCTCCACCACGGATACGCCGGATACTGAGGCACCTGCTGACCTGGAGCATCAGGCCGATCAGGGGTTCGGGCCTGAGGCACCTGCTGACCTGGATCTCCCGATTGCTCTTCGCAAAGGAGTTCGGGCCTGTACCCAACACCCGCTTGCTGCAGTGGTTTCCTATGATCGTCTTACCCCTGCTCGTCGAGCTTTTGCACTGGCTATCTCGGCCACTGCCACCCCCCGTTCCTACCAGGAGGCCCTTACTATTCCTCATTGGAAAGATGCCATGGATGAGGAGATTGCTACTCTAACTGAACGGGGCACCTGGACCCTTGTTCCTCCTCCCTTCGGCACCGATGTTGTTGGCTGTCGCTGGGTCTTCGTGGTGAAGTTTCTACCGGATGGCAGTGTGGATCGTTATAAGGCTCGCCTGGTTGCCAAGGGTTTTACCCAAACTTATGGGATTGATTACTTTGACACTTTCTCTCCTGTGGCTCGTCTCAGCACTATTCGGGTTCTTCTCTCTGTGGCTGTCAACAGGGATTGACCCATCTCGCAGCTAGATGTTAAGAATGCCTTCCTCTATGGTGATCTGCAAGAGGATGTTTACATGGAGCAACCTCCTGGGTATGTTGCTCAGGGGGAGACACGGGTATGCCGGCTAAAGAAGGCTATCTATGGCCTCAAACAGAGTCCTCGTGCCTGGTTTGACAAGTTCAGTGGCATTGTTGCGGCCATTGGTTTTACAAGAAGCTCAGCAGATCACTCCTTGTTTGTTCGGAAAACCGCCTCTGGTCTTGTTGTTCTTGCGGTTTATGTTGATGACAGTCTTCTTACTGGCGATGACCAGGATGGGATATTGATGACCAAGAAACACCTTCGTCAACATCTGGTCACAAAGGATATGGGCTCCCCGAAATACTTTCTGGGCATTGAAATCTCTAGAAAGCCCAACTCCATGGTCCTTTCACAACGGAAGTATGCTCTTGATCTTTTAAAGGAGGCAGGACTGACTGGTGCTAAACCTGCACGTTGTCCTATGGCTGTTGGAGAAGACAAAACTTGGACAGATGACTCACCTCTTCTCTCCGATCCTACGAGATACCGGCATCTGGTGGGCAAGCTCATATATCTCACGGTAACCAGACCCGACATCTCTTATGCTGTTGGCAAGGTGAGCCAGTTCATGCAAGCTCCGAGGGAGTGTCATCTACAATCTGCTCTGAGGATATTAGAATATATTAAAGCTGCTCCAGGGAAAGGACTCTTATTTCAGAACAATGGTCACCTTAGGGTTGAAGCGTACTCTGATTCAAGCTATGCGGATGACAAAGGGGACCGCAAATCGACTTCAGGTTTCTGCACATTTGTTGGAGGCAATCTTGTGAGTTGGAAGAGCAAGTAACAGTCTGTCGTTTCCAGGTCCAGTGCAGAGGCGGAATATCGCAGCATGGCATCGACTACATGTGAGTTGAAGTGGTTGCGGGCTCTCATGCTTGACTTAGGAGAGGTTTACAACTATCCTCTTCCTATGTTCTGTGACAATAAGGCCGCGATACACATTTCCAAAAATCCGGTCTTTCATGAGAGAACAAAACACATAGAAGTCGACTGTCATTTTATTCGGGAAGAAATATTGAAGAAACAGATTTGCACTCCATTTGTTACTTCCGACAACGAGTTGGCAGATGTCTTCACCAAGCCGGTGTCCGCTTCCTTTTTCCACATCTGCGACAAGCTGGGCATGATCGATATATATGCTCCAGCTTGAGGGGGAGTGTTGAAGTTGGTGACCGGGCGGTCTGGCGGTTTGTCCTGGCGGGTTGAAGACCGCGCGGTCTGGCGGTTTGTCTCAGCCGGCTTGGAGGCCGGGCGGTCTGGCGGTCTACTCTGGCGGTCTCTCTTCCTCTCTGGTGGTAGCCGTGCGGTTAGTCCTGCTATCTAACCGCGCGGCTTGTGCGGTTTGTTTTGTATAGTCCGTTTAGTCCTGTAAATTTTAGTCCCACATCTCTTATTTGTATTCTCTCATCTCTCCTCCATTCTATATAAAGGAGGGCATACCATTGTAATAGATACATTTTTTGGATAATAAAGTTTCAATTATTCAAAAGCTTATCCGCTTGTTCTCTACTTTTCGCTTCTTTTCGCTACTTTCTAACATAATTGAATTTTATTATCCAAAAAAGATATCATTTACAAAGGTATGACCTCCCTTATATAGAATGGAGGAGATAAGAAGAGAGTATACAAACAATGTGGGACTAAACATTTACGGTACTGAGCGGCTAGAATAATGGAGACCGCACAGGCCGCGCGGTTAGACAGATGGGTTAACCGTTCGGCAACTCCAGCAGGATAGAACAGGCCGCAGAGGTAGACCGATAGACCGCCCGGTTTACAAACCGCTGGATCAGACCGCTAAGCCGCTCGGTCAACAAACTGCTGGATCAGACCGCTAAGCCGCCCGGTCTAATACTTCAACACTCCCCCTCAAGCTGGAGCATAGATATCAATCATGCCCAGCTTGTCACAAATGCGGAAGAAGGAAGTAGAAACCGGCTTGGTGAAGATATCTGCCAACTCTTTGTCAGAGGTGACAAAAGGAGTACAAATCTGTTTCTTCAAAATCTCTTCCCGAATGAAGTGACAGTCAACCTCTATATGCTTTGTTCTCTCATGGAAGACCGGATTTCTGGATATGTGTATAGCGGCCTTATTGTCACAGAACATAGGGAGAGGACAGTCATATACCTCGCCCAGGTCAAGCATGAGAGCCCGCAACCACTTTAACTCACACGTGGTTGACGCCATACTCCGGTATTCTGCTTCGGCACTGGATCTGGAAACAACAGACTGTTTCTTGCTCTTCCAACTCACGAGATTACCTCCAACAAAGGTACAAAAACCTGATGTGGATTTACGATCACCTTTGTCATCCGCATAACTTGAATCTGAGTAGGCCTCAACCCTCAGATGACCATTCCTCTGAAAGAGTAACCCTCTGCCCGGTGCTGCTTTGATATACTCTAAAATCTTCAGGGCGGACTGAAGATGGCACTCCCTGGGAGCTTGCATAAACTGACTGACCTTGCCTACAGCGTAGGCGATGTCGGGTCTAGTCACCGTGAGATAGATGAGTTTGCCTACCAAACGTCTGTACCGTGTGACATCAGATAGAAGAGGCGAATCATCCGTCCACGTTTTGTCTTCTCCAACAGCCATGGGAAAACGAGCTGGTTTGGCACCTGTCAATCCTGCTTCTCGTAGAAGATCAAGTGCATACTTCCGTTGAGAGAGAACCAAGGAGTCAAGTTTCCGAGAGATTTCTATCCCCAAAAAGTATTTTGGGGAGCCCATATCCTTCGTGACCAAGTGCTGACGGAGGTGCTTCTTCGTCAAGTCCACCCCATCTCGGTTATCGCCAGTAAGAAGAATATCATCCACATATACAGCCAAAACCACCAGTCCCGAGGCCGTTTTGCGAATGAATAAGGAGTGATCGGCCGAACTCCTTTGAAAGCCGATGGTAGCCACAATACCACTGAATTTGTCGAACCATGCCCGAGGGCTCTGCTTTAGGCCATAAATGGCCTTCTTCAAATGACAGACACGTGTCTCCCCCTGAGCAACATACCCAGGAGGTTGCTCCATATAGACGTCCTCCTGAAGATCGCCATAGAGAAAGGCATTCTTCACATCAAGCTGGGAAATAGCCCAAGCCCGGTTAACAGCCACAGAAAAGAGAACCCGGATGGTGCTGAGGCGAGCAACCGGAGAGAAGGTATCAAAATAATCAACGCCATAAGTCTAAGTAAAGCCCTTGGCCACCAGCCGGGCTTTGTAGCGATCCACAGTGCCGTCGGGGCGAAACTTCACAACGAAGACCCAGCGACAGCCAACCACATCAGTGCCCACGGGAGGAGGAACCAGGGTCCAGGTACCCCGTTCAGTAAGAGTAGCCATCTCCTCATCCATGACAGACTTCCAATGAGGGAGAGCGAGAGCCTCCTGGTAGGTACGGGGAGTAGAAGTAGCAGAGATAGCCAAGGCAAAACACCTGCGAGAAGGAGAAAGCTGATCATAGGAAACAACAGCCGTGAGCGGGTGTTGAGTACACGCCCGCACCCCTTTACGAAGGGCAATGGGAACATCCAGGTCAACGGGAGCGTCGGCGACGGGAGCGTCAGCGACCGGAGCGTCCGTGGCGGAGAAGGCTGGCCCGGGACTAGAGAGAGACGGCAGCGGAGAGGATGGTGGAGGGGTGGGTGGATAGACGGACTGGGAAGGAGTGGGTGGAGGAGGAGACGAAGGTGGGAAAATGTGGAGATGTGTGGAAGGAACGGAGATATCCGAAGGAAGAGAAGGAAGAGAAGCAGGAGGAGAGAAATAGGAATCATTTTCGAAAAAAGTCACATCGGCGGAGACAAACTGCTTGCGGAGAAGGGGGTCAAAGCAGCAATAGCCTTTTTGAGTGGTAGAGTACCCCAAAAAGACACACTTGGTGGAACGGGGGGAAAGCTTGTCGCGGGTAGCGGAGGGAGCGTGAACAAAGGCCGTACAACCAAAGACACGGAGAGGAAGAGGAAAAGGTTCCTGGTGGGGGTAAAGAAGGGAGAAGGGAGTCTGGCCGTGGAGAACTGTGGAGGGAAGGCGATTGATGAGATAGCAGGCGAGGAGCACAGCATAGCCCCAGTAGGAGCGAGGGACGTGCATCTGCGTCATGAGAGTACGCGCAACATCAAGCAGGTGACGGTTTTTACGCTCCGCCACCCCATTCTGCTGGGAGGTGTAAACACAAGTCGTTTGATTAAGGAGACCATGTTTGTGAAAGAACGCGGAGAACTCATGAGTGAGATACTCCTTGGCATTATCAGAACGTAAGACTTTAATAGAAAGATCAAATTGAGTCTTAATCATAAAGTAAAATGATTGCCAAACAGAAAATAGTTCAGAGCGATCTTTTAATAGATACACCCAGGTACATCGAGTAAAATCATCGATAAAAGTGACAAAATAGGAACTGCCCCGACCAACTGTGAGGGTAGGAGCAGGACCCCATACATCAGAATGAATAAGATCAAAAATGCGAGAGGAGCCACGACCTTGCTTCGGTGGGAAGGAGAAGCGATGATGTTTGCCAAGCTGACACACATCACAGTTGAGCGGAGAACTGGTAGGAGGTAAGTGGGGCAGAAGCTGATGAATAAGCCGAGGAGGAGGATGTCCAAGACGAAGATACCACTGAAGGAGATCGGTGGAGGAGGAGTAGGCAGAGAGAGCGGAAACATCGTCGAGGAAGTAGAGGCCGCCGCTCTCAGTCCCAGTAGCAATCGTCCGCTGGGTCCTCGGGTCCTGAAAAGAACAAGTAGTAGGAGTGAATAAGACGGAGCACTGAAGTTGCCGGCATAAAGTAGTAACGGATAACAAATTGCACGGGAACTTCGGGACATAGAGGGTATCCTCCAAGCAAAGCGATGGAGTGAGTTGAACCATGCCCGTCCCATGAACCGGGGACGAGGAACCATCCGCCACACGAACTGGGGGTAAGCGGTCATGAGTCTCAAGACGGGAGAAGCAATGAGGGTTGCCCGTCATATGATTGGTGGCACCGGAGTCAATCAGCCATTTATCTTGGGTAACGACGTGGGCACTACCTGACGTCGTGGCCACAGAGGCAGACGGCCTAGAAGAGGCGGAGGCCGAAGAAGGAGCATCACCGGAAGGGCGAAGACAAGGATGTTTCTGCCAGCAGCGGTCAACAGTATGGCCAGTATGACCACAGTGAGAGCAGAGGAACCGGGAGGAACCCCGTCCGCCAGAGGAGCCACGACCACTAGGGCCCCCCTCTGAGCTTGGTGAGCAAAGGAGTCCGGGGAAGGGGGGGAGGCCAACAGAGGCCGCTGGAGGAGCGAAGTAACAGCGGCAATGCGAGCCGCAGTGGCATCCAAAGTAGGAGATTCCGCCTCACCCAAGATCTGCTGGCGGATCATATTATAAGAGTCAGGAAGACGAAGAAGATAACAAACAACCAGGAGTTCCTGGAAGTGTTTGTGCTGTTCGGCCAAGTCCGCGGAGAAGGGGCGATTCTGGAGGATTTCAGCACCAAGAGCCTGAACCTGCTGATAAGCCGCAGCCGGTGACATGGAAGGGCGGGCGAAGAGGTCCGCATAGAGAGTATAAATGCGGGACGTCTGGCCCCCCTTAGAATAGAGAGCAGTGAGGTGAAGCCAGGCGGCCTTGACCGTCTCATCATGGCGAATGACGGGAAGGCACTCATCAGAGAGGCTGTTGGCCAGCCAGGTGCGAACAAGAGAATCACTCGCATCCCAGTCATCAAACTCAGGAGAGGTGCGAGGAGGAGGGTCATCGGTGAGGTGATGATGCTTGCGTTGAGAACGAAGGAGAAAGGTGAAAGAAACGCTCCAATCGGGATAGTTGGAGCCAACAAGCTTGGAAAGGGTGCCAAGGTTGCCCAAAGGAGGAGGAGGACAAGGAGCTGCAGGAGTAGTGGTGAGACCGGAGGTAGTCATGGAACCCGGCAAGCAGAAGAAGCCGCGCGAACAGGAGCGGTTAGGAAACAGAAGAAGCCGCGCGAACAGCAGCGGCTAGAAAGAGGTCAAAGGCACAGCGGGGAAGAGGTCGCGCGGACTGAAAAGGCCGAGCAAACAGAAGAGAGGAGAAGAGCAGGTGACCGCGACCAAGATGCGGGTAAGAAAGGTACAACCCGCACGGTCAAGCAGATCACAGCAGTTGCTAGAGAGCGGTCAAAAGGCACAGCGGGGAAGAGGTCGCGCGGACTGAAAAGGCCGAGCGAACAGAAGATAGGAGAAGAGCAGGTGACCGCGACCAAGATGCGGGTGAGAAAGGAACAACCCGCACGGTCAGGCAGATCACAGCAGCAAACCGCGAGTAAAGAGACAACACACGCGAACAGATCGCAACGACTAGGAAGTCGGAGCGGCAGGAAAGAACAAGGAGTGCGGCGACAAGAAACAGGTCGCTGCGACAAAGAGCAGTAGGAGAAGAGAACCAAGAAGAAGCAAGCCGCGCGAACAGGGCAGCGAACAGACACAAGCCGCGCGGATAAAAATAAGCCGCGCGGACAGAAGAGAAGGCAGGCCGCGAAACAAGTCGCAGAACGCGGAAAACAAGCCGCGAACAACAGAGAGCGCACAGAATCAGGAGGAAATGACCGTGTGCTCTGATACCATGTTAGAAAGTAGCGAAAAGAAGCAAAAAGTAGAGAACAAGCGAATAAACTTTTGAATAATTGAATTTTATTATCCAAAAAAGATATCATTTACAAAGGTATGACCTCCCTTATATAGAATGGAGGAGATAAGAAGAGAGTATACAAACAATGTGGGACTAAACATTTACAGTACTGAGCGGCTAGAATAATGGAGACCGCACAGGCCGCGCGGTTAGACAGATGGGTTAACCGCTCGGCAACTCCAGCAGGATAGAATATGCCGCAGAGGTAGACCGATAGACCGCCCGGTTTACAAACCGCTGGATCAGACCGCTAAGCCGCTCGGTCAACAAACCGCTGGATCAGACCGCTAAGCCGCCCGGTCTAATACTTCAACATTGATGATATAGCATTGAAACAAGGATATGTTCTTGAGAATCAGTTAAGAATGAATGACAATTTGACTGCCTCCCATAATGCTATAGTCACTGAGTTGAAGACCAAGGCTGTTGAACCTTCTACATCAATTGCTGCTGCTAAAGCTGACTTTGATAAAGCCTTTCAAGAGGAAATTTCTGCTATGAAGACTGCAATCCAAGCCTCCCAGAAAGCTATCTCTGAACAACTTCAAAAGCTGAAACCATTCTTTAAAGAGGGAATCAGATACTTGGATAGCCAAATCAGATTTCAAAAGGATGATGTCAGAGATCACATGGCTAGAGAAGTCATAAAGGGGGAGAAAGTATTAGTCAAAGCTAGCTCTGACCATGCCAAATGGATATCTAATTCCATCAGAGCTACTCTGGGCTATCCTCCACTCTGTGATGATGATAATGTTGCTGAATCAGGGATTCAAACTGCCTATCTTGGAGGTGAGCAACCAGAAGTAGCTCAGGTAATTTATCCACCTCCAGACTTTGAAATGATTCAAGCAGATGTGAGCACCATGTATAGCCCACCTGAGGGCAAGGACCATGTCCATATTGAAAAGGTTGTTCAACCTATTACTGAAGCCATGCAAGAGGCATTGCAGAAGGAGGAAGATACAAGGTTGTCCAAAAAGAGGTTTAGGGAACAAGCAGAACAAAGACCAGATTTTGAACAGTGGAGCCCTACCTCTAGGAATATAATTTTAACTGCCTGGAAAGCTGCCAATGACAATACTCATGACAGAAACAAATGGTTTTCTGAAGCTGAATGGAGAAAGCATGAGATCAGGCAGGAAGCAATAGTTCAGTATAGAAGGAAGGCTAAGATGGGAAAGCTACCTCCTACTGCAGTGGAGCCTAGCAAGTACTTCCCTAAGCCATATCACTACTTTGAGAGGCAGAAGATCAAGACAGAAGAACTCAAAAAGAAAGATCTAAAAGGCAAGAAGCCTGCTGTTGCTGAAACTGCTGAAGCCCCTGTCAAAGCTCAAGTCCAACCTGGCAAAGGCATAGTTATCAAAGAACCAGACCAGAAATAGATTAAAAATTGACTTGAAGATTGTTGTAATCTTTTGAATGTAAAATATTTTTGTAAACCACTGAAGATGTATAAGAAAAATGTTAGAACAATTTATGATAAATATATTTCATGATTGTTCTGTGAATGTGTCTATTTCTTGTTTGTTCTGAAATGATGAATGTGTATACATGTGTGAATTAATACATGTTTATGTTTACCCTGCTGTAAATAATCTGCTTTACATCATTTTGTAATTTTTAATTTTGAATGGTGTATATCATTGACTAAGGATTATGACTTCTCCAAATAGGGGGAGATTGTTGGGTACATTGGTCAAATGTACCTAATTTGAAGAAGCCTCACCCAACTCAATGATATACATCATAATGTATTTGATGTATGTTGAGTTTACTTGTGCAGGTTAAGAAATCACTGGACTGAAGCAAAAAAAAGTTTCTAAGTCCATGTGTCGACACCTAGAGGGAAAGTGTCGACACTTAAGAAGACTTGTGTCGACACCCAGACAAGCAGTGTCGACACTTGGAGTCATTGTGTCGACACCTGGGATGCAGAGTCGACACCAGACAGAAAGTGTCGACACTTGGAGCTGTGTCGACACTCAGTGAAGAAAAGTGCAGACAGAAAGTGTCGACACAAGGAGCTGTGTCGACACCCAGTGAAGCTGTGTCTACACCAGAAAGTGTCGACACTTGGAGCTGTGTCGACACTCAGCAAAAGTCTGCAGAGACTAAGTTAAAGTGTCGACACTCAGAACAATGTGTCGACACTCAACAGAAGAGTCAGCACTTGAAGTATGTGTCGACACCCAGCAGAATGTGTCAACACACAACCAGAAGAGTCAACACATGAAGTAAGTGTCGACACCCAGCACAATGTGTCGACACTCAGCTAAAGACTCTACACTTGAAGAAAGTGTCGACACAAGGAGCTGTGTCGACACTTAGCAAAGATCAGAAAGATCAACAAAAATATTCTAAGTACAAGTGTCGACACTAAGGGAATGTGTCGACACTCAGCTGAAGTCTCAACAAGAAGGAGGTGTGTCGACACAAGGAGCTGTGTCGACACTCAGCAAGTATCGACATTGAAGACTATGTGTCGACACCAAGAAGCAGTGTCGACACTTGACAGATTCAACACAAGAAGTTGTGTCGACATAAAGGAGATGTGTCGACACTTAGAAGAATTCAGCAAAAGCTAGAAGAACAAGTACTTGTGTCGACACTCAATTTTAGTGTCGACACATGCAGAAGAATCTGTGTCGAGACATACAAGGAGTTGTGTCGACACCTTGTAGACTTGTGTCGACACTTACACAGCATGTGTCGACACTTGGACTATAAGTGTCGACACTTAAAGACAGAAAGTCTCGACACTATCAGACAGTTAGAGATTTTCAAGAAATGACTGGATGACATGACAGCTGCCGTTCCAGCCAGTCTACAGCACCTGTCAGAGATATCAGAAGTCAGTTATGGACCGGACCAGCCGGTTACCATGAAGAAGGCCTATAAATAGGCACCTACAGTTTACAGAAACTGTTGTTCAGATAGTTGTTCAAGTGGATCACATTGTTGAAGAACAAGTTATCAAAGTGGTACCAAGTGTATCAACACAAGAAGATCTTGCAGTCCAAGTGCAGATCTAAGAAGTTGGAGAGAGAGGGCTCCATCCAAGAAATCAGCCTCTGGAACTAGGCTGAGAAGAAGGATTCAGATTCAATTCTGGATCTTAAGTGGCAGAGGTCAAGGAACAACTGCAGGAGGATTCAGTCTTATTCAGTTCTACTCAAGAAGCTTTGAAGAAAGCTAAGTCAGAGTGAATCCAGCGGAGTTCTTCCAAGAACTCATCAAGAAACTCTCAACTCCCCTCTTTTATTTCTGAGTTGTAGAGTTAATATCTGTAATATATTTTTTATCTTGTAGGATCCTTTGCATCTGAGTGAATTGTAAGCCTATAACTATAAAAGCTGAGGGTAGGGCTTGTGAGCCTGAGTGTAGGAGATTGAGATCTCTGAGTGTAGGCCTTGTTGGTTGAGTGTAGGTCTTGGTTGGCTGAGTGTAGGCCTTGATTGGCTGAGTGTAGGCTTTGGGATAAAGCTGAGTTGTAAGGCCTTGGGCCTGAGGTGTAGGAACCAATTTGGGTTCTGAGACAGTGGAGGAGTTTGGCCGAATCTAGTACACTGCTAGATAGGCGAAGGGGGAAAGTGGATGTACCCATATCTTGGGTAACCACTATAAACCACTGTGTATGCTGTGCTGTGGTGTGCTGTGATTATTGCTGTGTTTGCTGTGATAAACTAGTTAGTTTTCTGTGATATAACTGATTGCTGCCATTAAAGTTTAAAAAGGATTAGGTCACCTATTCACCCCCCCTCTAGGTGTTTAGGTACCATATCTTTCAGGGCCGATCCGCGCTCGGGGTAGTGCAGAATCAAGGATCAAGAACCAGACCTCTCCCCCACATGCGAGCCTTCGGACCTGCCAGCTAATGAGAGCATGCGCAACAGGTCTACCTGGGGCCGAGCCGCGCTCGGGGTAGTGCAGAACCAAGCACCAAGAACCAGATCTCTCTCCCACAGGCGAGCATTCGGACCTGCCAGCTAATGAGAGCCTGCACAGTGGGTTTACCTGGGGCTGAGCCGCACTCGGGGTAGTGCAGAGCCAAGGACCAAGAACCAGACCTCTCCCCCACAGACGAGCCTTCGGACCTGCCATCTAATGAGAGCCTGCGCAGAAGGTCTACCTGGGGCCGAGCTGCACTCGGGGTAGTGTAGAACCAAGGACCAGGAACCAGACCTCTCCCCCACAGGCGAGCCTTCGGACCTGTCATCTAATGAGAGCCTGTGTAGCAGGCTTGCTGGGGCCGAGCCACACTCGGGGTAGTATAGAACCAAGGAACAAGAACTAGACCTCTCCCCCACAGGCGAGCCTTCGGACCTGCCAGCTAATGAGAGCCTGCGCAGCGGGTTTACCTGGGGCCGAGCCACGCTCGGGGTAGTGCAGAACGAAGGACCAAGAACCAGACCTCTCCTCCACAGGCGAGCCTTCGGACTTGCCAGCTAATGAGAGCCTGCGCAACGGGTCTACCTGGGGCCGAGCCGCGCTCGGGGTAGTGCATAAGTGATCATCTTCCTGTCGTTAGAATTTCATGGTAGATAAAGACAAGAAGTAATTTGAAATTTATTATAATGTACTTGATTTGAATATACAATTTTTGCTCTCCCTTCTCACAGGTAGAATCGTTCCAAGTCATTGCCACTCTAGGTGTGGCTCATGGTCCTACCTTCTACATCCTGGAGATGGTAACCTCCTATTTTCAGGACCTTCTCAACAATATAAGGCCCCTCCCAATTTGGGTTAAGCTTGCCCACGGGAGCTGGCCTCCCCGCAACATCAACTTTCTTCAGTACCAGATCTCCTTCCGCAAATTATTTGATCCTGATATGCTTGTCAAAGTATCTTGACATTCGTCGCTTGACCTCTTCCTGCCTGATAGCTGCTACGTCGCGTAGCTCTTCCACCATGTCCAGTGAGAGGCATAAGCTTCCTTCATTCTCTAACCTCCAAGCCTCGTCTCCATCACCTGCAGCCACAACTCGTGGGGATCGGACCTCAAATTCCACAGGCAGGACCACCTCACACCCATTGGAAAGCTTGAAGGGGGTCTCGCCGGTGGCCGTGTTCGAGGTTGTCCGTAAGGCCCACAAAACTGAGGAGAGCTGTTCCACCCAGCTCCCCCTCAAGTTCTCCACCTTCTTCTTGAGCAGGTTTACGATAATTTTGTTCGCCGCCTCCACCTGGCCGTTTCTCCTAGGGTGGTGGACGGAGGCAAACTTGAGGTCGATGCCCAGCTGAGTGTAGAAACTTATAAACTCCTCACTTGCAAATTGAGGACCATTGTCCGTGACAATGGCCTGAGGCAGCCCGTGCCTGCAGATGATCTCTCCCCAAATGAAGTTCCTGATGACTTGGGATGTGACTTTGGTCAGCGCCTTAACCTCCAGCCACTTTGAGAAGTAGTCGATCATAAGCAAGAGGAACCTCCTTTGCCCACTAGCTGGAGGGAAAGGCCCAACCAAATCCATCCTCCAGATAGCGAACGGCCACGGTGTCGTGATGCTTCGAAGCCTTTGAGCTGCCTGGAGCTAGAGGGGGGCGTAGAGCTGGCACTTTTGGCACCTCCTCGCAAACTCCTCAGCATCCTTCCTTAGGGTGGGCCAAAAGTACCCCTGCCTGACCACCCTTGCTTCCAGCATCCTACCTCCGGAATGGCTTCCACATTCCCCAGAGTGCATCTCCTCCAGAATTCGTCGGGTCTCTTCTTCCGTCACACATCGCGCCAGAAGACCCGAAAGCATCTTCTGATGTAGGCTCCCCTCATGCATGAGATAGTGAGCCACCTTATGCCGAAGGTGCTTTGTCTCCTTGATCCCCTCAGGGAGGTTGCCTGTGACGAAGAAGGTTACGAAGGGATCCACCCATGAGGGTCGCCGATCTACTTCCATGAGCTCCCCTTCCTCGATCGCTGGATGGAACAGATCGGTCAAGGTTCCCACTCCCCGAGGTCCAAATTTAGCCAAATGATCGGCAACAGTACTTTCTTCTCTTGGAATGTGTTGGATGGAGAACGTCTGGAACCCCCCGATGATCGCCCTCACCTTGGATAAGTACTTCACAAGGGTGGGCTCCCGAGCCTCGAACTCTCCTCGAATTTGCGATGCCACCACCAATGAGTCAGTGAAAGCCTCCACATCCTGGATCTCAAGCTCCCTTTCCAAACGAAGGCCGGCTATCGCAACCTCGTACTCTGCTTGGTTGTTAGTTGCGGGAAAGTGCAAGACCACCGCTTGCTCTATGGTGACCCCTTGAGAACTTGTCAAAACCACCCCCGCTCCGAGGGAGTGCTTTCACGGGGCTCCATCAACCGTCATTCTCCATGCATCCTGCGGCCGCGACTCCTCGGGACCGACCTCCACAACGTAGTCTGCCAAGAATTCAGCCACTACTTGCACCTTGATGAAGAGCCTTGGTACGAATGAGATGTCGAATTCACTCAACTCGGTAGACCAGTTGGCCAGTGTACCCGAGTGCTCCACTCCTTCAAAAATCTTACAGATGAGATGGTCTGTCACCACCCTGATCGAATGTGCTTGGAAATATGGCCGGAGCTTCCTGGCCTAAATGATCAAGGCGTACACCAGCTTTTCCAGGATAGGGTAGCGAAGCTCCGCCTTCTTTAGGATTCTGCTAACATAATAGATTGACAGCTGCTTTCTCCCCTCCTCCCTAACTAGGACAGAGCTCACCTCCTCTACTCCCACTCTGAGATGCAAGGTCAGATCCTCCCCCTCCTTCAGGCTTTGAAGTAGAGGAGCCAGGGAGAGCTGCCTCTTTAGCCTTTGGAAAGCTTATTCACATTCAGCAGTCCGCTCGAACCTTTGGTTACCCCGTAGCACTTTGAAGAAAGATGAGTACTTCTCTCCCGACCTAGAGAGGAATCTACTTAGGCCGGCCAGCTTGCCTGTCAAGCGCTGGACCTCATTAGCATTGCGTGGCAACTCTAGCTCTAGGATGGCTTTTACCTTATCCGGGTTGGGCTCTACCCCCTCCGGGGTCAGAAGATGCCCGAGGAACTTCCCACGGCTTGCCCCAAAAACACACTTTAAGGGGTTCATCCTCATTTTGAACTTCCGCAAGGTGGAGAACGTCTCCTCCAGATCCCGAAGGTGTGAGTCCACTCCCTTACTTTTAACCATAAGGTCATCAACATAGACCTCCAGGTTCCTCCCCCCTTGGCCTTGGAAGACCCGATCCATCATTCGCTGGTACGTTGCCCCTACGTTTTTCAACCCAAAGGGCAACATTTTATAGCTGAAGCATCCCTCCCTTGTGATGAAGGAGACGTCCTTGACATCGGGGGGGGGGGGGGGGGGGTGCATTCGGATCTGGTGGTAACCTGAAAAAGCATCCAAAAAACTCATAATTGAAAAACCAATGGCTGAATCAACCAGCACGTCGATTCGAGGCAGGGGGTAGCAATCCTTGGGGCATGATTTATTTAAAAGAGAAAAGTCAATACACATGCGTCATCCCCCCCTTTTCACCATTACTACGTTGGAGACCCAGCCTAGATACTGGATCTCCAAGATGAAGCCGGCCTCCAGAAGCTTTTTGACCTCCTCGCGGATTGGCTCTTCCAGCTTGGTTACGATGGTCCTCATCTTCTGGCATATGGGACGCGTCTTAGGATCCAGGTTCAGGCGGTGGCAGGCCACATCCGCATCGATGCCCGACATATCAGCCGCGCTCCAAGCGAAGATATCGACGTTGCTCTGAATGCAAGCCCGCATTCTCTCCTGGTCCTCGGGGCTCAGACCCCCACTGATCCTCACCTTCTGTATCTGGCCGGCACTGGTGAAGATTTCCATCTCCACTACCTCCTCCGCTGGCTCCAGCCGCAACTGCTCCCAGCCGGCCCTTGCCTCCTCTTCCTCCCCCAACTCCTCTTCTCCTCCTGCTCCCTCAACTTCCATTGCCTCCTCTAGGCTCTCCCTCTGCTGCTGTACAACCTCCACACCTCTCTGGGCTTCCCTCTCAGCTCCTTCTTCCACCTCCACCTGCCGACCCTCTTGTGACTCCAATTCTTCGTCCCTCTGGACCTCCTGCACATCTCCTCCCCACTGCTCCTCCTCAATCTCCTTCCCTTCGACTACCTCTTCAGCTTCCTCTCTCTCCTCATCTAGGCTCATCTCCTCCTCTCCGATAACCTCTTTAGTATCCTCTCTCGCCTCCTCTAGGCTCATCTCCTCCTCTCCGACAACCTCTTCATGCACCACTATTTCCTTCTCCAACTCCTCCGTCTCTGCCATCCATGATATGATGTTGACTGTCGTAACGTAGCACTATCTTGCCACCTTCGGGTCCCCTCTGACCCTAACCTGCACTCCTCCGTTGTTGAACTTGAGACATTGATGAAAAGAGGAGGGGACGCAGCAAAAGGCGCTGATGAGAGGGCGCCCAAAGATGGCGTTATAGCTGCTTGGGGCGTCCACGATCACGAACCTGCAGTTCCGTGACATGCCCCCCAACTTCACGTGCAGCCCTACTCCTCCTTCCACTTCCTTCATCTCTCCTGAAAAACCGAACAATGGTCCGTCCGAAGCTAGTACTCTTTTTCCCTCAACCTTCATCTCATCGAAGGCCTTTTTGAAGATCATATTTACAGAGCTCTCGTTGTCCACTAGGATCTTGGAGACCGTGAAGTTTTCTCCCGCCGTCTGGATCACCAAGGCATGACAGAACGGGTCCTCATAATCCGGTATATCCTCTGATGACAAGGTAATTTTTCTTTCGGGGGCGGAGCCTGGGAGGTCGATGCTACCCCCCCTTCGGTACATGGTCTGGAGGCTACCCTTACGAGTGGCCTCGATCCCAACTCCTCCGTGGATCACCCCGATCCCTCCCTGGGTTCCTACATCCACCCGGTCTTCGCACCTATCCTCTGTCTCCCCCTGCTACACTTCCAAGATCCTTACTGGCGGCTCCTGCCTCCTCACCCCCTAGCTTCTCTCACTTCTAAGAACTCTGGGTAGGTGGCCGTTGCATGACCCTCCTCCTGATGGAAGTCACAGAAAGGCAATGCCACCCTGCCCCTTCTTCCTTCTCCCCCATCTCTCCTCCTAGCTCCTCCCCGAGCTCCTCTCCTTCCTCCTCTACCTCAACCAATCTCCATTGCCTCTTGCTGATGCTAGAAGCGATCCCTCGTCCCCTGCCTCCATGCCGGCAGATCGAACCTCCTCGGCTCACGAAAGTTATCTCTTCCCTGAAAACCTCCTCCTAACTCCTGGGGGCGACCCTCCTGAGGCCTCCAACCTATCCGGTTGTTCGGGTCCCGGGCCCCCCCGTCCCTGATGCAGTCCCTGTTGCCCCTGACCTCGGTGTTCTTCCTTCCTCCTCTCTTCTCTCTGCTCCCTCCGCCTTCCTGCTTCCGGCTCCTTCACATCATCCTCCGCCAACCTGGCCAGCTTCATCGCAAATGCCGGGTTGGCCCTCTCGAAGTCTGTCTCCTTTCTCGCCCTCTCCATGAGCTCCTCAAAAGAGAGGTGAGGGTGGGGGCACTCTCTTCAACTCCATGCTAAAGAAACATGGCCTCAGTCCCAGAGTAAATACGAGCATCAGCGTATACCCTGGGACCTCCTGGACCAGGAGGACCTCTTCCTGAAACCGATCGACGTAATGTACCAACGTCTCATCCTGCTTCTGCCTCACCGTAAACAGGCACTCAGCCTCCTTCTTGCGCTTCTTTGATGTTGAGAACCTCAACTGGAAACTTCTTCGCAAATCTTCAAAACAGTAGATCGACCTTGCTGGCAACTGGTGGAACCAGTCCCGTGCCTTCTCCTTCAACGTGATGGCAAACAACCGACACTTGAAGGCATCCGTCATCTGCCTTATTGAAACAACATCTTCAAACCACTGTACGTGTTGTACAGGGTCATCCTTTCCCAAGTAGTAGGACATGTCGGGCTCCCGGAACCCCCCCTCCCCCCGGCACCGGAGCTGAGATGATGAGCTCATTGAATGGGCTCTCGCCACTTGCCTGCCGAGAGGGCACGTCTCGCGGCCTCGACTGGCTGGCCCGATCTGCGAGACCATGCCCAGGGAAGAGCTCTTGCACAGCAGCCTCCCTCTCGCCAACTTCTGCCGAAATCTCCTTCCCGGGACGCTGGCAGGGGAAGAGCTCTCGCGTCGCCACGTCCCTCTCGCCAGCCTCCGCCGGGGCCTTCTTCCCCGGGCGCTGTCCAGGGGCGTTCTCGCCCAAGAGTGGGACCTCCTCTATCAGAACCTGAGGCGTTTCCCACTCGCTCCTTGCCGAGAAGACCAAGCTGATGATCTGCAAGATCTCTCGCCTGAAGTCCTCCAACATCTTCCTCGTCGCCTCTTTTCCCCGGGAGGGGGAACCTCCTGAACCAGATCCTTCACCTTCACCTTCTGCCATCAGACTAAAATCAAGCTTTTCTTGTATCAGCTACCTTCCACGCTCACTGCACCAGAACTGTTGAAGCCAAAATTTGACTTCGACAAGAGTTCGAAAAATAGGGGCGTAGCCAACACCTACTCGTCCCAAGCTCTAGCCTCCAACTGGTCGTTAAGGACTAGAAACTGATCCAAAGCCTCAGCAGGGTGGTCCCACCGCTTACCCGGAAGATTTCTGAGAGCTTCCCCTCCAAAGTCAAAAACTGGGCTTGGAGCTCCTCAGAAAGCACAGAAAAAACCTCTCAAGTCCCGGGAAAGATAACGATCCTGTCTCCGTGCTTCTGAAGAACCCTTATGGGTCTATTTATAGTTTTCTGAGTTGGATCTGCAAATAACCATACTGAGTTGTCCTGAAATTACAAGAGTACCCTTGGTTAGGTCTGCGAACAGCCAAACTCCGCTGTTCTGAGGAGCTATATGCAGACCACCAGGGGCAGAAGGGTAAATTTACATGGGGTAGAAGAGTAAAAACCCCCCTGGAGTATAGATCTGTCAAAATGACCTTTCTTTTGTTTGGCGAGTGGGGGAACATCTGGCGGCGAGACGGGCCTTCCTATCCGTCTCGCCGATATCCTTTGTTGTGAGGTCTTCTCGCGGTTAAAGGTCTTCTCGCCATCTTAGGAGGGGTGTCTTGCCTACTGTAGAGGCCACTTGTCTCTCCACATGCGAGTGGACCACATGGTCCCACTCGCCCATCAATTCCTCTCGCCCGCTTCGACTATTCGCGTCTTGAGGACCTCTCGCGAGCCCGAGGTTGTACACTTGTCTCTCGTCTGTGCCAGGAAATGGGAAAGTGCGGTGATCCTGCCATTCAACTGCTAAACCTCCTTAATAAAGTGAGAGAACTTTATGTCCTCCAAAGCCTTAATCTTCCTAAGGTTCACTTCTATCCCCCGATGAGTGACCATAAAGCCCGGTAATTTTCTGGCCATAACCCCCAATGCGCACTTGCTGGGGTCAAGCCACATCTTGTAGTGACGTACGACCTATAAGCCACTTTCCAAGTCCTCCAGATGACTGTGGAGGCGAACACTTTTTCCCATCATATCGTCAATATATGCCTCTATTGTCATTTCGATAAGATTTTTGAATACCTTGTTCATTAGCCTTTAATAAGTCACATCGACATTTTTGAGGCCAAATGACATTAATTTGTAGCAGTAAACACCTTTATCAGTTAGGAAGTTGTGTGTTCCTCATCGTTGAGATTCACCCGTATATAATTGTATTTGGAAGACGCATCCATGAAACTCAGAAGCTCGCGGTCGGTCGTCGTGTCTACGAGCTGATCAATTTGGGGAAGTGGGAGGTTGTCCTTTAGGTAAGCCCGGTTCAGGTTATTGTAGTCGACACATATCCTCCACTTCCCGGAGGCCAACTTTGTCATGACCACATTTTCTAATCACATGGGATACTCAGCCTCCCGATTAAACTTCGCCTCCAGGAGCTTGGTCACTTCCTCCTTGATTGCTTGCATTCGCTCTGAAGAGAAGTTCCTTTTCTTTTGTATGGCCGGCACAAGGGGTTGATGTTTATAGAGTGAAAAATAACTTCTGGGTCGATCGAATCCCCCGGACGCTTGTGCGTCGAGCGGCCGACTCTTAGTGGCCGAGACGAATCCCCCGTCAGCCCGTGCGGGGAGCAACCAGGGGGGCGGTTGAACCTTGGAGGCCGGTTGAATCCCCCGGCCTCTGGCACGCTGGCAGCAAAGGGGCGACAGACCCCGGAAGGCTGATCGAGCCCTCAGCCACCTAGACGCCAAGGGAGGTGTAACACCCCCATCCGTCACATGACATATAACAGAAGGTCCAGCTGGAACCCGACGCCATATACCACAGACAGTCGTAAGGGTTACATAAGAATATTCAAACTATCCAATTAAGACTACTCGTCCTACACAGAGCATTCTAGCGGAAGCTTTTAAAGTTGAAAGAATCCAAAACTTAAATCCAATAAACATGAATGTCCACAACCAAAACCACTATAATGAAACCCAAATACACCAAGAGGGTACATGGCCTTATGGCCTTACAATAGTTCACTTAATAAATAGTGTTTTCCATACATCGGCTCGCAGGCCGACCACATATGACAAAAGTAAAGTACAACTATTCGCTTTGGCCTTCTAGGACCAGCACAGCAACATGGGCTCCAGCCCGCTATTTGGTACTCGGCTCCACAGCACCTGCAAGCACATTCCACCGCACAGTGACAAACAAAGCAGCGGTCAGCCAAAAGCCGACCAAATTATAACGACCCCGCCCCTTACTCGGGACGACGGTGCTCTTTCCCTGCATAACATTAGCCCAGCTAAACAATAAAGTGCAATTATAAATTTCGCCACAGGTGTAGGCTCGCACGGCCAAAACACCCCGTGCACTCAAGGCACATTAACGGTGAATCCGGTCAATTCTGTGGCTTCACCACCAACCCAAAGATGGCAACCATGTGAGCATATAGCCTTTCTGACCACCGTCTAAGGCTCCCAACTATGCCAACGGCCAGTCCCCTTTTCGGGTCTCTCGCACCGAACCACATAGCCTAAGTCTGATTCCACTTGCCCGTTGCTCACACCACGTAGTCACATTAAGACGTACGCACGAGCCAAGCTTCTCTCAGATCTCAACATTTTCCAAACAATTACATAACCCAGTTATGTTCAAGGCCGGTTCCCAGACCGCCAAGTTAGCAGAACAACGATTCCTCTCAGTTTTTCGGGTGCGCCTTGGAGCTAACCTCCAAGGATCCCTACTGCAATCTACCGCGTAGAAACCCGAAAACCCAAAGCACGGAGTCTTCTCCGGCAAAACATATCAAATGCAACATCACTGATCCAGACAATACACGTCCGGGTAGGCTTCACACACAATGCCTATGCCCGTACTTCGATTCCGGACTCTATATGCAACATAAGGGGGACTATTCACATCAACCCCAAGGAACACCACGCACTCACCGCACACTCGCGGGAGCGGGATTCCCTATGCAGAAAGAAAGAGCTTCACATGCTCAAGTAGAGAATCGTTACCCTTGTAGTCCGCTTTGGCGCCATGGAAAAACTACACGGATAGAAGTCTTCGCAACGACCTTTCCTCCACGGATCCGCTCTCAGATCTCAAAACGGTGCTCCGATGCTCCGCCGGCGGCCGGAATCCCTTCCTTCTTCCTCCTCTTTCCAACTCCTTGAGAGAGAGAATGGTTGGAGAGAAATGAAGAATTAACTCCCCTATTCCCGACCTTAACAGAGCAGGAAACCGTCTGAGCCCTTGGATCTTAATAAAAGAAAACGAACGGCTCAGATCTGCACAAAATTCCCCAGACCTGGGCCGAACACGGCCTCGCACACGGCCGTGTCCCCGGTTGTGTGCCTTGATCGAGGCACGATCGTCGAATGGAGGAAAGACACACGGGCAAAGACACGCCCGTGTCTCACCTGACACGCCCGTGTCGGATCCTCGACACGCCCGTGACCAGGGGGCGTGTCACATATAACCGCCACGGCAACGGACACGACCCAACTGAACACGGGTTGGGTCACGGTTAGGCACACGCCCGTGTCAAATGACACGCCCGTGTCATTTAGCCGTGTTACTACCTGTGTCCTTCTCGGGATGAAAACGGCTAAAACACCAGCCAGACACGGTCTTGGACACGCCCGTGTCCTTGGCCGTGTACCCCTATACCGACACCAAAAATCCCTTTTTACGCGACAAACTCAAATACAATTTTCGGGGCGTTACAGGAGGGACGATCGACCCATGGTGGTCGGCCGAGTCACAGCAGCCGGCTGAGGCCGACATGCGACCAAGCGGGAGGGGGGTGGGGGACGGTATCCCATGCGGCGGTTGGGATCCCGTGCCCGATGGTTACTGCGTAGATTGTGTGTGTGGATCGGTATACATCGGTTTCGTCTGATAACTCCCCATTTCGTTTGTGGGGGAGCATGAATTCCGTTATTTACAGCCCAAAATTCTTATTAATGGGGATGGATCCATCAAAATTAATTATCTTCATAAAATAAAAGAAAATTATCGAGACTCATTTTTATATATAAAAAAACCTAGAATGTCTCGTGGAACGCATGCTCTAATTAGATATACACAATTAGTTAAATAAAATAAAATAATAATTTTAATGCAAATTTAACCTTTGCCAACTAATCAAAATTATATAAAAAAGAAATTATTGATATTCAAACAAAAAAAAATAAAAAATAATTAAACCCTTCCTCAAACACGCTTTCTTTGAAAATGAGCCACTTTAATAGTTGCCCTCCTAGTGGACGTAATACTATAATCTCAACCACAATTATAAAATGTATGCCAGCTATTAATATAATTAAAGTATTGTCCACTATCATAGTTAAAGTAATCTAATTAAAATATAATATTAACCAAGTGGTCGTAAGATACCATTCCTTATTTTATATTATATCTGTTGCGGGAAGCCCGGTTTTCCTTTAGTCGTGAGAATCGGGCGCGTAAACAGTCAATGAAAATCTGACAACAGCGACAATAGATTTTTTTTTTACTGTGAAAATTCCGAAAGAGGTAAAAAAACACGTGATCAGATCTGTAATAAGACAAAATTCACTATTTACCTTTGAGTTTACGAGTATTGCAAGACTACTCGGAGGGCGACAGTCACCTCTCCGTTTTAAGCTTTTGAATTCAGGAAGAGCAGAAATTAAATTTAGTACATGAAACTTGGATGAGTGCGTCTATGGAGCTTGGATTGGAGCGTTCACGAAACTTGAATGAGAGCGTCCTCTTGAAGCTTTGGAGTGTCTACACGCGGCAAATATCCAAGGAAGCACTTTCTGGTGCCTTCTCCCGAGAGCAAAAAAGTGTCCGAGTGTCGGGCATTGTGCACGCTAGAGGGGGAGTGGAGCGACTTCCAA
The DNA here is from genome assembly GCA_039583875.1 of Platanthera guangdongensis. Lineage (NCBI taxonomy): Eukaryota > Viridiplantae > Streptophyta > Magnoliopsida > Asparagales > Orchidaceae > Platanthera > Platanthera guangdongensis. The sequence continues at coordinate 5,587,638 of CM077164.1, forward strand.
GTTGAGAAACGATCTAAGTCACCCGATCTCGCCGGAAAACCTCAGAGCTCTCTAGCTAGTCTTAGAAGTTGCTTGTCTTCAAAAGAAGACATGTGACAATTTTTACAGTTTTTTAGGGACGCACTGGTAATTGTGTCGGGCTGGAATGTTGAATCCCGAGTCGAGGAATTACGTCGCTCCGTTTTGATCACATGGATCACTAATTTTCATGAAAAAATGGATGTACCCCCCGGGCAGTTCGGGCAAGATGCTCGTCGACGGTGGTGGTCGGCAGTGGACAAAGGCTGCGTGGGCGGCCAACAATGGCTGTCGACGCGCACGTACACGCAGGCCGCACAGGTGCAGGCCAGCCTCGCACGCACGGCCGCGCGTGGGCGTGGGCTGTGTGCGCACGAGTCGGCCTCCCATCCCGTGACGTGCATGTCATGTGGGGAGAGTGTCCCGGTGAGACTAGTTCACTTTTGTGAGACTGACGAGAACGCCAAGCATAGGACAAGCCCGGGCAATGAAGCCCACGAGCGGGTGGGGTCCAGTAAGGGTTCTTAGAATCAGTTTGTGTGTGAGACAGAAACCTGACGTGAGAAGTCAGAGTTTGCAGGCAAGCCCGGGTCTAAGACCCACGAGCGGGTGGGGCCTTGACAAGATTTCCATATGGCGGCTTGTATGTCGTTAGGGGAATTGCAGTACCCTTTTTGTTTGTGGCTTGACGCCGATGGGGAAATTGGAAGTACTCAGTTGTTATGATGATGATGTGCTATATGCTGCATAATAGCCCCCTTTGATTATATGTTCAACAAAAAAATGTGGTTGTTGTTTGAGACATTCAAACATGTTTTTAAAGCTTTACATGTTTATGTATATGACATACGAAGTGCTGACTTGCAGGTTGGAAGTGTACCCCGGGGTCCGTTAGGGGCCGCCGGAAGGAGATGTGTTGGTTACACAGTATAAGTCAGTATTTGTTGACCCACGTTACCACAAATTTTTACAGGGCAAGGATCGTAAGCGGGAGCAAGTGCGCCGACCGAAAAGGCCTAAGCCTCATGAAGTGATTATCATGCTTACTAGCTTGTTTTCTTCTTGACTTTGATGCTCCATGTTATTGGTATTTCCGGCTTGCATGCCGAGGTAGCCTAGGAGTGCTTTTGCATCTTAATGTTTGACCTTGTTGTCATTCAGTTTTGGACTTATTCTGTGTAAAGCCTTAATGCCATTTTGATACTCCTGATTGGTAGTGGATAACTTCTAGTTTTGTTGGTATGTTTCCGCTGTTGATTTATTCTGAGTTTTGAGTTGGGTAGTTTATATCATTTTTAATGCTAAAGTAGTGGCGACCGTATGTTGTGGGGCCCCGGCCGGACCCATATTATATGATCATTATAAGGAAGGTTGTACAATCTCATATTCGCTGAGTCAGAACAGGAGGCATCAACGGTCACAATTAGGCTAGCCAGAGGAGTTCTCGCCCTAAAGAAGATCTCGCACAAGTAGACGAGAATGCTTACGCTAGCGCCAAGCTCCCTTTCATACAAAGCGCCCCGCGCTCGACGATCGTCGAACCAAGATCGTCGAGCGCAGCCAAATCGTCGAATGGAAATCAACAGGCCAGATCGTCGAACGCAGCCAAGTCGTCGAACAGAAATCAACAGGCCAGATCGTTGAACGCAACCTAGATCATCGCGCGCAGCCAAATCGTCGAACGGAAATCAACAGGCCAGATCGTCGAACGCAGCCAAGTCGTCGAACAGAAATCAACAGGCTAGATCGTTGAACGCAACCAAGATCGTCGAGCGCAGCCAAATCGTCGAACGGAAATCAAAAGGCCAAGATCGTCGAGCGCAGCCAAATCGTCGAACGGAAATCAACAGGCCAGATCGTTGAACGCAGCCAAGTCGTCGAACAGAAATCAACATGCCAGATCGTCGAACGTAGCCAACGCGGGAACGCTTGCGCTAGCGCCAAGCTCCTGTCTTAAAGGGGCTCTCGCCTATAAGCATGCGAGATCGCTTGCGCCGGGCTCTGGACAGAAGCCTCTTGGCTCAAAGCTCTCGCCGAGTGGGGCCCAGGGCCTTGGGTAAAATGACCTAATTGCCCTCAGGTAAAATTACCCCTATACCCTCCGGATAAACCGCGAGATTTGGCTATTGGCAGATCAACTAAGGGCATTTCAGTAATCTTAGGTCAACAAAGGCTATAAATACACCCATAAGGGCTCCTTAGAAGGCAAGCTTTCATAATCTTCCAACTTTCAGTGCCTTCTGAGGAGCTCCTAGCTCAGCTTTTGGCTTTGGAGGGGAAGCTCTCAGAGATCTTCCGTGTGTAAGATGGGACCTCCCTACTGAGGCTTTGGGTCAGTTCAGGGACCTTTGAATCTAGTCGAGGGTTGAGGCTTGAGAGAAGTAGGTGTTGGCTGCACCCCTATTTTGAACTCCCGTTGGGGTCATTTTTGGCTTCAACAGTTCTGGTGCGGTGAGCGTGGAAGACAGCCGATATAAGAAAGTCTTAAGTTTTGTCCCATGGCTGGAGGTGAAGGTGAAGGGTCTGGTTCTGGAGGCTCCCCCACCCGGGGAGAGGAAGCGACGAAGGAGATGCTGGATGACTTCAGGCGGGAAGTCCCGCAGACTATCAACTTGGCCTTCTCGGCCCGAAGTGAGTGGGCCACACCTCAGGTTCCGATGGAGGAGGTCCCGCTCCTGGGCGAGAACGCCCCTGGACAGCGCCCGGGGAAGGAGGTCCCGACGGAGGCTGGCGAGAGAGACGTGGCAGCGCGGGAGCTCTTCCCAGGCCAGCGCCCGGGCAAGGAGACTTTGACAGATCTGGGCGAGAGGGAAGCGGCAGTGCGAGAGCTCTTCCCTGGGCACGATCTCGCGGATCGGGCCAGAAAGCCGAGGCCGCGGGACGTGCCCTCTCGCCAGGCAGGAGGCAAGAGCCCATTCAGCGAGCTCATCATCTCAGCTCCGGTACCGGAGGGGTTCCGGGAGCCTGATATGCCCTGCTACTCAGGAAAAGATGACCATGTACAACACGTGGAGTGGTTTGAAGATGTCGTTTCGATAAGGCAGATGACGGATACCTTCAAGTGCCGGCTATTTGCCATCACGTTGAAGGAGAAGGCTCGGGATTAGTTCCACCAGTTGCCAGCAAGGTCGATCTACTGCTTTGAAGATCTGCGAAGAAGTTTCCTGTTGAGATTCTCAACATCGAAGAAGCGGAAGAAGGAGGTGGAGTGCATGTTTGCAGTGAGGCAGAAGCCGGATGAGACACTGGGTCACTATGTCGACCGGTTTCAGGAAGAGATCCTCCCGGTCCAGGAGGTCACAGGGTACGCGTTGATGCTCGCCTTTACCCTGGGGCTGAGGCCAGGATTCTTCAATATGGAGTTGAAGAGAGTCCCCCCCCCCCTCTCCTTTGAGGAGCTCATGGAGAGGGCGGCAAAGGAGATAGACTTCGAGAGAACCAACCCAGCTTTCGCCAGGATGTTGGCCAGGCTGGCGGAGGATGATGTGAAGGAACCTGCGGCAGGAAGGCAGAAGGAGCCGAGGGAGCAGAGGGAGCAAAGAGAAGAAAGGGGGAGGGAAGAGCCCCAAAGACAGGGACAACAGCAGGTATGGGGGGCCCGAGAGCCGAACAACCGGTTGGGTTGGAGGCCCCGGGAGGGTCGCCCCCCAGGGCCAAGGAGGAGGCTACCAGGGGAGAGATAATCTACGGGAACCCAGGAGGTTCGACCAACAGGCATAGAGGCAGGAGCCAAGGGGCCGAGTCCCGCTGCCGCAAGAGGCCATGAAGGTGGGCAGAGGAAGAGGAGCGAGGAGAGGAGTTCGAGGAGCTGGGAGAAAAGGAGGAGGAGAAGGAAGAAAGGGTAGGGTGGCGTTGCTCTTTTGTGACTTCCACCAGGAGGAGGGTCACGCAACGGCCACCTGCTCGGAGTTCTTAGAAATGAGGGAAGCAAGAGGACCAGCGAGGCAGGATCCGCCAGTTAGGATCATAGAAGTACAACAGAGGGAGATGGAAGATAGGTGTGAAGATCGGGTAGACGTGGGGACCCGGGGAGGAATCAGGGTGATTCATGGAGGAGTGGGGATTGAGGAAACCCGCAAGGGGAGCCTGCAAACCATGTACCGAAGGGGGGTCGCCTTTACCTCCCAGGCTCCCCCACCGGAAGAAAAAAATTACCTTCTCGTCAGCGGACATGCCAGACTATGAAGATCTGTTCTGTGACGCCTTGGTGATCCAAACGACGGTGGAGAATTTCACAATCTCAAGGATACTAGTAGACAACTGGAGCTCGGTGAATGTTATCTTCAAGAAGGCCTTCGATGAGATGAGGGTTGAAGGGAAGAGGATCTTGGCTTCGGATGGACCGTTGTTCAGGTTCTCCGGAGAGAGGAAGGAAGTAGAAGGAGGAGTAGGGCTGCACGTGAATTTGAGGGGCGTGTCACAGAACTGCATGTTCGTGATCGTGGAAGCCCCAAGCAGCTATAATGCCATCTTTGGGCGCCCCTTCATCAGCGCCTTTCGCTGCGTCCCCTCCTCGTTTCATCAGTGCCTCAAGTTCAACAATGGAGGGGTGCAAGTCAGGGTAAGAGGGGACCCGAAGGTGGCGAGGCAGTGCTACGTAACGGCAGTCAACACCATATCGTGGATGGCAGAGGCAGAGGAGTTGGATAAAGAGATGACGACATATGAAGGGGTTGTTGGAGAGTGTTGAAGTTGGTGACCGGGCGGTCTGGCGGTCTGTCTTGACGGGTTGAAAACCGCGCGGTCTGGCGGTTTGTCTCAGCCGGCTTGGAGACCGGGCGGTCTAACGGTTTCCCCTGACATCTCTCTTCTTCTCTTGTGGTAGCCATGCGGTTAGCCCTTCCTCTGCCTAACCGCGCGGCTTGTGCGGTTTGTTTTGTATAGTCCGCTTAGTCCTGTAAATTTTTAGTCCCACATCTCTTATTTGTATTCTCTCATCTCTCCTCGATTCTATATAAGGGAGGGCATACCTTTGTAATAGATATCTTTTTCAGATAATAAAGTTTCAGATTAAAACCATTTCTGCTTGTAGTTTGTTCGTTTCTAACATGGTATCAGAGCCAGGTTTTTTCCTTCTAATTGTGTGCGCCCTCTGATTCTCGCCGCTTGTTTCTGATTCTTGCGACCTGTCTTTGCGGCTTGTCCTCTCTTCCGCCCGCTGCTCTGTTCGCGCGGCTTGTTGCTTCTTTTCCCTAGCTGCACTTTTTCGCCGCGACCTGTTTAGTTGTCGCCGCGACCTGCTTCCTTCTAGCCGCCTGTTTGTTCCCTAGCTGTGCGGCCTGCTTCTGTTCGCCCGGATTGCGACTTGTTGTTGTCGCTGCTGCTTCTTGCTTCCTCTTCTGTTCGCACGGACTTTTCAGTACGCGCGACCTCTTCCCCGCTGTGCCTTGGTCTGCTTCCTGACCGCTGCGGTTTCGCGCGGGTTGCTCTCTTCCTCTCCCCGCGGCTTTCCCCTTCTTTTTTTCGCGACCTGTTTTTGCGATCTCCTCTATTCGCCGTGATTTCTTCTAAGTCGCCACGACTGTTGCCTTCTACCCGCTCCTGCTTGGTAGTCGCTCCGGCCTCATCTTTAGCCGTGCGACTTGTTCTCCTCTGTTCGCCCGCCTTTTTCAAGCCGTACGACTTCTTTCCCTTTGCTTTGCTCTGCTTCTTGGTCGTGGCCTTCCTAGCCGCACGACCTATTCTCTGTTCGCCTGCCTTGGTTTTCTCTTCTCTTCTTCGCTTAACCGTTCGGCTTCTTTCTCCTCCTCGCGGCTTGTTCTTCTCGCCGCGGTTTGCTTCCATGGCTTCCCCCTCCTCTAGACTGTCCGCCTCGGTGGTCACCTCTTCTGGTAGTGCTCATGTTGTTACTCGCGGACGATGGCTCATTGACTCTGGTGCTACAAATCATATGACGGGCAATCCTCAGTGTTTCTCTCTTCTTGACACACATGCACAGTTGCCCCCGGTCATTGTTGCGGATGGGTCTCCCTCACCCGTCCATGGGACGGGCATGGTTCAAGTCACTCCATCTCTCTGCCTAGCTGATACCCTCTATGTGCCCACGTTTCCGTACAATTTATTATCGGTTACTTCTTTATGCAAGCAACTACGGTGTTCTGTCATATTCACCCCTACCTCTTGTGCCTTTCAGGATCCGGAATCCCAACGGACAATTGCTACCGGGACTGAGAGTGGTGGCCTCTACTTCCTCGATAACGTTTCTGCTCTCTCCGCCTTCTCCACCTCCTCTACAGATCTTCTCCAATGGCATCTTCGCCTTGGACATGCTCCTCCACGCATTCTGCGCCAGCTCCTGCCCCACCTCCCTCCTCATCATCCTCCTCTAAACTGTGATGCCTGTCAACTTGGCAAACATCACCGCTCGTCCTTCCCACCAACGCACAGTCGGGGCTCTTCCCGTCCGTTCGACCTCGTTCACTCTGACATTTGGGGTCCCGCTCCTACCCTCACCATCGGGCGGGGTAGTTCCTATTTTGTCACATTCATTGATGATTTCTCTCGGTGTACGTGGGTGTATCTTCTCAAGGATCGCTCCGAGCTGTTCTCTGTTTGGACCTCATTTTACTCTATGGTTAAGACTCAGTTTGATACATCTATTAAAATCCTTCGTTCTGACAATGCTAAGGAGTATCTTAGCCACGACTTCTCCTCCTTTTGTATTCACCATGGTATTATTCGTCAGACAAGCTGTGTCTACACCTCCCAACAAAATGGGGTGGCGGAACGTAAAAACCGTCACCTCCTTGATGTCGCTCGCACTCTGCTGACTCAAATGCATGTTCCTCGATCCTATTGGGGCTATGCTGTCCTCCTCTCTTGCTATCTCATCAATCGCCTTCCCTCCACCGTTCTCCACGGTGCTACCCCCTTCTCCCTTCTTTATCCAAACAAGGATCCCTTTCCTCTTCCCCTGCACATCTTTGGGTGCACCGCCTTTGTGCACTCTCCCACTGCCACCCGTGACAAACTCTCACCCCGTGCCACTAAATGTGTCTTTCTGGGGTACTCTCCCACTCAGAAAGGTTACTGTTGATTTGACCCCGTTACCCGCAAGCAATTTGTCTCTGCGGATGTCACCTTCTTTGACAATGCATCTTACTTCTCTCCCGCTTCCTCCTCTCCTCCTCTTGATCCTACTGCTCATACCGACCAATCCATTACCTCTGCTCCCACTGCTGTTCCGCCATCTCCACCATCTCCACCATCTCCACCATCTCCACCTCCTCCACCATCTCCATCCTCTACTCCGCCTTCTCCCTCCACTCCACTGCCATCTCTCTCTACTCCCGGGCCAGCTCTGTCCACCACGGATACTCCGGATACTGAGGCACCTGCTGACCTGGATCTTTCCATTGCTCTTCGCAAATGGGTTCGGGCATGTACCCAACACCTGCTTGCTGCAGTTGTTTCCTACGATCGTCTTACCCCTTCTCGCAGAGCTTTTGCACTGGCTATCTCGGCCACTGCCACCCCCCGTTCCTACCATGAGGCCCTTACTATTCCTCATTGGAAAGCTGCCATGGATGAGGAGATTGCTACTCTCACTGAACAGGGTACCTGGACCCTTGTTCCTCCTCCTTTCAGCACGAATGTTGTTGGTTGTCGATGGGTCTTCGTGGTGAAGTTTATCCCAGATGGCAGTGTGGACCGTTATAAGGCTCGCCTGGTTGCCAAGGGTTTTACCCAAACTTATGGCGTTGATTACTTTGACACTTTCTCTCCAGTGGCTCGTCTCAGCACTATTAGGGTTCTTCTCTCTGTGGCTGTCAACAGGGATTGGCCCATCTCGCAGCTTGATGTTAAAAATGCTTTCCTCTATGGTGATCTGCAGGAAGATGTTTACATGGAGCAACCTCCGGGGTATGTTGCTCAGGGGGAGCCACGGGTATGCCGGCTCAAGAAGGCTATCTATGGCCTCAAGCAGAGTCCTCGTGCCTGGTTTGACAAGTTCAGTGGCATTGTTTCGGCCATTGGTTTTACAAGAAGCTCAACAGATCACTCCTTGTTTGTTCGGAAAACAGCCTCTGGTCTTGTTGTTCTTGCAGTGTATGTTGATGACATTCTTCTTACTGGCGATGATCAGGGTGGGGTATTGATGACCAAGAAACATCTTCGTCAACATCTGGTCACAAAGGATATGAGCTCCCCAAAATACTTTCTGGGGATTGAAATCTCTCGGAAGCCCGACTCCTTAGTTCTCTCTCAGCGTAAGTATGTCCTTGATCTTTTAAAAGAGGCAGGATTGACTGGAGCAAAACCTGCCCGATGCCCCATGGCAACTGGAGAAGACAAAACCTGGACAGATGATTCGCCTCCTCTTTCAGATAGTTCGCGGTACAGGCGTCTGGTTGGTAAGCTCATATATCTCACAGTGACCAGGCCCGACATTTCCTATGCTGTGGACAAGGTGAGTCAATTCATGCAAGCACCTAGGGAGTGTCATCTATAGTCCGCCTTGCGGATCTTGGAGTATGTCAAAGCAGCGCCGGGGAAAGGATTACTTTTTCAGAAGAATGGTCATCTGAGGATTAAAGCCTACTCAGATGCAAGTTATGGTGATGACAAAGGGGATCGCAAGTCAACCTCAGGTTTTTGCACCTTTGTTGGGGGAAATCTGGTGAGCTGGAAGAGCAAGAAGCAGTCTGTTGTCTCCAGGTCCAGTGCAGAAGCTGAGTATCGCAGTATGGCGTCGACCACTTGTGAGTTAAAATGACTGCGGGCTCTCATGCTAGATTTAGGAGAGGTCTACAACCATCCTCTACCTATGTTCTGTGATAACAAGGCCGCCATATACATCTCCAAAAATCCTGTCTTCCATGAAAGAACAAAGCACATTGAGGTCGACTGTCATTTCATTCGTAAAGAGATCTTAAAGGAACAAATTTGCACTCCCTTTGTCACATCTGATAAAGAGCTGGCTGACATCTTCACCAAGCCAGTTTCCGCCTCGTTTCTTCATATTTGCGACAAGCTGGGCATGATCGATATATATGCTCCAGCTTGAGGGGGAGTGTTGAAGTTGGTGACCGGGCGGTCTGGCGGTCTGTCTTGACGGGTTGAAGACCGCGCGGTCTGGCGGTTTATCTCAGCCGGCTTGGAGACCGGGCGGTCTAACGGTCTCCCCTGACATCTCTCTTCTTCTCTTGTGGTAGCCGTGCGGTTAGCCCTTCCTCTGCCTAACCGCGCGGCTTGTGCGGTTTGTTTTGTATAGTCCGCTTAGTCCTGTAAATTTTTAGTTCCACATCTCTTATTTGTATTCTCTCATCTCTCCTCCATTCTATATAAGGGAGGGCATACCTTTGTAATAGATACCTTTTTCAGATAATAAAGTTTCAGATTAAAACCATTTCTGCTTGTAGTTTGTTCGTTTCTAACAGAGAGGAGGAGATGAGCGTAGAGGAGGCGAGGGAGGTAGTTGAAGGGGAAGTCGGAGGAGAGGAGACTGAGGAGCAGCAGGGAGGAGATGTGCAGGAGGTTCAGGGGGACGAGGAGCAGGAGAGCCCGGAAGGGGCGATGGAGGTAGAAGAACAAGAAGCGGGAGGAGCTGAGGGAGAGGCCCAGAGGGGCGTAGAAGTCGAGCAGCATAAGGAGGGGCTGGAGGAGGCAATGGAGATCGAGGAGGAGGTAGGAAAGGAGGAGCTGGAGCTGGAGGAAGAGGCAAGGGTCGGCTGGGAGCAGTCGCGGCTGGAGCCGGCCGAGGAAGTGGTGGAGATGGAGGTCTTCACCAACGCAGGGCAGGTGCAAAGGGTGCGGGTCAGCGGGGGCTTGAGTCCCGTGGCCCGGGAGCGAGTACGGACCTGCATTCAAAGCAACATCGACATCTTCGCTTGGAGCGGGACAGACATGTCGGGCATCGACGCGGACGTGGCCTGCCATCGCCTGAACCTGGACTCCCGCACTCGCCCCATGCGCCAAAAGATGAGAGCTATCGCCACCAAGCTGGAGGAGCCCATCCGCGAAGAGGTCAAGAAGCTCCTGGAGGCCGGCTTCATCTCAGAGATCCAGTATCCAGGCTGGATCTCGAATGTGGTAATGGTTAAAAAATGGGGTGGTAAATGGAGAATGTGTATTGATTTTTCTTTGTTAAAAAAATCATGCCCTAAGGATTGCTACCCCTTGCCTCGGATCGACGTGCTGGTTGATTCGGCCGTCGATTTTTCTATCATGAGCTTTTTGGATGCTTTTTCAGGTTATCACTAGATCCGGATGCACCCTCCCGATATCAAGGATGTTTCCTTCATCATGAGGGAGGGGTGCTTCCATTATAAAATGATGCCCTTTGGGTTGAAGGACGCAGGGGCTACCTACCAACGCATGATGGATCGGGTCTTCCGAGATCAGAGGGGGAGAAACTTGGAGGTCTATGTCGATGACCTAATGATCAAGAGCAAGTGCGTGGATTCGCACCTGAAAGATTTAGAAGAGACGTTCGCCACCCTGAGGAGGTTTAAGATGAGGCTGAACCCCTTGAAGTGTGTCTTTGAGGCCAGCCGCGGGAAGTTCCTTGGGCATCTCTTGACTCCGGCAGGGGTGGAGCCTAACCCGAACAAGGTAAAGGTAATCCTGAATTTAGAGTCACCTCGCAATGCCAAGGAGGTACAACGCTTGACAGGCAAGCTGGCTGGGCTGAGCAGGTTCCTCTCCAGGTCAGGAGACAAATGTTCTTCATTATTCAAGGTGCTGCGAGGAAATCAAAGGTTTGAGTGGACCGCCGAGTGTGAAGAAGCCTTACAAGAGCTGAAGAGACAGCTCTCTCAGGCTCCTCTGCTTCAGAGCCCAAAAGAAGGGGAGGACCTGACCTTGTAACTTTGAGTAGGAGCGGAGGCGGTGAGCTCCGTCCTAGTAAGGGAATAAGGAAAGAAGCAACTGCCCATCTACTACGTCAGCCGGATATTGAAGAAAGCAGAGCTCCGCTACCCCATCCTCGAAAAGCTAGCTTACGCCTTGGTCATCTCTGCAAGGAAACTCCGGCCATACTTTCAAGCACATTCGATTAGGGTGGTAACCGACCATCCTCTTCGCAAGATCTTTGAAGGAGTGGAGCACTCAGGAAGACTTACTAAATGGTCCATCGAACTAAGCGAGTTCGACATCTCTTTTGTTCCGAGACTCTCCATCAAGGAGCAAGCGGTGGCGGACTTCCTGGCAGATTATGTTGTAGAAGTCGAGGAGGGAGAGCAGCAACCACAGGAAGCATGGAAGATGATGGTCGATGGGGCCTCGGGAAAACATTCCCTCTGGGGAGGAGTGGTGTTGATCAGCCCCCAAGGAGTCGCGATAGAGCAGGCGGTGGCTTACCATTTTCCACTGACCAATAACCAAGCGGAGTATGAGGCCGTGATCGTCGGCCTTCGCTTGGCAAAGGAGCTTGAGATTCAGGATGTGGAGGCCTTCACTGATTCAAAGGTAGTAGCGTCGCAGATCCGGGGAGAGTTTGAGGCTCGGGAGCCTACCCTCATAAAATACCTCTCCAAGGTAAGGGCGATCATCGGAGGGTTCCAGTCATTCTCTATCCAACATGTTCCAAGGGAAGAAAGTATAGCTGCCGACCGATTGGCTAAATTTGGACCTCGGGGAGGAGGGACCTTGACGGAGCTATTTCGACCGGCCATCGAGGAAAGAGAGTTGATGGTGGTGGATCGGCGACCCTCGTGGGTGGACCCATTGGTGACCTTCCTAACCACCGGTGAACTTCCCGAGGGGATCAAGGACAGGAACAGCTTCAGGCGCAAGGCAGCTCACTACCTGATGATAGAAGGGGGCCTGCATCGTAAGATGTTGTCAGGGCTCCTAGCTAGATGTGTGACCGAAGAAGAGATCCCAAGGATCTTGGGAGAGGTACACTCGGGCGAGTGCGACAGTCATTCTGGAGGGAGGATGTTGGAGGCAAGGGTGGTCAGGCAGGGGTACTTCTGGCCCACACTAAGGAAGGATACCGCGAAGTTTGCAAAGAGATGTCAAAAGTGTCAGCTCTGCGCCCCCCTTCAGCTCTTGACAGCTCAGAGGCTCCGAAGCATCATGACACCGTGGCCGTTCGCCATCTGGGGGATGGATTTAGTTGGACCGTTTCCTCCGGCTAGTGGACAAAGGAGGTTCCTCTTGGTCATGGTCGATTATTTCTCAAAGTGGCTAGAGGTTAAGGCCTTAGCCAAGGTCACCTCGCAAGTCATAAGTAACTTCATCTGGGGGGAGATCATATGCAGACACGGGCTGCATCAAGCAATAGTGACAGATAACGATCCCCAGTTTGCCAGTGAAGAATTCATCAGCTTCTGCGCCCAATTGGGGATGGACCTCAGATTTGCCTCTGTCCACCACCCCCGGAGCAACAACCAGGTGGAAGCGGCAAACAAAATCATTGTAAACCTGCTCAAAAAGAAGGTGGAGAACTTAAAGGGAAATTGTGTGGAGCGGCTCCCCTCGGTCCTATGGGCCTTGCGAACGACCCCGAACACGGCCACCGGTGAGACCCCCTTCAGGTTTTCTCATGGGTGTGAGGTGGTCCTACCAGTGGAGTTCGAGGTTAGGTCCCCACGGGTCACAGCCGCGGGCGAAGGAGATGAGACTTGGAGATTGGAAAATGAAGAAGAGTTGTGCCTCTCGCTAGATATGGTGGAAGAACTGCGGGACGTGGCAGCTATAAGGCAAGAAGAGATCATGCGGCGGATGGCCAAGTATTTTGATAAGCATGTTAGGGTCAAGCAGTTTACCAAAGGAGATCTGGTGCTGAGAAAGGTTGACGCGACAGGAAGGTTGGCTCCCGTGGGCAAGCTCAACCCGAACTGGGAAGGACCATACATAGTGAAGGAAGCCCTTGGAATAGGAGGTTACTACCTCCAGGACGTGGAAGGGAGGGCCTTAAGGCACACCTGGAGTGGTGATGACCTGAAATGCTTCTACCAATGAAATGTGAAGGATGTATATATCTCGAAATTAAACTTATTATACTGCATAAGTTGACTTAATTTTCTCTTGACTATTGTGAATTTTTTTATAATATGACGTAATTATGTGTTTTGTAATACCCCGAGCTCGGCTCGGCCCCAGGTAGACCAGCTGCGCAGGCTCTCATCTAGCTGGAAGGTTCGAAGGCTCGCCTGTGGGGGATAGGTTTGGTTTGAGAACTTCATCGGCACCACGAGCTCGGCTCGGCCCCAGGTAGACCCACTGCGCAGGCTCTCATATAGCTGGCAGGTCCGAAGGCTCGCCTGTGGGGGATAGGGTTGGTTTGAGAACTTCATCGGCACCCCGAGCTCGGCTCGGCCCCAGGTAGACCCGCTGCGCAGGCTCTCATCTAGCTGGCAGGTCCGAAGGCTCGCCTATGGGGGATAGGTTTGGTTTGAGAACTTCATCGGCACCCCGAGCTCGGCTCGGCCCCAGGTATACCTGCTGTGCAGGCTCTCATCTAGCTAGCAGGTCCAAAGGCTCGCCTGGGGGGGGGGGATAGGTTTGGTTTGAGGACTTCATCGGCACCTCGAGCTCGGCTCAGCCCTAGGTAGACCCGCTGCGCAGGCTCTCATCTAGCTGGCAGGTCTGAAGGCTCGCCTGTGGGGGATAGGTTTGGTTTGAAAACTTCATCGGCACCCCGAGCTCGGCTCGGCCCCAGGAAGACCCGCTGCAAAGGCTCTCATCTAGCTGGCAGGTCCGAAGGCTCGCCTGTGGGGGATATGTTTGGTTTGAGAACTTCATCGGCACCCCGAGCTCGGCTCGACCCCAGGTAGACCCGCTGCGCAGGCTCTCATCTAGCTGACAGGTCCGAAGGCTCGCCTGTGGGGGATAGGTTTGGTTTGAGAACTTCATCGGCACCCCGAGCACGGCTCGACCCCAGGTAGACCCGCTGCTCAGGCTCTCATCTAGCTGGCAGGTCTGAAGGCTCGCTTGTGGGGGATATGTTTGGTTTGAGAACTTCATTAGCACCCCGAGCTCGGCTCGGCCCCAGGTAGACCTGGTGCGCAGGCTCTCATCTAGCTGGCAGGTCCGAAGGCTCGCCTGCGGGGGTTAGGTTTGGTTTGAGGACTTCATCGGCACCCCGAGCTCGGCTCGGCCCCAAGTAGACCTGCTGCGCAGGCTCTCATCCAGTTGGCAGGTCCGAAGGCTCACCTGCGGGGGATAGGTTTGGTTTGAGGACTTCATTGGCACCCCAAGCTCGACTCGACCCCAGATAGACCCACTGCGCAGGCTCTCATCTAGCTGGCAGGTCCGAAGGCTCGCCTGTGGGGGATATGTTTAGTTTGAGAACTTCATCGGCACCCCGAGCTCGGCTCGTCCCCAGGTAGACCCGCTGCGCAGGCTCTCATCTAGCTGGCAGGTCCGAAGGCTCGCCTGTGGGGGATATGTTTGGTTTGAGAACTTCATCGGCACCCCGAGCTCGGCTCGGCCCCAGGTAGACCCGCTGCACAGGCTCCCATCTAGCTGGCAGGTCCGAAGGCTCTCCTGTGGGGGATAGGTTTGGTTTGAGAACTTCATCGGCACCCCGAGCTCGGCTCGGCCCTAGGTAGACCCGCTGCGCAGGCTCTCATCTAGCTGGCAGGTCCGAAGGCTCTCCTGTGAGGGATAGGTTTGGTTTGAGAACTTCATCGGCACCCAGAGCTCGGCTAGGCCCCAGGTAGACCCGCTGCGCAGGCTCCCATCTAGCTGGCATGTCCGAAGGCTCGCCCGTGGGGGATAAGTTTGGTTTGAGAACTTCATTGGCACCCTGATCTCGGCTCGGCCCCAGGTAGACCCGCTGCGCAGGCTCTCATCTAACTGGCAGGTCCGAAGGCTCGCCTGTGGAGGATAAGTTTGGTTCGAGGACTTCATCGGCACCCCGAGCATGGCTCGGCCCCAGGTAGACCCGCTGCGTAGGCTCTCATCTTGCTCGCAGGTCCGAAGGCTCGCCTGTGGGGGATATGCTTGGTTTGAGAACTTCATCGGTACCCCGAGCTCGGCTCGGCCCGCGGTAGACCCGCTGCGCAGGCTCTCATCTAGCTAGCAGGTCCGAAGGCTTGCCTGTGGGGGATAGGTTTGGTTTGAGAACTTCATCGGCACCCTGAGCTCGGCTCGGCCCCAGGTATACCCGCTGCGCAGGCTCTCATCTAGCTGGCAGGTCTGAAAGCTCGCAGGTGGGGGCTAGGTTTGGTTTGAGAACTTCATCGGCACCCCGAGCTCGGCTCGGCACCAGGTAGACCCGCTGCGCATGCTCTTATCTAGCTGGCAGGTCCGAAGGCTCGCCTGTGGGGGATAGGTTTGGTTTGAGAACTTCATCGGCACCCCGAGCTCGGCTCGGCACCAGGTAGACCCGCTGCGCAGGCTCTCATCTAGCTGGTAGGTCTGAAGGCTCGCCTGTGGGGGATAGGTTTGGTTTGAGAACTTCATCAGCACCCCGAGCTCGGCTCGGCCCCAGGTAGACCCGATGCGCAGGCTCTCATCTAGCTGGCAGGTCCGAAGGCTCGCCTGTGGGGGTTAGGTTTGTTTTGAGAACTTCATCAGCACCCCGAGCTCGGCTCGGCCCCAAGTAGACCCGCTGCGCAAGCTCTCATTAGCTGGTAGGTCCGAAGGCTTGCTTGTGGGGGGAGGTCTGGTTCTTGGTCCTTGGTTTTGCACTACCCCGAGCGCGGCTCGGCCCCAGGTAGACCCACTGCGCAGGCTCTCATTAGATGGTAGGTCCGAAGACTCGCCTGTGGGAGAAAGGTCTGGTCCTTGGTCCTTGGTTACTTCTGCACTACCCCGAGCGCGGCTCGGCCCCATATAGACCCGCTGCGTATTCTCTCATTAGCTAGCAGGTCCGAAGGCTCGCCTGTGGGGGAGAGATATGGTTCTCGATCCTTAGTTCTGCACTACCCAGAGCGCGGCTCGTCCCTAGGTAGACCCGCTGCACAGGCTCTCATTAGCTGGCAGGTCCGAAGGCTTGCCTGTGGGGGAGAGGTCTGGTTCTTGGTCCTTGGTTACTTCTGCACTACCCCGAGCGCGGCTCGGCCCCAGGTAGACCCGCTGCGCAGGCTCTCATTAGCTGGCAGGTCCGAAGGCTCGCCTGTGGGGGAGAGGTCTGGTTCTCGGTCCTTGGTTACTTCTGCACTACCCCGAGCGTGGCTCGGCCACAGGTAGACCCGCTGCGCAGGCTCTCATTAGCTGGCAGGTCCGAAAGCTTGCCTGTGGGGGAGAGGTCTGGTTCTTGGTCTTTGGTTACTTCTGCACTACCCCGAGCGCGGCTCGGCCCCAGGTAGACCCGCTGCGCAGGCTCTCATTAGTTGGCAGGTCTGAAGGCTCGCCTATGGGGGAGAGGTCTGGTTCTCGGTCCTTGGTTACTTCTGCACTACCTTGGGCGCAGCTCGGCCCCAGGTAGACCCGCTGCGCAGGCTCTCATTAGCTGGCAGGTCCGGAGGCTCGCTTGTGGGGGAGAGGTCTGGTTCTTGGTCATTGGTTCTGCACTACCCCGAGCGCGGCTCGGCCCCAGGTAGACCCGCTGCGCAGGCTCTCATTAGCTGGCAGGTCCGAAGGCTCGCTTGTTGGGGAGAGGTCTGGTTCTTGGTCCTTGCTTCTGCACTATCCCGAGCGCGGCTCGGCCCCAAGTAGACCCGCCGCGCAGGCTCTCATTAGCTGGCAGGTATGAAGGTTCGCCTGTGGGGGAGAGGTTTGGTTCTCGGTCCTTAGTTACTTCTGTACTACCTCGAGCATGGCTCGTCCCCATGTAGACCCACTGCGCAGGCTCTCATTAGCTGGCAGGTCCAAAGGCTTGCCTGTGGGGGAGAGGTCTGGTTCTTGGTCCTTGGTCCTTGGTTCTGCACTACCCCGAGCGCAGCTCGGCCCCAGGTAGACCCGCTGTGGAGGCTCTCATTAGCTGGCAGGTCCGAAGGCTCTCCTGTGGGGGGAGAGGTCTGGTTCTTGGTCCTTAGTTCTGCACTACCCCGAGCGCGGCTCGGCTCCAGGTAGACCCGCTACGCAGGCTCTCTGTAACACCCCCAGAGCTAATTTGGGTTCAGGCTTGGTTGACACGGCCTGGGACACGGGCGTGTCCCAGGGCGTGTCATGTTTGGGTTGAGCAGTTGAGTGTGGAATTGACGAAAGTGGGTCGACGGAGGGAACACGCCAGGTGACACGGGCGTGACCCATCTGACACGAGCGTGTCAGTAGGCGTTTCCCCCTATTCGACGAACTGTGCTCGACGATCATCGAGTAAGGTGTACACGGCCTGGGACACGAGCGTGTCCCATGGGTGTTTGCGTGACACGGCCTGGGACACGGGTGTGTCCCAGGGTCGTGTGACTCTCGGGTGAATTTGATATGTTGTCGAGTGAAGTACACGGGTGGTCAACACGGGCGTGTCGGTCAGGACACGGGCATGTATGGTGTGATACGGGAGTGTCACATGGCTGTGTACTAGTTGGATTTCAGTCGGTTGCCTGTCGCTTAAGTGACACGACCTATGACACGGGCGTGTCACAGGGCGTGTCAGGCTGTGTTCAGGCTTTTCTGGACAATTCTGAGCCGTTCGATTCCCTTATCCTGGATCCAAAGGCTAGGATGCTTCTAGGTGGGTCAAGGCCGAGGATATGGGGCTATAAGCACTCCTCTTCATCACCTTTCTCCATCTTATTTCAAGAGAGAGAAAAAGAAAGGGAGAGCAAGGTAAGGAGAGAAGGAAGGAAAGCCAGCTGCTGGAGGAGCTGCGGAGTGCGGAGCGAAGATCCGAGAGCGGATTCGTGAAGGCGAGGCCGAGGCGGTGACTGCCATCCGACTACTTCATGGCACCGAAGCGATCTTCAAGGGTAACGATCTCCTTCTTGGACATCGAAGTCCTTTCTTTATGCATGTGCGTGGAATCCTCCACCAAGAGGTGGATCTCGTAAGCGATTCCTTGGTTGTGTCTGCATCTAGAGCCAGAAGTGTGGAGTACGACATAGGCATGCTGTGTGAAGCCCATCTGGACGGGTAGTCTAGATTGGTGATGATCATGGGTAAACCGGAGAAGACTCCGTGGATTTGATGTTATGAGATATATACTTTGATTTATTGGAAGAATGAATGGGTATGCGATGTTGGTTATGGATGCATGGAGGCTTTGAATCAGCTTCTGGTTGTAATGAGAGATCATTGATAGCATGCTCGGGAAGCGAGCACCCGACCTGCTACACCACTAAGGTGGGTTGATCTAGATAGAGCAGGGATCGATGGGCGGCAGTGTCCAGGAAGCGAGCACCCGGCTTACTGCACTACAAAGTGTGGGTCGATCTGGATTAGGTTGAGAGATTGATGGGTGGTAGTGTCCGGGAAGCGAGCACCCGGCCTGCTGCACCACAACGTGTGGGTCGATCTATTTTGGTTGGTAATGTTTAAGGTGCCCTGAGCGCACGGAGCGTTGGGTGGATACCAACGTTTGTGATATGGTTGTGGTTGCTAGATTGATATGGTTGTGGTTGATAGATTGCTAGAGAGATTCTATTATGACAATGCATACAGGGAAGGAAACACTGCCCCGGGTAAGAGGTAGGGTCGTTGAAAGAAATTGTACCTAATCACCTAGAGGGGGGGGTGAATAGGTGACTAAATCTTTTTAAAATTTTTAGGCAGATTGCAGATTATTTCACAGAGTTGTAACTACTTTTTCACAGCAATCAATCAACAATCACAGAATAACACATGCACACAGTGAACACACAGATTTATAGTGGTTCCCCAAGGTTTGGGTACAACCACTTTCCCCATTCGCCTATCTAGTAGTATACTAGATTCGGCCAAACTCCTCCACTATCTCAGATCCTCAGATCTTACACTCAGAACCCCAAACAGGTTCCTACAGCTCAGGCCCAAGGCCCTACAACTCAGTCTTCTCCAAAGACTTATACTCAGCTTCTTCACAAAGCCTACACTCAGCCACAAGGCCTACACTCAGCCACAACAAGCCTACACTCAGAGAAATAGATCTCCTACACTCAGGCACACAGGCCCTACCACTCAGCCTTTATAATTGCATGCTTACAACTCAGATCCCTAAGGATCCTACAAGAAATTTAGAATACAAAGAATATACCTACAACTAAGAGAAAAGAGAGATGAGTTGATAGGTTCTTGATGAGTTCTTGGAAGAACTCTGCTTAGAACAATCTCACTTGGCTTTTCTTCAAAGATTCTTGAATGTAGAACACAATAGGATTGATTCTCTGCAGCTGATCTTCAATCACTGCAACTTAAGATTCAGAACTAGCTCTGAATCCTTCTTCACAGCCTGGTTCCAACGGCTGTCTTCTTGGATGGAGCTCTCTTTCTCCAACTACTTAGATCTTCAGATCACTTCAACTGATTTGTGTTAATCTGTGTTGAATCTTCTTTTTTGATCATCTCTTTCTGTTGTCAATATAAACCTATTTATAGGCCTTCTTCATGGTGACCGACTGATCCGGTTCCTAACAACTTTCTGACAACTCTGACAGTTGTAGTAGACCGGCTGGAATGACAGCTGTCAAGTCATCCAGTCACTTCTTGAAATATCTGTAACTGTCTGAAAGTGTCGAGACAGTCTGTATTTAAGTGTCGACACTTGTAGACTAAGTGTCGACACAAGTTGACTAAGTGTCGACACTAGCCTTCAAGGTGTCGACACAACTCCTTGTGTTGTAAAATTCACTTCTCGACACAGCTTCTTCAATATGTGTCGACACTGATATTGTGTGTCGACACAACTCCTTGTTCTTTAGTACCTTGTTGAATTCTTGTAAGTGTCGACAAAACTCCTTTGTGTCGACACATCTTCTTGTGTTGAACTTGTTTAGTGTCGACACATCTTCTTGGTGTCGACACATGTCTTCTGTGTTGATACTTGCTGAGTGTCGACACAGCTCCTTGTGTCGACACATTCTTCTTCTGTTGAGACTTTGGCTGAGTGTCGACACATCTCCTTTGTGTCGACACTTGTACTTAGAATTTTTATTGAACTTTGCTGAGTGTCGACACAGCCTCCTAGTGTCGACACTTTCTTCATGTATTGAGTCTTCTGCTGTGTGTCGACACATTCTTTATTATGTCGACACTTATACTTAGACTCTGTTGAAATTTGCTGAGTGTCGACACAGCCTCCAAGTGTCGACACTTTCTGATGTAGACACAGTTTCTCTGGGCGTCGACACTGCTTCTAAGTGTCGACACTTCTTCACTGGACATTTCTTCATTGTGTGTCGACACAACCTTCATGTGTCGACACTTTCTGTCTGGTGTCGACTCTGCATTACTGGTGTTGACACAATTACTCCAAGTGTCGACACTGCTTGCCTGGGTGTCGACACAAGTCTTCTTAAGTGTCGACACTTTACTTCTGGGTGTCGACACATGGACTTAGAAACTTTTCAGCTTTCCCTGTAAATATTTGACCTGCACAACTAAACTCAAAACACATCAAATACATTTTGATGTATATCATTGAGTAGGGTGAGGCTTCTTCAAATCAGGTACATTTAAACCAATGTACCCAACAATCTCCCCATATTTGGAGAAGTCATAACCCTTAGTCAATGATATACACCATACATAACAAAATTACAGTATGATGAAAAACAGGATTATGCAATCAGGGAAAGTACATTAACATGTATTAAACAAAACATGTACACACATATATCTCAGAACAATTATGTAATAGATTTTTCACACAACACATTGTTCTAACAACTTTGTCATATTCATTATATAAAAGTTTACAGAGTGTTTAAAATCAAAAGATTACAGCTGTAAACTAAAGATAATTCTAATCTATTTTTGCTCAGCCTCCTTGATAACTATGTCTTTCCCAGACTGTATCTTTGCTTGCACAGGGGCATCAGCATCTTCAGCAGCAGCAGACTTCTTGCCTTTAAGATCCTTCTTCTTTAGCTCTTTAGCTTTGATCTTTTGCCTCTCAAAGTAATGATAAGGCTTGGGAAAGTACTTGCTAGGCTCCTGGGCAGTAGGAGGTAGCTTTCCCATCTTTGCCTTTCTTCTGTATTGCACAATGGCTTCTTGCCTAGTCTCATGCTTCCTCCATTCCAGTTTAGAAAACCATTTGTTTCTATCTTGAATATTGTCTTTGGTAGCCTTCCATGCAGTTAAGATAATATTCCTGGAGGTGGGGCTCCACTGTTCAAACTCAGGCCTTTGTTCAGCTTGCTCTCTGAACCTCTTCTTAGACAATCTGGCTTCTTGTTCTTTCAGTATAGCTTCTTGTACAGCCTCAGATACTGGCTGAACCACTTTTTCTATGATAACATTGTGCATTCCCTCAGGTGGGCTATACATAGACTGTATATCTGCTTGTACCATATCAAAGTCTGGAGGAGAGTATATTACTTGAGCCACTTCAGCTTGCTCCCCTCTAAGATAGGCAGGATTAATCCCAGACTCAGCAACATTATCATCATCACATAAAGGAGGATAACCAAGAGTGACTCTGATGGAATTGGAAATCCATTTTGCATGATCAGAGTCGGCTTTGACTAACACCCTCTCCCCCTTTATGACTTCTCTTTCTATGTGATCTCTTAGATCATCTTTCTGAAATCTGATTTGTGCATTGAGGTAATTGACTCCATCCTTGTAAAATGGTTTCAACCGTTGGAGCTTTTCAGTGATCAACTTCTGAGAGTTTTCAATAGCATAAGTAACAACAGTTATGCCCTCTTGTAAAGCTTTATCAAACTCTGCCTTAGCAATAACATTAGCTGTAGTCTGTCCAGCAGCTATATTCTTCATCTCTGTGACAATTGCATTGTGAGAAGCAGTCAAATTGTCATTCATCCTGAGCTGGTTCTCTAGAACATACCCTTGCTTTAGTGCAATATCATCCACTTGAGCTTTTATTTTCTCCTGATGAGTAGCTAGATAGACTACTGCATTCCCTCCCTTGTGGAAGCAGTCAGTCATCTCCTTCTTATTTAGATTCATCTCAAATCTAATAGACTTAATGTCTTGGGGCAGATCAAACTGTAAAGACTTATGCCCCTCATCCATATATGTTTCTATGGCTTTCCTGTGCTCATCAAGATTTATTTGCATAGCAACCATCAGAGAACTGTAATCTACAGATGGTGCTGGCTGTAGTGCGGGCTGTGGTGCTATGGTTTGTAAAGTCTTTTTATAATTCTGGCTCCTTCTTTTAAATACTTGAAATTTCCTTTTCTTTGCTCTAGCAGCCTCCTCATCTTCAGAAGCTGATGTGCTTGCTATATCTACCCTCTCCCTAGGTAGCTCCTCAACATCCTTTGGCTTCTCAGGCTTTTGCCTTGCAGTTTCTTCCAGAATCTCCACTTGCTCCCCCTCAACTTGAGCATTCTCCCCCTCAGCAGCAGCACTTGCTTTCTCAAAGTCTGTTTGATCCAAATTAAGGAAGAGATCTTCCATTGTAAATTCTTGTTGAGGTTGTGAGGGAGAATCCCTTGTCTCATCAATAACTTGATCAGATACAACTTGAGCTGCAACAGATGTGTCCTCCATGACAACATCTGGGTTGACTATCAATCTGAGGTTGCTGATTAACATTATTTAACGAATCAGACAAAACATTATCCTCTATAGAGAAAACTAAGTTATTGATTTCAGTGAGTACCTCAAGAATGATTTGAGTGGCTTGTTCACTTTCTAGTGGAGTTGGCTCTTCCACTACTAGAGGCTCCCTCTGGATAGAATCCTGGTGAAGAGGGCTTGCCTGTGGTAGCTCCCCCTTCCTCTCAGCATCATCTTGTCTTGCTGGAGATTGTCCAACATTTCCTTCTGCTTCCTCAGCAGGAGTGAACACTACTTGTTCTTCTGAACTGCTGGATGATTCTTGAGCCACTGGGGCTGTCTTCTTCTTCTTCTTAAGTGGGGTTTCCTTCTCAGGTGTTGGCATCTCCTTGGTCAAGACCCTATCCCATCTTGAGAAGAGTCACATGTCCATCTTCCTCATGTGGTTGATCTTTGATCCAACAGCTTGACTCATTACTTCTAGTATACTACCAGCCAAGTAAAGACTTAGTATCCTACCCAAATTGGGTTTATTTAGGCTCTCCTTTATCTTCTCAAATACTACTACAGACCAATCAGTTTGCAGTGTGAAGATAATCCTTGTCATGAGACTGAACATATGGGCTGATACTCTGTCATGCCCTCCAGGCTTGCTCAAGACCACCTTGCCAACAATTTCTGAGAGAAATTTATCTTGGCTGTTCATCCCCTTTCTATTGAATACTGATCCAATTTTCATATTGGAATCCAAACCACACCATGTTAATGCTTCCCTAGTTTTAGAAGCAGAAACATTCTCTTCTTCCTTAGTCCTTGGTAACTGAAGTATCTTTCTCAGATTTTTAGGTGAGATCTTCACCTTTTCTCCATGAACCCTTGACTTTATCTTGAGTCCAGAGTCGTCTAGGGTTGCTCCATTCAGAAATTCTAATACTTCTTTCTTCCATATTTTCGTTGGCTCTGAAACAAGAAAATCTAACCCTGAGTTTGCAACTAGGGTTACCACATCCTTGATCTCCGATTCTGCGTCATCAAACGCATGCCGCACTAGTTCATAGCATTCATTTACGTTCTCTTCGAGCTTTGGCGCCATTAGGGTTTGAAGAATTTGAATAGAGAGAAGAGAGGTGTCGACACACAAGTTTGGTCTCGAAACTTTGGTGAGCGTGTCGGCAGTCAATGGCAAAATCCTATTTATACCTTTCTAGGATTGAAGATGAAAGGGCGCGACAAGAAACTCAAATTGTGTCGACACTGTTGAAAAGTGTCGACACAGACTTATAATGTCTCGACACCAATGTGTCGACACAGGTATAGTCGACAGAATATATGTGTCGACACTTGTTTATGTGTCGACACCACTTAGCTCGACACATAGTCGAGACTTTACTTCACTAATTCTGAGTAAAGCCTAAGTGTCGACACCACCTTGGATGTGTCGACACCTACTTATCATGTGTCGACACTAATTTTCTGAAGTGTCGACACCAACTTCCTAGATGTGTCGACACCTTTTCTCTGAAGTGTCGACACCAATTCTCTGTCTCGACACAGACAACTCTGTGTGTCGACACTATTTTACTTAGCCATTTCTGTAAACTTATTCTAAGTTTATCATACCTAGTTCAATTTTAAACCTATTGAACTTTGTTTCTTCTAAGGGCTTAGTATACATATCAGCTAGTTGATTATCAGTATTTACATACTCCAGTGAAATATCTTCCTTTTCTACATGTTCCCTTAGAAAATGATATTTTATTTCAATGTGTTTAGTTCTACTATGGGAAACAGGATTGTTTGCAATAGATATAGCACTAGTAGAATCACAAAACAGTGGTGTTCTACTTACCTGAATACCATAATCCTCAAGCTGATGTTGTATCCATAGAAGTTGAGCACAGCAACTTCCTGCAGCCACATATTCTGATTCTGCTGTGGAGATAGCCACACTTGTTTGCTTCTTGCTACTCCATGAGATCAGTCTTCCATCTAGGAATTGACAGGTACCAGTTGTACTTTTCCTATCTTCTTTGCAGCCTGCAAAATCTGCATCTGAATAACCTGTCAGTTCAAAGTCTCCATTCCTAGGGTACCAAAGGCCTAGATAAGGAGTGCCCTTTAGATATCTCAGAATCCTTTTGACTTCTGTCAAATGAGACTCTTTAGGACATGCTTGGTACCTAGCACAGACACATGTAGCATACATGATATCTGGTCTACTTGTAGTCAAATATAGAAGGGAGCCAACTATCCCTCTATACAAAGTCTCATCTACAGGTTTCCCTACATCATCTTTGCTAAGAGACATACTTGACCCCATAGGAGTTTTCATGGTACTGGAAGATTCCATACCATACTTCCTTATCAGTTCTAGGGTGAACTTAGACTGACATATGGATAAACCATTCTCAGTCTGTCTAACTTGGAGACCCAAGAAGAACTTAAGTTCCCCCATACTGCTCATCTCAAATTGTCCTTGCATAAGTTTTGCAAACTTTTTTGCAAAGACTACTTTCAGTAGACCCAAAATTATGTCATCTACATATATTTAGACTAGTATTATCTTGCCTCCGGATTCCCTAAGGAATAGAGTCTTGTCTATTTTCCCCCTTGTGAATTTATTCTCAATAAGGAAACTAGACATGGTTTCATACCAAGCCCTTGGGGCTTGTTTTAACCCATACAAAGCCTTCCTAAGTCTATAGAGATAATTAGGTGGAGTTGAATCAACAAAACCTGATGGCTGTTCCACATAGACCTCTTCTTTCAGATTACCATTCAGAAAGGCTAACTTTACATCCATTTGAAATACTTTAAATCCTTGATAGGTTGCATAGGCCAGGAACATCCTTATGGCTTCCAGTCTGGCTACTGGAGCAAAGGTTTGATCAAAGTCAATACCTTCTTCCTGCCTATATCCCTTAGCAACCAATCTTGCTTTGTTCTTAATAATTATTCCATGTTCATCCATCTTGTTCCTGAAGATCCACTTGGTTCCAATTATGTTGTGGTCTTTTGGTTTAGGAACAAGCTCCCAAACTTTGCACCTCTTGAACTGATTCAGCTCTTCTTGCATTGCCTCACTCCAATGAGGGTCTAGGATGGCTTCTTCAAACTTCTTTGGCTCTACTTGGGATAGAAAACTGGAGTAGAGTGCTGCACCTAGATTTCTGCTCCTTGTTTGTACCCCTTGTCTTAGATCACCAATGATTTGATCTGCTGGATGATCTCTTAGATGCCTATTAGCTGGAGGCATCCTAGCTTCAGGTTGGACTCCTTCAGCTTCTTCATCTTGCTGCACTCCTTGGTCTTTTTCTGCATTAGGTACATGTGTACTCTCCCTGGACAACAACCACTATCATCTACATGCTGACTTGCAGTAGATCCTTCTTCAATAGTGAGCTTGTCCATCTTCTTAGTCACACCTGTGGAGCTGCAAATACTTCTAGACAACTCATGGTTAATAAGTCTAGCTTCATCAAATACTACATGTACTGACTCTTCTACAACTTGAGTAGACAAGTTGTATACTCTATAAGCCTTACTATTGTTGATGTACCCAACAAAAATCCCCTCTTGGGATTTGACAACAAACTTGGTCAAGTAAGACTTTCCATTGTTAAGTATAAAACACTTACAACCAAAGATCCTGAAATAGGATAGGTTTGGTTTTCTGTCTTTCACAATATCATAGGGGGTCTTATTGTGGCTTTTAGTAATGGTAGCCCTATTAATTACATGACATGCAGTGTTAACTGCCTCAGTCCAGATATATTCTAGGAGAGATGTGTCACTTAATAGGGTCCTACCAGCCTCAATCAAGGTTCTATTTTTCCTCTCAACAATGCCATTTTGTTGAGGTGTTCTTGGTGAAGAAAATTCCTGAAATATCCCAAATTCTTCACATAGTTTTGTCATACTATCAGACTGGAATTCAGTACCATGGTCACTTCTTATCTTGACCACTGTACTGTCTAGTTCATTCTGAATTTGTTTGACAAAGCTATAAAAGATACTAGGTGTTTCAGATTTCTGTCTAAGGAAGAACACCCAGGAAAACCTTGAGTAGTCATCTACAACTACAAAGGTATAGACCTTCCTACCTAGGCTGTGAACTGGCATAGGACCAAAGAGATCCATATGCAAGGAGTATAAACACCTCACAATATCTTTGTTTTCAATGCTACTAAAGGTGAATCTAGTTTGCTTGCCCTTTTGACAAGCTGAGCATATTCCATCTTTAATACACTTAACTTGAGGACCATTCCTCACTAACTCTTTGCTAAATAGTTGGCCAATTGTCTTGTAGTTGACATGGGCTAGCCTCTTGTGCCATTTGACACAATGAGAGACTTTTTCATCAGCTACAAGACACACTGGAGAACCATTGTTCTCACACATAATGTCTAGGCAATAGACATTCCTCTTTCTATAGCCTGTCAAAATGATCTCTTGATCATTTGACCTCCTGATATGACAACCATCTTTGACAAATGAGATGTCATATCTTAAATCACTCAGTTGACTTATACTAATAATGTTATGTTTCAAACCTTTAACATAAGCCACTTGAGTTATAGTTATAAGGGTGCTAGAAATGTTACTAAAACCCTTGATAATTCCTTTTTCAGAACCACCAAAGGTGACTTTAGGACTATCCTTGATAGGTGTGTAGTCCTTTAGCAATCCCCTAGTTCCAGTCATGTGCCTGGAACATCCACTGTCCAAGTACCATATTGGGGCATGGCCACTTGAACTTACCTGCAAAACAGATTAGTTGACCTTAGAACCCAAAGAATTCTTGGGTCCTTGGTGCTGATTAGTTTGCCTCTTAACAAAGCTACCTGCAGATCTTCCAACAGGCAGTTTGCTACTCAACTTGGCACTAGAATTGTGCCAACAGTCTATGGCAAAGTGGCCTACCTTGGCACAGCACCAGCACTCAAACCTATTGTACCTTTGCTTAGGTACATTCCTAGCTATTTTATCTATAGCTGGCTTGTTGAGAGCTGGGGCTTTCCCCTTAGACTTGGACTGAACAGTCCTAGCAGGTTTAGTAAATCCCAGTCCAGTTTTACCCTTTTGATGTACAAATTCATCAATTGAAGGTAGAACAGACTTGAGTTTAGAAAACTTTGCAACAATGTCTCTCTCCTTCTGAAGACTAATCTCCAGATTTCTGATTTGATCATTCTTGAATGTTATAGTCCCCATCTGAATAACTGTTATGTTCTTCAGCCTGTCTATTTCATTCAGTTTTTGATCAATTAGCTTATCAAAATCAGTTGCAGCCACTTTGAGACTTGTAATCTCCTTAGCCTGACTCTTGACCAAGGATTTGCTTTTCTTATAAGCTTGTAACAGAACTCTATATTCATCAATCAATTGATGAATATCCCCTTCAGATTCAGATCCACTGGCATCATTTGATGCTGATGTAACTGAATATGAACTAGCACTAGAAATTGAACTTAAAGAACAATTTTGTACCTTACTAGGTCCAGGCTGCTCCTGGATTTTGTCACCTTCTGTTCAGGCCATCAGTCCTTTGCACTGCATGTCCTCTTGCTCATATATAGAGTTCATTATCTGGATGAACTCTTCTTCCTCTTCTTCAGCAAATAGTCCTATGTATGCTTCAGCTTCTGACTCAGTTTCTGAAGAAGATATGTCTGACAAGCTTTTGTCCTTCTTGGCAACAAAGGACCTTTCTTTCTTGCCCTTGAATTGAGTCTTCTTCTTATCATTAGACTCTTTCCTTTTCTCTGGACAGTCAGCAATAACATGTCCTTGTCTGTTACAGCAATAGCATACAATTTTTGATAAAGTTGTTTTGCTTGACTTGGTCTTTCTTCTGTCTTTCTTTGATGACTTCTTGTTCTGATAATAGTCATCTTTTCCCTGTGAAGTGGATGGCTTGGACCTCCACTGTTTCTTCTTTAAAAACTTCTGAAAGTGTCTTGTAAATGCTGCAAAATTCACTTTCACTGCCTTCAGACTTTCTGCTTTCTGAATCATTTGACTCAGTCTCAGCTACTTTTGGAGGTGGAGATGGTGACTTACTTCTGTATTTTCTGGTGGCTTTTGTCTTGAATGCCACTGTTCTTTCTTTATTCTCAATTCTGGTAGACTTCTCCTCTTCTTTCCTCACCATCAACTGCATCTCATAGGATAGCAGTTTTCCAAACAATGTTGGAGGAAGGATATCTGCTAACTTGGCCATTTCCCTAATGATACAGATCTTGGTGTCCCAATCCTTTGTAAGGGACCTTAAGAACTTATCATTCAGCTCATAATTGCTGAAATATCTTCCATAGGACATTAGCTCATTCACAATCCTATAGAACTTCTTATAGCATTCTGTTATGCTATCAGACTTACCTTGCCTGAAACTTTCATATTCTTGGTTTAACAAAGACTTTCTATCCTGTCTCACTTCTTCTGAACCCTCCATGTACACTATAAGAGTATCCCACATCTCCTTAGATATCTTACAATGTATCAAGTTCTGAAAAGTAGCATCATCTATGACACTCACAATGATATTTTGTGCCCTCTTGTCCATTGTGGCTAGAATTATCTCATCTTTTGTCATTTCAGAGAAGTCCTTAGGTGTTCTCTGATTTGCATCCAGGACTGAAACCTTCATAGGCACATATGACCCTTCTTTAACTGTGATATATATTCTAGGATATGAGGCTTCCATAAACAGTCTCACCCTTTCTTTCCAGATGCCAAAAATCTCTTTTCTGCAAATGAGCAACTTCATGGATCCAAGTTATTTATGATTCTCTGTTGAACCCATGTTTCTTGATTTTCTTGATTCTGCACTTTACTTAGTTTGAATCTGCCAACATGATCTACTCAGACAGTTAAGTACTTTTTGAGTAACCTGGCTCTGATACCACTTGAAATAAATTGTACCTAATCACCTAGAGGGGGCGGGGGGGGTGAATAGGTGACTAAATCTTTTTAAACTTTTTAGGCAGATTGCAGATTATTTCACAGAGTTGTAACTACTTTTTCACAGCAATCAATCAGCAATCACAGAATAACACATGCACACAGTGAACACACAGATTTATAGTGGTTCCCCAAGGTTTGGGTACATCCACTTTCCCCCTTCGCCTATCTAGTAGTGTACTAGATTCGGCCAAACTCCTCCACTATCTCAGATCCTCAGATCTTACACTCAGAACCCCAAACAGGTTCCTACAGTTCATGCCCAAGGCCCTACAACTCAGTCTTCTCCAAAGACCTACACTCAGCTTCTTCACAGAGCCTACACTCAACCACAAGGCCTACACTCAGCCACAACAGGCCTACACTCGGAGAAATAGATCTCCTACACTCAGGCACACATGCCCTACCACTCAGCCTTTATAATTACAGGCTTACAACTCAGATCCCTAAGGATCCTACAAGAAATTTAGAATACAAAGAATATACCTACAACTCAGAGAAAAGAGAGATGAGTTGATAGGTTCTTGATGAGTTCTTGGAAGAACTCTGCTGAGAACAATCTCACTTGGCTTTTCTTCAAAGCTTCTTGAATGTAGAACACAATAGGATTGATTCTCTGCAGCTGATCTTCAATCACTGCAACTTAAGATTCAGAACTAGGTCCGAATCCTTCTTCACAGCCTGGTTCCAACGGCTGTCTTATTGGATGGAGCTCTCTTTCTCCAACTACTTAGATCTTCAGATCACTTCAACTGATTTGTGTTAATCTGTGTTGAATCTTCTTTTTTGATCATCTCTTTCTGTTGTTAGTATAAGCCTATTTATAGGCCTTCTTCATGGTGACCGGCTGATCCGGTTCCTAACGGCTTTCTGACAACTCTGACAGTTGCAGTAGACCGATTGGAATGACAGCTGTCAAGTCATTCAGTCACTTCTTGAAATATTTGTAACTGTCTGAAAGTGTCGAGACAGTCTGTCTTTAAGTGTCGACACTTGTAGACTAAGTGTCGACACAAGTTGACTAAGTGTCGACACTAGCCTTCAAGGTGTCGACACAACTCCTTGTGTTGTAGAATTCACTTCTCGACACAGCTTCTTCAATATGTGTCGACACTGATATTGTGTGTCGACACAACTCCTTATTCTTCAGTACTTTGTTGAATTCTTGTAAGTGTCGACACAACTCCTTTGTGTCGACACATCTTCTTGTGTTGAACTTGTTTAGTGTCGACACATCTTCTTGGTGTCGACACATGTCTTCTGTGTTGATACTTGCTGAGTGTCGACACAGCTCCTTGTGTCGACACATTCTTCTTCTGTTGAGACTTTGGGTGAGTGTCGACACATCTCTTTTGTGTCGACACTTGTACTTAGAATTTTTGTTGAACTTTGCTGAGTGTCGACACAACCTCCTAGTGTCGATACTTTCTTCATGTATTGAGTCTTTTGCTGTGTGTCGACACATTATTTATTATGTCGACACTTATACTTAGACTCTGTTGAAATTTGCTGAGTGTCGACACAGCCTCCAAGTGTCGACACTTTCTGATGTAGACACAGTTCCTCTGGGTGTCGACATTGCTTCTAAGTGTCGACACTTCTTTACTGGACATTTCTTCATTGAGTGTCGACACATCCTTCATGTGTCGACACTTTCTGTCTGGTGTCGACTCTGCATTACTGGTGTTGACACAATTACTCCAAGTGTCGACACTGCTTGCCTGGGTGTCGACACAAGTCCTCTTAAGTGTCGACACTTTACTTCTGGGTGTCGACACATGGACTTAGAAACTTTTCAGCTTTTCCTGTAAATACTTGACCTGCACAACTAAACTCAAAACACATCAAATACATTTTGATGTATATCATTGAGTAGGGTGAGACTTTTTCAAATCAGGTACATTTAAACCAATGTACCCAACAGTCGTTATAAGTGGTCAGCTAAAGCTGACCGTTACTTTGTTTGCTGCTCTTGGGTGGATAATGAATTGCAGGTGCTGATGATGACATTGAAGGGAGCAGAGTGCTGGATTATTGCTAAAGGCCCTTAAAGGCTGTGCGAAGAAACGTGGTTGGATTTCATGTGTGGCCGGGCTGCGTGCCAATGTACGAAAATGTATTTGTGAAAAGAGAAACTTGTAAGGACTTAAGGACAGTGTGTGTGGGTTGTCTACATTCCTGGTTTTGATATATAAATGTGGAGTTTATATATTAGTGGTCATTCTCTGAGCTGAGTTCATTTAACTTCAAATGCTACGCTAGAATGTTTAGAGTTAGGGTGCGAATAGATTTTGATTTCCACACGTACTGTTGTCGCTTGTCTGTGAACTATGGCGTGGGGTCCCAGCCAGACCCACTGTTATAGTCCATGTGACGGGTGGGGGCATTATACTCTCATTAGCTGGCAGGACCGAAGGCTCGCCTGTGGGGGAGAGGTTTTGTTCTTGTTCCTTGGTTCTGCACTACCCCGAGCGCGGTTTAGCCCCAGGTAGACCCGCTACCCAGACTCTCATTAGCTGACATGACAAATTGACACCTCTGTGAGGAGCCAAGTATTTTTTGGCTCTAATAAGTCCACTCAGCGAATACGTTGGGTTGGATGTTTCTTTCCGAGCTTGTGTCAAGCTCGAAAAGAGCGGGGATTGTGTACAACCCCGTATTCGCAGAGTAGGGTCCCCTCGGTAGGCGCAGGACCAACTTTGCATTTTTAAGCTTTTGGAGTAGTTTTGCATTATTGGTGGCCAATTTTGACCGGACCTGCATAATATACTAGTACAGGGAGTAAATATTTGTCTCCCCCCGGCCCTTTTGAGGAGTTATCGTTTCACGGTACTCGGGTGAACGTTTCACTGTACTCGGGTGAACGTTTCACTGTACTAGGGTGAACGTTTCACTGTACTCGGGTGAACGTTTCACTGTACTTGGGTGAACGTTTCACTATACTAGGGTGAACGTTTCACTGTACTCGGCTGAACGTTTTAGTGTACTCGGGTGAACGTTTCACTGTACTCGGGTGAACGTTTCACTGTACTCGGGCAAACGTTTCACTATACTCGGGTGAACATTTTACTGTACTCGGATGAACGTTTCACTGTACTAGGGTGAACGTTTCACCAATCTTCGGACCACCGTCTCGCCAAGCAGTCTGCCGCTCGCCAGACCGTTGTCCCGCCAAACTGGCTGCTGCTCGCAGACCGCCGTCTTGCTAGGCTGCCATCTCGCCAAGCAGGCCGCAGCTTGCCAGGCCTCAGCTCGCCCAGCCGACCGTCTCGCCTAGCCCAGCTCACAGGCCGTCAGCACGCCCGACTTGAGGGACTACCCCTAGTGGACTGCAATTAGCCGCTTAGAACAGCGGGATTTGGCTGCTGGCAGGCCAATCCGGGGGCATTTCGGTAAATTTCAGAGCAGTGGAGGTTGGTTATTTGCAGGCTATTCACCGAAAACTATAAATAGGCCCTTAGGGGTGCCTTGGAGATCACTTGTTCACTCTCTCTTCATCCTCCAAGGCACCTAGCTCAACATTGGCTAGGGAGGGGGAGATCGCCAAGGTCTTCCGGGTGTGAGGTGGGACCTCCACGCTAGAGCCGACGGTCTGTTCCTAGTTTCCTGAGCCTTTGGTTCGTGACATCCCCTTGAGTGTAATAAGAGTGAGGTCACCCCTTTCTACGGGCCCCGAACTCCACGAGAGACCAAGTTTTTGGTTTCAACACTCCTCTCCCTTCGACCAATCTCCATCACTTGTTGTGATGGGGGTAGGAGCTGCCTAGGGGCTTGCCTTTGGAAGTTGAACCTCCCTTGGCCCCCATGAAATTTCCCTCCGCCCTGGATGAGAGCTCTTCCTGGACCCTGGGCAGGTACTCCATGTTGCCTCCAGCCTTGTTCCGGACCCTCCTGTCCCTGGAACACCTGAGCTCTCTGCTCCTCTCTCATTCCTTCCTGATGTCTTGAGCCACCTTGCTCCTTTGACTCTGTCTCTGTTAGCCTTGCCAACTTCTTGACGAATGCCGGGTTGGCCGCCTCCATGGCTATCTCCTCGGCCGCCCTTTCCATCAGCTTCTCAAAGGAAAGGGGGACCTTTCGAGTCAGGCTTATCTTGAAGAACCCATCGCGCAACCCCACCGTGAATGCCATCTGGAGGGCATACCCTGGCATCTCCTGGACCTTCAGGATCTCCTCTTGGAACCTGTCAACGTAATGGGCTAGCGACTCCTCGGCCCCCTGTCTTATCAGGAAGATAGACTCAAGAATCTTCTTCCTTTTCTTGGAGGTGGAGAAGCGAAGCTGAAAGCTCCGGCTCAAGTTCTCGAACTCATAGATCGATCTTGGAGGGAGTTGATGAAACTAGTCCCTTGCCTTCTCCTTCAACGTGATCGCAAAGAGGCGATACTCAAAGGCATCCGTCATCGGCCTGATGGAGATGACATCCTCGAACCACTACAGATGCTGAACGGGGTCATCCTTCCCGGTATAGTAAGCCATATCAGGCTCTCTGAACCCCTCGGGAACGGGAGCTGAGATGATCAGCTCACTGAAGGGTGACCCCCTGAGGGGTGGTCTTGCCACCTCTACTTGCACGACCTGCTCGCCTAGAAGACTGGCACTCGCCAAGCTGGAGAACAACTCCCGGCCGGTGAGGTCTCGCTCGACCCCCTCTCCCATCCTTTCCTTCCCGTGCCTTCTTCCTGGTGCACTTCCTTCTCCCCCTGCTGTGGTCTTCTCGCCTAGACCCCTGGGAGTCGACTCGTCAAGAGGGGGGGGGGGCTAGCTCCTGGGGGATTGGGGTGGAGCTGCCACCCTGAGGAGCAATGCTTCACAACATCTCCATGATGCCCTGGATGGAGGTCATGAACTCTTGCCTCCTTACAAAGGGTCCTGGGTTGGGGAGCTCGCCGAGATCATCACTAACTCCCTGACCTCCAGCCATGACACTCTCTCGAGATCTTCTGTGCTGGTCACTCTCCACGCTCACCGCACCAAAAGTGTTGAAGCCAAAATTGACCTCTGTGGAGTTCGGGGTCCCAAAAGTGGGGTGACCTCACACCTAGTACACTCGGGGGAACGTCACGGACCGAAGACTTGGGAAACTAGTAACAGACCCTCAGCTCTAGCGCGGAGGTCTCACCTCACACCCGGAAGACCTTTGAAGTCTCCCCCTCCCTAGCCAATGCTGAGCTAGGTGCCTTGGAGGAAGAGAGCAAATGGATTTTCGTGGCTCAAAATGCAATGCTCTCCAAGGCACCTTTAAGGGTCTATTTATAGTTTTCCCAATCTCATGAACCAAAATGTCAGAAATACCCTTACGCCAAAAAAGCCTTGGCCCAATAGAAAACACCCACACCGAGGGGCAAAGAGATAATTCCACCCCGAGGGTAAAACAGTAAAAACACGGTCAAAAGAGGTCCAGGGGAAAAGGAGGCTAAACCATTCCCCTTACCTTCCCCGGACGCCTAAGGGGAGTGGGGGGTTAAACCACCCCACTCCTCCTCCACCTAGGAGCCGAGCGTGGGGCGAATCCCGAAGAACTGGGGATCAGGGGGCAGGGGCGAGACCCCGGCCTCGGCCGGTCTCGCCCCGCCAGGCCGCGGGGCAGGGGCGAGACCCGGGCCTCGGCCGGTCTCGCCCCGCCAGGCTGCGGGGCACGGGCGAGACCCAGGCCTCGACCGGTCTCGCCCCGCCATGCACCTAACAGGCCGGGGGCGGGTGTCGGCCAACTTGTCGCGCCCTCCCCTCTTAGAAAAACAAAGTTGGTCTCGCGCCTGCCGAGGGGACCCCACTCTGCGAATACGGGGTTGTACAATTGACGCTTCATTAGACCGTGAAAATGAACAAAAATTGTTTGAAGTCTTTCTGGAATTTAAGAGGGCTATGAGATGGACGCTTGCCGATATTAGAGGAATTAGCTCAATCATTTGTACGCATAAAATATTACTTGAAGATGAAACAAATGGATCCAATTAACATCAACGTAGACTGAGTCCTCCTCTGAAAGAAGTAGTAATGAATAAAATAATTAAATAGTTAGACGCGGGTATTATCCATCCTATCTAGGATAGTAAGTGGGTAAGTCCGGTATAATGTGTGCCGAAGAAAAAAGAAGTAAGTGCCCCTTTCCCCAGGCGGTTCGGGCGGCCCGGGCAAGATGCTTGGAGGCGGCGGCGGCGTAGGAGGCGGTCGGGGACGACGAGGGCCTCCAGCGGCCGCGCGGTGCGGTAGCGAGGAATGCGGTTGCGTGGTACCGCGGTCGTGCCGGGGCGGGACCCCGCGGTCGCGTGGGGGTGCGGCCCTGCTCTGGTTTGGTTCTTCCTTTGGGGGCTCCCGAGGCTTGCGGTTTTGTTGTACGTAATCGGTCTGATCGAGCTAGTACAAACTCGGTCCGAATATTGCCAGTTTAACCTAGAAAATTCAGTGAACCATGAGAAATATTATTCATTTCAAAAATAAGTAAATTAGTGTATTAAATAATTATGTAAAATATATTTTATTATACATAAACGAATCACTAATATCATGTCAACTCTTCGTCATCTCAAGTCGCGTAGAAAATTCCAAATATATATTTTTTCATCCTTTCCACTTACCACTTAACTCAATATTTTCTATTAAAAATCATATTATAACTCAATAATGAGAAGCTATAAATAATGGTCACCCGGCCTTACAAATGCAGAAAAGTCAGCTGAACTCCAGTTTCAATATCTCGCCTTTGAGACTACTTCCACTGAACTTTCAAAAAGCTTCAGAGTTGGCCGGGCAAGATGATCGGAAACATCATCGGGAACATCTTCGGGCCGGGAACGAAGGTGAAGGGCCATGTTGTCCTCACGGACAAAAACGTCCTCGACTTCAACGATTTCGGCGCCACTGTCCTCAACACAATCCAAGACTTTCTCGGCCAGCAAGTCTCCCTTCAGCTTGTCAGCGCCACCGCCGGCGACCCAAGTCAGTATTCAACATTCTTTCCCGTTTATATTCAGCAATGGCCGCATTTAATTACAAACAGTGATTTTTACTAATTAACCCTCTGAAACATGAGCGCAGATAACGGCAATCGAGGGGTTGTCGGAGACAAGGCGTATTTGGAGCCGCCTCCGTTTCCGACCATTCATAACATCATCGCCGGCGAGATGACATTCGGGGTGACATTTCATGTAAAGGAGGGTGAAGGGATCCCCGGCGCGGTGATTGTTAAGAACAGCCACCTGGCGGAGTTTTTCCTCAAGTCGATCACCGTCGACGATTTTCCCGGCAAGGGCCGCATCCACTTCGACTGCAACTCCTGGGTTTACAACGTCGGCAAGTACACCTACGACCGCGTCTTCTTCTCCAACGATGTAATGAATCCATCACCACTCTGCTTTCGTCCCCCTTTCATGTCCTCTGTTTCTCATTATGCTCGGTATCATATGCAGACTTATTTACCCAAGAACACGCCTGATCCCCTGCGGCCGTATAGGGAGGAGGAGCTCCGGCACCTGAGAGGAGATGACGTGAACAAGAAGCTGGAGGAATGGGATCGGGTCTACAACTACGCGTACTATAACGATCTCGGCAACCCGGACAAGAGTTCAGACCTCGCCCGGCCGGTTCTCGGTGGCTCGTCGGAGCACCCTTATCCCCGCCGCGGAAAGACCGGCAGGGCACCCACCAAGACTGGTGAGTTTATATGAATTGAGAGTTCAAAGAAAGAAAAACAATGTTTGATGATGTGTTGACGGGATGAGCATCGTTGCAGATGGGAAGAGTGAAAGCAGGTTGAACTCGCTTGATTTGGATATCTACGTGCCGAGGGACGAGCGGTTCGGGCACCTAAAGATGTCTGATTTCTTGGGCAACTCCATCAAATCGTTGGCAAATTCTCTGCTGCCTGTTCTTCAAGCTGCATTCGACAAAACGCCGAACACTTTCGATAGTTATGAGGACGTTTTTCAGCTGTATGAGGGCGGGCTGCCGCTGCCGGACATTCCTCAGGTGAAGGCGCTCATCCAGGCCATACCGCTTGAGTTGCTTAAGAGCAAGCTCACTCCTGCCAACGGCCAGCGCAGTTTTCTCAAGCTTCCTGTGCCGCAAATCATTCAAGGTTAATTTTGTTTTCCTCTGGTTTTAATTAAAAAAAAAACTCTTTTTCCTCCCCCTGTTTTTCATGTTTGGCAGTTGACTAATGACCTCTCTGTTTTCCACCTTGAAGTTGACAACTGGACATGGAAATCTGATGAGGAGTTTGCAAGAGAAATGCTGGCTGGAGTGAATCCTGTCATCATCGAAAGACTCAAGGTATCTTTTAGCTTCTCTGCGTTGATTGCCATTTGAAAAATTTTTTTGTTAGTAAATTGAGGATGCAGAGATGGCGTGTACATGTATGTTGAAGGTATTCCCGCCGGCCAGCGAGCTCGATTCTGCTCTTTACGGAGACCAAAACAGTAAGATTACAGCAGCGCACATAGAACAAAATCTCGATGGGCTCACAGCTGAAGAGGTTGACTTTCACTCCTACCAAGTAAATTGACTTTCTTTGAAAACCAGGGATCATTGAATCCCTTTTGATTCAATTTAGGCGTTGAGCAGCAGCAGGCTCTTCATCGTTGATTACCATGATGCACTTATGCCTTACCTTGGACGAATCAATTCAACCTCGAGCAAAGTCTACGCCACACGAACCCTCCTCTTCCTCAAAGAAGACGACACCCTCCGGCCAGTTGCCATCGAGCTCAGCCTGCCGCACCCGGAGGGCCAGCAGCACGGTGCTGTAAGCACTGTTTACACGCCGGCAGATAAAGGGGTCGACGCCGCCATCTGGCAGCTCGCCAAGGGCTTCGTTACCGTCAATGACTACGGCATTCACCAGCTAATCAGCCACTGGTGATGAATCCTGTTCCTCTGTTTATCACCCGCTCACCACCTCTCCCCTGTTTTCTGACAGTTACATTTTTTTTTATCAGGCTGCGGACGCACGCAGTTATAGAGCCATTCGTGATCTCCACAAACAGGAATCTCAGCGCTCTACACCCCATCAACAAGCTCCTT
Organism: Platanthera guangdongensis; assembly: GCA_039583875.1. NCBI lineage: Eukaryota > Viridiplantae > Streptophyta > Magnoliopsida > Asparagales > Orchidaceae > Platanthera > Platanthera guangdongensis. The sequence continues at coordinate 5,626,086 of CM077164.1, forward strand.
CTTCCTCACTACCGCGACACCATGAACATAAATGCCCTCGCACGGCAGGCACTCATCAACGCCGGCGGCATCATTGAATTCTCCGTCTTCCCTTCGAAATACGCCATGGAGATATCCTCCGCCGTCTACAAAGGATGGAATTTCGTCGAACAAGCACTCCCCGCCGATCTCATCAAGCGGTATTACTCTGTTCAATTCTCAACAATGTAATCTTTTGGGTGCTTTCTAGCACTTCACCTCAAAATATACAGTTTTTTGTCATTTTGAATTTTTAAAATTAGCATTTTGCACCTATAGTTATCAATCTTTGACATTTTGAACCCTCAGCCAAAATATCAGCGATAATTAGCTCCGGTCAACACCAATAATTTGGACCGGGATCCTCGCTATTTCGGGTGAACCGGAGGGGTCCAGTTTGAGGCCTTGATTGTCTCTCCAAAATTGGATGGTAGAAAGAAACTTAAGTGCACTTGTGGGGCCCATTAGACAGGTCAGTGCTCTCGCTTGTCCGCCGTCTGATTTGAGAGGAACAAATCATAGCCGCGAACTGGATTCCCTCCAATTCGCGTGAACTGGATGTTAGTGTATATTTGGACTAATAACGGGTTCGGAGGCTTAACGGGTTAGTTAGGGTACACGGTTAACCCATACCCGTAGTAACTCCTAAGGGTTTTGCCTATTTATACCCACCTAGGGGCAACGGGTAGGGGATTCCACTTTGATCCCCATCCGGATGCTTCGAGCAACACTTTCATTCTCGAAGTTTATGCCCCGTTGCTCACGCATCCGTCTCTCCCGTTACCACGATCCCTGGCGGTTTTTCGCACAGAAGAAGAGAAATCGCAACAGGTTTTCGCTCGGTTCGCGGAGGAGAAGAAGCAAGGTCGTCCGCTGCTTTATCGCGAACGAGGTATCGGAAAGGAGCATCCCGCGGCTGTTTCCACCGTCGCTGCTGTGGTCGCCGTCGCCGATCGGGACTTCTGCCAGCGTCGATTCCCGTCCGCCGTCGCTGAAATCGGAGAGGGCAAACCGCCGTTGGTGATCGGAAACGACAGAGAAGTGGAAAATCCCGTCGCTGCTTTCGGAGGGAGGGGTCGCCGCTGGTTGTCTCCTGGCCGCCGCTGGAATCAGAACCGCTGCCGGAGTTCACGCCAAGGAATCAGAAAATTTTTTTTCTTAACGCATTCCTCGCTCCTGTCCCGATTCCGCGGCCGCTGTTTCCGATTCCTGGATTTCTTCTGCCGCCGCTGTTAACGATCAAGAAACGAGCTTAATCGCGAGTGAGAACTAGGGTGAAATCCCGGTTCTTAATCTTGCCTTCCGTCCCGTGAGAAGTCGAGGGTTCCTCCTGCTTCAGTTTCTCCATCGTTGCTCCAGGCGAAAGCTTACAGATCAGGGCCTTCTCACCTGTTGTTTGTGCTATTACAATCAATCTCTTAGGAGAAACGAGCTGCTGGTTTGGAGTAACTGGACTGCTCGATCTTCAACAAAGCCAGGAACCGCTACCTTCTGTTTGTGCTCCATCTTCAGTTTTTGGCCATTGACGGAAAAAACTCAAAGTCCAGCAAAAGGAGAGATCTTCGAAGCCTCTCCTTCTTTGGAATTTCTAGATCTAGAGGAGAGGTTCTACTGCTCGATTATCTCCATCTCGCGGATCTGTAGCAGAGAGAGTGACACACAATGATGAAGGGGTCAAGTTTCTCCTCTCCGGTGCCGATGATAAAGCTGGAAAAATTTACGGCGACCGAGTTTACCGATTGGAAGTTGAATACGCAATTTGGAATGAAGTACCTGAACGTGTTCTACACAGTTCAGTCTGATCGTGCTGCTGTTATGGGGACTGACGATGAAGCCCAGTGGATTGCTGATGAGGACTTCTGCCGCGACTACCTGCTGAATTGCTTGTCCTCCAGCCTGGCGAAGACGTACATCAAAATGAAGACCGCCAAGGAAATCTGGGAGGCACTGGAGGAGCACTTCAGGCAAGAGGAGGATCTGTCCAAGGCACACCTGGTGGACAAATTCCACTCCTTCATGTTCGACGAGGAGAAGGCGATTCTCCCTCAGGTATCGGATTTTGAAGCTATAGTAGATTCTTTACATAGTGAGAACATTTCCCTACCAGACAGCTTTGTTGCTGGCACGATTATTTTTAAACTGCCCTCTACGTGGTACAACTTTAAAACTGAAATGTACCGCAAGAAGATGCAGGTCGGTCTTAATGACCTCAAGCGATTTATTCGCATTGAGGATGAAAATAGGATTCGACACGCTTTAGAAACTGTTAGCAAGCAGAAGGCTGCAGCTAACATGCTTCTTAGTTCTAAACGCGTGCCGAACCCTAAGAGGACCAGACCCTCCCATGGTAGCTCCCAAGTTGCAGGCCCTAACAAACGCAATAAAAAATTCAAGGGCAAGTGTTTTAACTGCAACAAGTGGGGACACAGCGCATCTGATTGCAGGCTCCCTAAAAGGGAAAGAACCAAAGCACCACAGGATGGCAACCAAGCAAATATGGTTAGCCAAGCTGAGCCTTCCGACTTTGTTGCAATGGTCGGAAACGCTACGGCCAGCACGGAGTGGTACTTGGATTCGGGGGCGACGTGCCACGTTTGCAACAATTCTGCTCTTATGACAGGTCTCACTACTGTAAAAGAGTCTGTGACGGTGGCCAATGGCGACACAGCTGACGTACTGAAGGTGGGGAATGCAACCTTGCTGCTATCCTCAGGTAAGTCTTTAATTTTAAAGAACGTCAAATTTATTCCTTCACTAGCTGCTAACTTAGTGTCTATTAGTCTTTTATGTGATGCTGGTATGTCATTTACTTTTTGTAGCGGTAGAGTAACACTGTCAGTTAACTCTCACTATTTTGGATGTGCATACGTCCAAAATAGGATGTACCGACTAAGTCTAGCAAACGAAGTAGTTCAACAAGTTCAAACAAACTTAGTTAGCCCTAAGACTCTACATGAGAGACTAGGACACGTGAACTATAGGAAAATGTTCCAAATAGCTAGAACTCACCAGATCACATTAGACACTAAGTCACAGCCTGAGAAATGTGACGTGTGTGCTCAGACTAAGATCACTAGGAAACCTTTTAGTGCGGTTACTAGGAGCACAACACCTCTAGAGCTTATACATTCCGACATATGTGACTTTAAAAGTTTTGTCACCAGAGGAGGAAGGAAGTATATGATCACGTTTATAGATGACTGCTCTAGGTTCTGTCACTTATATCTACTTAAAACTAAAGATGAAGCGTTTGAAAAGTTTTGTCTTTTCAAAACCAGGGTAGAGAACCAACTAGACATGAGAATTAAGAGGTTTAGAAGTGATAGAGGAGGAGAATACATGTCCAGTGAGTTCCGGGGTTTCCTTGCCTCTCAAGGGATCATAGCAGAAACCACTGCTCCTTACTCACCCCAATCGAATGGTATAGCCGAGCGAAAAAATAGAACGTTAACAGAGATGTTGAACTCTATGTTGCTCACTGCTGGCATGCCTACTGCCTATTGGGGAGAAGCAGTTTTAACTGCAAATAACATTCTGAACAAAGTACCTCATGCTAAGTTAGACGTCACACCCTATGAGCTTTGGTTTAAGAGACCCCCGACATTGACTAAACTTAAGACCTGGGGCTGCATAGCCTATGTCAGGGTCTCTGACCCTAGACGGTCTAAACTTGGACCTAGGACCTACACGTGTGTCTACTTAGGTTGTGCTGAAGATAGTGCTGCAGATAGATTCTTAGACCTGTCTAATAATATAATTATTGAATCTAGGGATGCTGTATTCTTTGAGGATAAGTTCCTTAAGGATAAGAACCTGACCATCCCAGGTATGCAAGCAACTATTACTGAGGAAGAACCTGAATCAGTACCGAGCACCTCCTATTCAGTCCCGGTAGACAATAATGTCCTAGAGTCTAGAAGGACTTCGATGAGAGAGAGAACACCCAGAACCTTCGGTAGTGATTTTGTCACTTACCACGTTGAGGCTGATCCATCCACATATAAGGACGCGATGAGATCAAGGGATTCCCTACTCTGGAAAGAGGCCATTGATGAAGAGATGAACTCTTTGCTTCAGAACAACACCTGGACGTTGGTTGATAAGCCAAAAGGGGCTAAAACTATAGGGTGTAAGTGGGTTCTGAAAAAGAAGCTCAATCCTGATGGTAGCGTAGCTAAGTATAAAGCGCGCCTGGTGGCTAAAGGTTTCACACAAGTTAGTGGGGTGGATTACTTTGATGTATATTCACCAGTGTGTCACTTAGCAACCATTAGGATACTCCTTGCTATTGCGTCTATTGAGAACTTTATTGTTCATCAAATGGACGTTAAGACTGCGTTTTTGAACGGAGATCTGACCGAAGAGATATACATGAGCCAACCTGAAGGTTTCATAGTTCACGGTCATGAAAGTAAGGTCTGTAAGTTGATCAAATCGCTATACGGACTTAAACAAGCACCAAAATTATGGCATGAGAAGTTTGACTATAGTGTAAGGAACATGGGATTCCTGTCGAGTCTCTCGGACAAATGTCTTTACATACGTCATAGGTCGAACACAGTCGCTATAATATGCTTGTATGTGGATGATATGCTGATTCTTGGTTCTGATCAATCCGTGGTGGATGACGTTAAGTCAGAACTAATGCGGACGTTTAGCATTAAAGACCTAGGTGTAGCTGAGACTATACTAGGCATGCAAGTGAGCTTTGGGAAAAATGACATTTTCCTAAGTCAACGCCACTACATAAAGTCCTTGTTGGACACGTGGGGATACAGTGAACGTAGAGCAGTGGAGACACCTTACGATTACAATAATCGCCTGAAGCCCAATGATGGAGCTGCGGTTAGACAATCAGATTATGCTAAACTGATTGGTAGTCTCATGTACGCTATGGTCTGCACAAGACCTGACATAGCCTTTACGGTCGGCATGTTAAGCAGATTCACTAGTAATCCTAGCCAAGACCATTGGGATGCCCTCGATAGGCTGATGCGATACCTAAAGCACACCCAAAAGTATGCTTTATGTTACCATGGTCATCCTCCAGTTTTGGAAGGATATTCTGATGCATCATGGTGCTCAGAATTAAATGACAGCAAGTCCACTAGTGGATTTATATTCACACTAGGAGGAGCAGCTGTAGCCTGGAAGTCCAAGAGACAATCATGTATTGCTTTGTCTTCTATGGAATCCGAACTCTACGCTCTATCTAGCTTCAGCAGGAGAAGAAGCAGAGTGGATAAGAGATTTGGTGATGGACATTCCACTGTCAAGCCTGAAGTTGAATTCTGTTGCAGTTTACAACTGCGACAATCAGGCTACTAAAACGATTGCTACGAACACGTTGTTCAATAGCAAAAGAAGGCAACTCAGGATGAAACAAGCCTGGTTGACCTCCCTTACGAGTCAAGGGATTGTGAACCTCGTTGATGTGAGGTCAAAAGATAATGTTGCAGACGCCTTAACAAAGGGCTTAAATAGAGTTCTCACCATTAAAACATCGGGGGAGATGGGATTAAAGTTCATAGAAATATGAAACTTCCTCCTATGTTATGTTTTCATAGCAAGAACCTATAGTCGCAACATTCAAGCATCTAATAACAGACTGAAAACCCCAAATAATTTCTTGATGAAAGCCCAAGATGGTTAGATGGTAGTCATTCCACACCTGATGACTTAACATCTTTCTCGTTGTAAGCTGATTTGAGAATTATTCAACTGGGAATAGAAAGTCGTTGTATGTGTTAATCTAACATTAGTGATCATAGCACATTATTCCACATTTGATAATGTTGCAAATAACGGTGTGCCAAATCATATGATGAGGTACATAGTGGTCACTAATGCACAAGATAACAACGTTTGATTTATTAAATCAAAACTTGACTGGTCCTAGCTAGACTGGATAGAGATGCTGACAGTGTTACTTCACTACTGCTACAAGTGCTAAGCTCATTTAGGTAGAGCTAGTTTACTTTGATATGTCACTGCATATGTTTATGAATTCATAGAGTCTGACTCATGAAATTCCTTGCAGGCACTGGTGAAGATGGAGGAGAGAAAGTGGATTTTGACATAGATGATGATGATCTACTCTCCGAGTAGAATTGTTACACGTTTATCTATAGTCATTTTTTTGTTTTCCAGACTTTTTATTATTGAGTAGCACTTTTATTTGCTGGATGTATTATGTTATTGTTTTGAGACTCATGTTTGTGTTTTCTTTAAAAACTGTGCTAACTCTTATAAAATTGTGTAAAGTCGGAAATTTAATTTTGATATTCTCCACTTTCTGCACTCCGAAACGTACACGTTATTTGTCACAAATATAGGAGGAGATTGTTAGTGTATATTTGGACTAATAACGGGTTCGGAGGCTTAACGGGTTAGTTAGGGTACACGGTTAACCCATACCCGTAGTAACTCCTAAGGGTTTTGCCTATTTATACCCACCTAGGGGCAACGGGTAGGGGATTCCACTTTGATCCCCATCCGGATGCTTCGAGCAACACTTTCACTGGAGAGGATTCCAATCCCAATAATTTGGGATGCTAGGTTTCAAAACAAGCATTTTTGGTGCTATTGGGACCTAAATTTCCTTGAAATTAGGAGCTGAGGTTGCAAAATGTCGTGCAAAATGTTAATTTGAGGGTACAAAGCATCAAAACATCATGCAAAGTGCCAAAAAGCTCTTTTTGAGCTGAGAATAGTAAATTTGATACCATGCTCCTGAACAGGGGAATGGCAGTGGAGGACCTATCCTGCCCGGCCAAAGTCGGGCTTGTGATCAAAGACTACCCGTACGCCGTCGACGGCCTCGCCATTTGGTCGGCGATCGAATCATGGGTGGCAGAGTACTGCTCTATCTACTACCCCGACGACTCGCTCATCCAAAACGACAAAGAGCTCCAAGCCTGGTGGAATGAGTCGGTTCAGATCGGCCACGGCGACAAGAAAAACGAGCCATGGTGGCCGGAATTAAACTCCCTGCCGGCGCTCGTCCAAATCTGCTCCACCATCATATGGGTGGCGTCGGCAATGCACGCCGCCGTGAATTTCGGGCAGTATCCGTACGGTGGCTACCTGCCTAACCGACCAAGCCTGAGCCGGCGGTTCATGCCGGAGGTCGGAACGGAGGACTACGAGCAGCTTAAGAAAAACCCCGACAAGGTGTTGTTGAAGACGATCACCGGGCAGCTGCAGGCCATTCTCGAGCTGTCCGTCATTGAGATCCTGTCGACGCACGCGTCGGACGAGGTCTACTTGGGAGAGCGGCCGAGCAAGGAGTAGACCGGCGACGAGAAGGCGGCGGAGGCTTTGAAGAGGTTCGCCGCGAGTTTGAAAGCGGTGGAGAAGAAGATTGCGGGGCTGAACGCCGATTTGAGCTTGAAGAACCGCGGCGGCTCGGTGAAATTGAGCTATACTCTGCTTTCTCCGTACAGCGAGGCGGGGCTGACTGGGAAAGGGATTCCCAACAGCATCTCCATTTGATTTGCTGCCGCCATGAATTCAGAGAAATAAGGTGGAAGAAGCAGGAATCCGTTATCTGTGATCTGCGAAATGGTGTATTTTAGCGAGTGATTTGCAAACTCAAGTATTTTATTAATGGCAATATTATGCTTTTCAGTCCTCCTACTTTACTATATTTAAAACATAAGTTTTTTTTAAAAACTTTACGTTGAAATCAATTTCTTCATTTCTAGCTATTTAATGAGTTAATGGTGCCTGCATTAAGACATGCTTTTGTCTATCGGCACTAACATTTAATTGTAAGCATGATTTTAAGAGGTTGACTTTACACAAATAATTTTTTATTAGTAAGCATTCTTTAAAGTTGGCTATTCACAATCTACATTATGTCTTTAGTCACAAGTATTAAAGATATTGAAGGATCACTAGTCTCCTAGTTCTTCTTTTCTCAATTTCTTCTCGAAACGAAAAAATCGATCCCACCGTCTTATTTTCAGAAATTCTAGTTAACAAAATATAACTAAAAATGATTTTTTTAACGCATGGGTAGCCCGAAAAGATGATTTTTTGAAAAGAAAGGACTTGAGATTTGGGATTAGGAGAGCAACAATAACTTAGAGAGAGATTGGGTGCGGCGACAGCAACAGATGGATGATAGTACATCCATGGAATGAAAGATTCAACAGTGCGGTGTTACTAAATGATTGTGGTGCTAAAAAGAATTCAAAAAAAACCAAAATTTTAGTACTGAAAGCCAAAAGTTCACTGCTAATATTAGTGCCCTATGTTAATATCAAGTCTCAATATCTATTAATTCTTTAATAAACAATATTAAACAAATTTAAAAATTAGTAGTCAACTGCTATAATAATAATTAAGTTTATCTTATTAAAATTAGATTATCATTTTTAATGAAATGCACGACAATTTTTCATAAATTTTAGAGATTTTTTATAGCTTATACAAAATTAATTGTGGTGGAACTCAATTTGTTAAAACAATAACTCCCCTAATTTAAGTTTTCACATTCATAATCTTATTATAACATATTATATCATTTGAATTTTTTGGTTACTCTAAATCGAAAGTAAATTAGAGCAGTATACGTGTTGGTCTTCCCTTATTGGTTCGGATCCGGATCCAACCCGAATCCGGACCTGTGAGGAAGAAAAGCCGTCTGCTTGCGAGGAAGGAGTGCTACCGGCCTGTTTGTGGAGGAGCCGCCTTGGAGATAGAAGATCCCCCTCTCTCTTCTCTCTCTCTCGCTCGTGCACTCGGAGGGGCCGCCGGCCTTGAGTGTCGTCGCCGGTCTTGGAGGAGATATCCGCCGGCAGCAAGAGAGGGAGTTGCCGCCGGGCTTGTTAGAGTTTGTCGTCGGCGTTGCAGTGGACGTTCTTTGGAGTGAAGAGGCGTGGTGTCGACGGCGTGCGTGAGTGCAGTTAGCCTCGACGGTGATTTCTCTACGGTGATGGCGTTATTCTCTGGTGGCGGCGTTGTTCTCCGGTGGTGGTGCGGTTGAACCTCGGACTTCGACGTTGAATGTTCGGTGAATCTTATGCGTCCGCAAGGCGGATTGCACTTTAGATCTCAGATTCTCGCCGCGGATCGTACGTGTCTGATGCATCCTTGGCGTATTCACCCGACGGTCATTTTTCTCCTATTTTCTTTGTATTTGAATTTATATTTTCATTATATAAATTGTGTGGCTATATTTTGTGTTTTTGTATACCTGTAATATCTTATAGTCGTTCCTGTGCGCGTACCTGATTTTACAACAAGTGGTATCAAAGTAAGGTTTCGAGTAGGCGACTGATTGGACGTTCCAATTTTAGGTTTGAGTCAACGGTAGGTGACAACATCGATCTGCTCCCTATCTTCCTAGATCTGATCCGTGAATTAATCAGATTGCCTAGAGGTACTGCAAGCAGCTATGACATGAAAGAATACTGTGTTGGCCAGATATTCAGTGGAGAAGTTTGACGTTAGTGGGAACTTTCGCCTATGACAGATTCAGGTCAAGGATATGTTGGTTGAGCAGGGGTTGATCCAAGTGCTGCGGGGGTGTGATACTTTACCAGCTCCGGTGAAGGATTCTGAATGGACGAAGATGGATGAGCACGCCACTAGCGCTATCAGGATGTGCGTCAATGACAAGGTGTTGTTCAACGTTGGTAGAGTCCGCCAGCACGCTATGGGTGAAGCTGGAGGGACTCTACATGAGCATGTCGTTGACCACGAGGCTATTACTGAAGCAGAGATTGTACGGCCTGAAGATGCAGGAAGGTGGAAACCTGCAAGAACACTTCAACGTGTTCAATGCACTTCTAAGTCAACTGTATGTGGTTGGTGTGAAGGCGGCGGAAGAAGACAAAGCCTTATTGCTTCTTACCTCGCTCACGGCGTCGTATAAGCACATGCAGACCACTCTATTGTATGGGAAGGAAACATTAAACGTAGAGCAGATCACGTCTGCGTTACTGTCCAGTCAGATGCTGTCGGACCCCGCTCCTGAAGGTGAGCATGCTTTGGCAGTAGGAGGACGACCAGGGAGGTAGTTCGAGAAGGGGTCTGGAAGTGCACGGGCCAGATCTGCATCGAGAAAGGTAGTGACATGCTACCATTACAGGCAGAGTGGCCATATTATGAGAAATTGTCCGCAGCGTGCGCAGATTTCTGGGGACATTCAGGGTGCGGGCAAGGCGATGGTAGCTACACCAGATGATAGTGATGTATCTCTCCTCATCACTGAGAGTCCATGTGACTCGGATAGCTGGATATTGGATTCTGGTGCTTCACAACATATTTGCTCAGATGCATGGATGTTCAGTTCACTGGAGGTTGCAACTGGGTCAGTCTTTCTGGGTGACGGCTCAACATGTGAGGTCACGGGGACAAGGACAGTGGATATCAAGATGGATGATGGAGCAGTGCGTAGGCTTGAGCGAGTACACCTGGTACTCAAGCTGCGCATGAATTTGATATCGCTGGGCAGACTAGACTCCAAAGGATACAGTTTTGCGGCGAGAGGTGGAGTTATGACGGTGACGCGAGGACACACCGTGCTCATGTGAGCTATGCAGTGCGGTAGTCTTTACCGCCTAATGGGGACCACGATGCGAGGTAGTGTGCCCATGATTTCTACGGCCAACAGAGTTGATGGTCGAGGTGGTGCAGGGGATTTCCCTTCTGGTAGTCTGACTACGCGAGTCAGATTCAGCGATCTAGCCGCGTCGACATTCAGAGGTTGAGCTCGAGCAGGGATGAGTCAATTGGAGTAGGTCGACTGATGCTTTAGGTTCTTGAGGCGGTGCTTCGTGCAGATCGTGCTGCGTGTAGTGTTGTTTCGCGCAGTTGATGCCTAGCGCAGATGGTGCTTTGTGTAGGGAGTGCTTCGTGCAGGTGGTGGCTCCGGATCCCAAACCAAGGTGGTGGATTGTTGGTTTTCCCTTATTGGTTCGGATCCGGAACCAACCCGGATCCGGACCCGTTAGCACCTTAGGTTTTAAATGATATAAACTTCGATGTTATTTGATCCCTCCATCCCATCCGTGAGAAAGAACAGTCGGCCGCCTGTGAGGAAGAAAAGTCGGCCGCTTGTGAGGAAGGAGTACTGCCGGCCTGTTCGTGGAGGAGCCGCCTTGGAGATAGAAGATCCGCCCCTCTCTCTTCTCTCTCTCTCGCTCGCGCACTCGGAAGGGCCGCCGACCTTGAGTGCCTTCACCGGTCTTGGAGGAGATATCCGTCGGCGGCGAGAGAGGCAGAGGGCGGGTTGAGCAGCCCCTGGAGTTATCCTCCTCGTCCGACGGCATCTGTGGTTGCTGACGCCCCCTCTGCCGCTCCTCCTGATCTTGAACTCTAAACCATAAACCCTAAACCCTAAACCCTAAACCCTAAACCACAAAGATATGTGACTTATGTAGGAGCTTGTTATTCTTTCCCATCTTTCTTGAGTTTTCATGAAGGTTATGGCCGCTACAAAAAAAAATAGATTAGTTTTAAGCATAAAATGAATGTACTTCATTAGGTGAGGTCGCATTCACGAACAACGGTTCATGACCACGGCATTCACGACCGCCATCACGGCGCCAAACTAAGAATTGTCACTCCAAATAATAATCTCCCAAACGCATCAAAATTGTAAACTGAAATTAAGAATTGCATACATGAAATTGTCCTTCTCATTTATATCATTCATTATTTTCCATTAATTTACAACCATGCAAATAAATAAATAAATAAATAAAATTGAAAAATAGAATAACAAATTACGCTAGAAACTTCAACCTCCCTTCTGAATTACAATTTACAACAGTTGGGAGGAGAAAAAGCTTAAAATTAGTACTAATAATTGCTTATTTTATTTTCATCTTCTTAAAAGATTTTTACAAGATTTCATAAAAACACGGTTAATAAAATTTGTACCCTTCACATCTGCCTTCAACGCAGGAATCGAATACCAGAACGCCGACAAGCAGCAGATTGCAAACGCGCGTCCAGAAATCACAAAGCAGAGAAGTATTAGCGTCATAGCCACCGGCATATAATACGAAGGTCTCCGCCTCCACCACCGCCTCTCCTCCACCACCTTCCTCTTCTTCTTCTTCTTCTCCGGCAACGGTTCGGCGATGTCCTCCACCTTGGTCAACAAAGGCGGCGCCGGCGGTGAAAGTTCGTTGACCAAGACGGGCTTCTTGTTAACGTTGCTATTTTTGGTGCCGTTGCTTCTGGTGGTGCTGTCATCTCTTAGCCGGACGATGACCGGAATCCAGTCACGGGAATCGGAATACATGAAGCGGACCATGGAGACGCCTTGGGAGCTGCTGCTCTCCATGATCTTCTTCTTTCTGGATTCGAGGTCGGTGAGAACAGAGGAGAATTTGTCGAGGCCTCGAGATGAGTATGGGTTCTTGCTGCTGCTGCTGTGATGGTGCTTCTTTGCGGGCTTTGACGGCGCCCGTGGGCTGTCGGCGTCCATCTGGTGGAGGGCTGAAGTCCCGCAGAACATTGTTTGTCTGACTGTTTTTTTTGGAGATGTAGGACTCAGCGGCGCATTTAAATAGCCGAAAGGCGATTGTTAAAGGCGGCTAGTCATACCTCTAAAATTGTCTAATTTTTCATATTTTACAGAAATACGTCTTCAAAATACAATTTCAGAAAAAGTGTTCAACATGAAAGCTATAAATCTCGACGAGATCTATAATTTTTGTGTTGAACATTTTTCCTGAAAATGCATGTACAAGTCGTATTTCTGAAAGGAGCTAAATCTGAGCATATTCACAAAATACACATTGCACATGCATTTTTAGGAAAAGTGATCATCACGAAAGTTGTGGATCTCGACAACTTTCGCGTTGCGCAATTTTAATAAAATTGCATGTACAAGAATATTTCGAAAATACATGAAAAATTATGAGATTTTGAGATGCTGACTAAGCAGTAACAAGTTGCTGTTAACAATCGCGTTAATTAAAAAGGATGCTGACATTAAATGCGTTCAACGTGATATTATAATTATTGGAGTTGGTCAACGGAGACCGTGATTGCGACTATTTTAATGTTGGACTCGCGACCATGTTAGGCAGACCCGAGCTGGATTAATTAGTTGGTGCGTTTCTCTCACCTAAAATTATTTTGGGCTACGCTCAATCCAGTGGTATATTTCCGCTAGCAAAAAATATTTGGACAAGGTTCATCCGCTCAGCATTTCAAAATGAAATTTCTCCACATCTAGGGTCTGTTTGGCGCAGCTCTGGCGGCTGGAGAATCTCTTTTCCAGCCGCCAGAACTGTTTTTTCTGTGTTTGGGACAGCTCCTTATGAAGAGCTTTTCATAAATCTGGAGCTGTTTTGCAGCTTTTCAGAAATCCCTCCCCCCAGCTTCTGCTCCCGCAAAATAGCTTTCTCTCTCACAGGTTTTGGAATCTACCGGCCCCGACTTTTCCAATTCTTCCTACAACTCGCGGGAGCCGACGGATCTCGCCGGAGTTGACACATCTCGCCGGAGCCGATGCTCCCTCCTCCTCCCGCTCTCGCTCTATTTCTTCAAAGCGCACTTCTGCACAGAACACCCAAACACTCTCCAGCTTTTCAAAACTGCTCCCCAGAGATCTATTTTAAAACAGTTCTATCTGTACAGCAGCTTTTCAATCCGCCAGAGCTGTCACAAACAGACCCCTAATCATCTATAGATCGAGATCAAGCACGGGAAGAAGAGGATGCATTCTCACCGTCCGAGGAGACTAGATGCTAGATTGGTAACATTAGGAGGAGGTCTTAAGAAACATGGCTGTAGACGCCTCATCTTGTAGTGAGTTGCGGCCGAAGTAGACCAAACGCATCTATGGATTTGTCGAGCCAGATGGGGGGACGACGTGCCGTCGTTGAGTCGATCGGGATTGATTATGTCGGTGGATCTGACACAGTAGCGCGTGTCGAGGATGGAAAAACATGGAGGGGCGAACACTGGGAGAGACTGGTTGGGAGGGGAGGATGTCGTGCATGCCAGAATGAATACCGCGTGTATTATATATTGAGCGAGAGCTGAGAGCACTAGATATTACGATGGATGGTCACGATTGATTTGATCTCGTAATGCTTAGCCCCACCTTAAAATTCGGCGATTATTATCCGTACTTCAGTTTTAACTACATGCACTCAAAATTAGGCCCACTTTTAAACTGTAATGGCTCCGCTCAAGATAGTCTACTAAGGCTCATCAGTGTGGAATGGCCTTATATAGTATCTCCAGCGTAGAGCCGTTACACTCTAGTGACACGTAACCTGTTGGGTCGTTCCGAGTCGGTCCTGACACGCGCGGACATATAATTAAATATTCTAACAATCTCCTCCTATGTCCGCGGTAAACCCGACGTCGGAAAGGGGTGGTGTGTGAAGTGTTCAACCGAATATGAAGCACTCACAACCGTGTCCATCACACTTGTCAAAACATATTGAACGTTAAGTAAAACAATTGTATGCATGCATAAGAATAAACAGAAAATCTCAGCAGCATCATAGTAAAGTCTAAAGTACAATCACAGCACAGGTACCAGAACACCAAGTGTCTCATGACCAACTAAAGAGCAAGAAAGTCCAAACAAAATAAGTGAAAGCAAAGAGAGCTAAACAGTGTTCTAAGCAGAAGAAAAAAATCAGTTTATACTCTAGAAATTAGAGTCCAGTAGGTCATCCTCATCTGGATCCCAACCGGCAAGTGCTCCTCCATCAGCAGCAGCTCCTGTAATTTCCAACAGAGAAGTTCATTTAGAATGAATTCAGCCTTGGAAAATGTACAAGTATCTAGTTCTACTTATATGAACGTAGTACAATATGAGTAAGCATGAGTAGAGTATTCAGGTTCTACCTCAGAATCCATTATCTATTTTCAAGAAAATGATGTTATGGACTTTTGGACACCGCAGCTGTATCTGTGTTCCTATGTGGAATGTCACAGTTACTGTTCTTCTAAAGTCAATTGGAACTCATCAAATGTGGAATGGAACCAATAAACAGAAGAAGAAGAAGAGCCAAACCTAGTCGGATTGTGTTATCAAAAGTGGAATAACACTCTCCTCCTAGACAAGGAAGACGAACCCAGTGGAAGTTGTTAACATCAAATGTGGAATGAAACAACTCACCAGATTCGTACTCAGCAACCCCGAACATCAGCGGAGCACAACACGCTTGCTTAGACAAAGGAAAGTGGAAAAATCAAAAACATTAGGACTAAGACTGAACTAAATCGCCTATCCTTGAAGTAAGGCTGAACTTAAATCGCCTTGAGTCCCATTTCCCCCACTGTTTTGATTGATCGGTCTTTAGGCATTCCATTCGTCAGTGGATCAGCCAGATTATCCTTCGATCGCACATCGATCAAAGTGATAATGCCTTGTTCTTTCAGATAATTCAGTAGAGCGTGTCTCAGTCGTACATGTCGCCTTTTAGTATTAAAAAGGACATTCTTCACGACTTGAACTGCTGCTTGATTATCACAATACATGCTCAAAGAATTAACTTGAAGTCTAGACAAGGGAATGTCTAGAATCAAATTCCTGATCCAATCTGCCTCTTCGCCAGCTGAGGCTAAGGCAAACAGCTCAGCTTCCATAGACGACAAAGCTATACAAGTCTGTCTTTTGGATTTCCAAGTGACTGCAGCGCCACCCAAAGTGAAAATAAATCCACTAGTGGACTTGCTGTTCCCAACTTCTGAACACCAGGAGGCATCAGAGTATCCTTCCAACGTAGGAGGGTAACCAGTGTAGCACAGAGCGTGATCTTTAGTACCTTTCAGGTACCTCATCAGCCGATCTAAGACATCCCAATGCTCTTTGCCTGGACTACTGGTAAAACGACTCAGCATGCTTACCGAGAAAGCAATGTCTGGTCTAGTGCAACTTGTGGCATACATGAGACTTTCAATGATCTTTGAGTACTTTACTTGATCAACACTGGTCACTTCATTCGGACTCAACTTGACATTTGGATCGATTGGTGTTTCAACAGGCCGATAGTCTTTATAACCCCAGGTAGTGAGGATCTGCTCAATGTAATGAGCCTGACTTAGAGTGACACATCCCTTGTCTACTCTAACTTTCATACCTAGTAGGGTATCTACGGGACCAAGGTCCTTCATGTCAAATGCTTTCGCGAGAGCGGATTTAGTATCCCTCACTGCGGCAAGATCTGATCCCAGAATCAACATGTCATCCACATAAAGGCATATGATGACTGTTTGATTTGCCATCGAGCGGTAGTAGAAGCACTTGTCTGAGAGACTGGACTGAAATCCAATGCTCTTTACCACTTGATCAAATTTAATGTGCCACATCTTAGGTACTTGTTTAAGCCCATAGATCGATTTATCGAGCTTGCACACTTTGTCTCTTAGATCCTTGTGCACAAAACCTTCAGGTTGTGCCATATAGATCTCTTCATCAAGCTCTCCATTTAAAAAGGCTGTTTTTACATCCATCTGATGAACTATAAAGTTCTCGATAGAAGCTATGGCAAGGAGAATCCTAATAGTGGACAGGTGACACACAGGTGAATAGACGTCAAAATAGTCAATTCCCCCCTGTTGTTTATAACCTTTAGCTACTAGACGTGCTTTATATCTGGCTATAGACCCATCACTGTGCAATTTCTTATTCAGTACCCACTTGCATCCTAAGACTTTAACTCATTTCGGCAGGTCAACTAGATGCCAAGTGTTGTTTTGTAGCAGTGAGTTCATCTCATCATCGATGGCTTCTGCCCACATTAACGCATCTCTAGATCGCATTGCTTCCTGATAGGAGAATGGATCATCCTCTAAGTGGTAGGTGACGAATTTCTCACCAAAATCCTTAGGGATTCTGTCTCTTGTAGATACTCTAAGAGGAACAGCTTCCACCTGTAGAGGTTGGGGAGCAGTGCCAGAGGGGCCATGTACAACCCCGTAGCCGGGCGAGTGGGACCCTCCCCAAAAATCAGCCTAGAGGCGCGTTGTGGGCGACGAGTTGGTGCGACCCCGCGCGGGTCCTCGTGCATGCGTGCGCGCGGAGGTTCTATGCGCATATGGTTATAATATATATATATATATATATATATATATATATATATATATATATATATATATATTATATTAGAATAGAGATAATAGATGATATAGGTGATAGAGGGGGGGAGAAGAGATCGGGTGGAGCAGGGGATATCACCGGGGGATATCGCTGGAAGGGGGATGAGATCAGCTGGGGGGGAAATAAAAAGAAGAAAAATAAATAGAGGGGGTCACGGGTTCCAGGTGGGCAGAGGGAAAATAGCAGGGAGAAATAAATAAGAGAGAAAAAAGAGAATAGGGGGGGGATCGGGATTTTGGCCCAGGCTAGGTCACCGCCCCCGACCCCCTCTCTCCCTCCGGCCAGCAGCACAGCACCGCCCCCGACCCCCTCTCTCCCGCCGGCCAGCAGCGCAGCACCGCCCCCGACCCCCTCTCTCCCGCCGGCCAGCAGCGCAGCACCGCCCCCGACCCCCTCTCTCCCGCCGGCTAGCAGCGCAGCACCGCCCCGACCCCCTCTCTCCCTCCGGCCAGCAGCACAGCACCGCCCCCGACCCCCTCTCTCCCCGTCGGCCTGGAGCAGCGGCATAACCTCGGCCGCCTCCGTCTCTCTCTCCCTCTCCTTCTCTCCCGGCCGCCTGGAGCAACCCGCCCCCACCCACTATTTCCAGCCTGGAGCAGCACCTCCCAGCCCCTCCCCTTTTTCTCGGCCTGGAGTAGGGCATGGCTTGGAGTGGGGTTCGGCCTGGGGCTAAGCCCTAATTTTTCACCACCGGCAACAAGCTCGGCCTGGAGCGAGGCTCGGCCTGGAGCGAGGCTCGGCCTGGAGCGAGGCTCGGCCTGGAGCGAGGCTCGGCCTGGAGCGAGGCTCGGCCTGGAGTGGGGATCGGCCACCGACACGGCCGTATGCAGCAGGATCGACCCGGAGCTCCTCTCCCGCCCCCGCCGCCAAGCACGCGACAAGGGTAACGATGTTTCAACTTGGGCATGTGAAGCCTTCGGTTTACATATTTGCACGGAAGCCCCTCTCCACCAACGGGTGGGGGGAAGGGAGCTCCCCGACGGGTTGACGTGTACGTCCCCGCAGTTAATTGCATTAGCACCCGGAAGCGCGAGTACGGGTTTAGGCATGCTGTGTGAAGCTCATCCGGATGTGTGAGCCGGATTGGTGATGTTCTGGGGTTCCCGGAGAAGACTCCGAGGAAGTTGTTTATTTAGCCGCTTGCAGGGAATGCGCGCCACAAGCCCCAAAAAGGGGGTGTGCGCAATATGTTTGGTCCGCTTCCGTTAGCCGACCGATGACTAGTTGGCCGCCGCTCGTCGAGACGTTGGCGTACAGGTGTTGCAGTACCAGGCGGGGAGTAGCGGGCTTAAGCCCAAACTTGTGCTGGCCCTCGAAGGCCTTTTGTTTATATTTCCGGCCTGCGAGCCGAGTATGGAATTTATATTCCTGTAATATTTTTTAATATCTGTGATGCTCTGAGAATAAGTGGTTTACTCCTGTCTTGGGCGAGCGGCGTGTTCGTGAACCGCTCCCCCCGTGTGGGCCCCGAGGTATAGATGTCGGGAAGCCCCTGATGGCCCGTTGCCATCCTTTCAGAGTAGCGGAGTTCCGCTATTGGCGGCCCAATTGGGGCTGCGTAGAGTAGGGCTGCTGGGCGGTTTGACGCCAATAGTAAGGCAGACGGGGAGCATTTTACATAGACCCGAGGTGGCACCTCTTGTTTAGGAGTGGATCTCGAGATCCTCCTTGGATGTTCCGGTTGGCCAAGAGAGCCCTCCGAAGGTGCCTTAGCTCAGCCCCTGGCTTGGGAGGGGAAGAGTTAGTTAGTCTTCCGGGTATGCGGCGGGTCCTCCACGCTGAGACCTTGGGTCTGTCCCTCGTGTTCCTAGTCTTGTGCCTAGATCGTTCGCTTGAGGGTAGTAGGTGCGCGGTCACCCCTTCCCCAAGGGTCGAACTCCACATGAGACCGATTTTTCGGTTTCAACATTTTGGTGCGGTGAGCGTGGAGAGTGACCAGCACAGAAGAACTCAGGCGAACATCATGGCTATAGAAGTGGAACCAGGTGACAACCAGGGTCATGCGTTGATGCTTTGTGCGTGAGGTCCTCGTACTCGGAGTTGTCCCCTCCCATAGCTGTTGTTTGGATCCCATAGCATTTGGAGTAGGATTTGCACCTATTTGAAACGCTTCTGCCTATGAAAACCCGTGTATCCCCACTTATTACATCAACGAGAAGCCTGAAGGTTCTTATCTTCAAGATCGAGTAAGAGAGCAGTTGAGAGGTATTATGAGCCGGGGTGACCGGAAAGGGTTCCCTCCCTAGCGGTGATATGTTGTCTCTTCCTTGCAATTCAGTAGCGGTCAAGTTTTTTCTTTACTACCGATTGGCCTCGAGCTTCTGAGGGCTTCAAGGGTTAGCCTCGCGATTGACTCCGGAAGCCAAACGTCCAACCCGTTCCTTTTACATAGCCTAGTTCGGACGATGGGACGGTGCCGCGGGACTTTAAGCGCTATTGTAAGACCGAGCCTCTGCACTGACGGCCGAGATCAGCTCCCCCCTTGCACGTCGGCCTATGTCCCCCCGATCGCACCTCTCCTCCGACTAGAGGAATTATCAGGAACAAGCCTAGACGCTAACCTCCCAGATTTGATAAAGGGCCGATCTCTCCAAGCAATCACAAGTGACATGGCGGAAAGTGATCTTTGTCATTAGATCAGGATACGAAACGTCCAACCTGTTCCTTCTAAATAGCCCAGTTCGGATGATGAGACGATGCCTCGGGACTCTAAGCGCTATTGTAAGACCGAGCCTCTGCACTGACGGCCGAGATCAGCTCCCCCCTTGCACGTCGGCCTATGTCTCCCCGATTGCATCTCTCTTCCGATTGGAGGAATTATTAGGAACAGACTCGGACGCCAGCTTCCCGATTTGACGACCTCCAGATCATCTCTCTTAGGAATAGAATGCGTCCTCCGTTTGTAAAAGCATCGGTGCAATTGACTCTCCAGCACCTCTTAAGTAGATAGGATGTCTCCATCTCGAGCAAAATCAAGTCGTGGTAGTTTTGGACCCCGAGCAGATCCCGCTGTCAGGCTCTCACCTAGCTGGCAGGGCCGGACGTCACTCGGTGTCATCCGTGGGCCTCGAGAAGATCCCGCTGTCAGGCTCTCACCTAGCTGGCAGGGCCGGAAGTCACTCGATGGCGGTTGTTTTGGACCCCGAGCAGATCCCGCTGCCAGGCTCTCACCTAGCTGGCAGGGCCGGAAGTCACTCGGTGTCATCCGTGGGCCTCGAGAAGATCCCGCTGTCAGGCTCTCACCTAGCTGGCAGGGCCGGAAGTCACTCGATGGCGGTTGTTTTGGACCCCGAGCAGATCCCGCTGTCAGGCTCTCACCTAGCTGGTAGGGCCGGACGTCACTCGGTGTCATCCGTGGGCCTCGAGAAGATCCCGCTGTCAGGCTCTCACCTAGCTGGCAGGGCCGGAAGTCACTCGATGGCGGTTGTTTTGGACCCCGAGCAGATCCCGCTGCCAGGCTCTCACCTAGCTGGCAGGGCCGGAAGTCACTCGGTGTCATCCGTGGGCCTCGAGCAGATCCCGCTGTCAGGCTCTCACCTAGCTGGCAGGGCCGGAAGTCACTCGATGGCGGTTGTTTTGGACCCCGAGCAGATCCCGCTGCCAGGCTCTCACCTAGCTGGCAGGGCCGGAAGTCACTCGGTGTCATCCGTGGGCCTCGAGCAGATCCCGCTGTCAGGCTCTCACCTAGCTGGCAGGGCCGGAAGTCACTCGATGGCGGTTGTTTTGGACCCCGAGCAGATCCCGCTGCCAGGCTCTCACCTAGCTGGCAGGGCCGGAAGTCACTCGGTGTCATCCGTGGGCCTCGAGCAGATCCCGCTGTCAGGCTCTCACCTAGCTGGCAGGGCCGGAAGTCACTCGATGGCGGTTGTTTTGGACCCCGAGCAGATCCCGCTGTCAGGCTCTCACCTAGCTGGCAGGGCCGGACGTCACTCGGTGTCATCCGTGGGCCTCGAGAAGATCCCGCTGTCAGGCTCTCACCTAGCTGGCAGGGCCGGAAGTCACTCGATGGCGGTAGTTTTGGACCCCGAGCAGATCCCGCTGCCAGGCTCTCACCTAGCTGGCAGGGCCGGAAGTCACTCGGTGTCATCCGTGGGCCTCGAGCAGATCCCGCTGTCAGGCTCTCACCTAGCTGGCAGGGCCGGAAGTCACTCGATGGCGGTAGTTGTGGACCCCGAGCAGATCCCGCTGCCAGGCTCTCACCTAGCTGGCAGGGCCGGACGTCACTCGGTGTCATCCGTGGGCCTCGAGCAGATCCCGCTGTCAGGCTCTCACCTAGCTGGCAGGGCCGGAAGTCACTCGATGGCGGTAGTAGTGGACCCCGGGTAGACTCGCTGTCAGGCTCCCACTAGCTGGCAGGGCTGTAGGCACACCTGGGGGGTAAGAGAGAGAGTTTGGTGTTTGGAGTTTGGAGAGAGAGTTTGGATATCTTGCAGGACCCCGAGTGATGCTCGGCCCCGGGTAGACTCGCTGTCAGGCTCCCACTAGCTGGCAGGGCTGTAGGCACACCTGGGGGGTAAGGGACCCCGAGTGCTGCTCGGCCCCGGGTAGACTCGCTGTTAGGCTCTCACTAGCTGGCAGGGCTGTAGGCACACCTGGGGGGAAAGGACTAGCTCAGCGTGTACCAGAGGATACAGAAGATACGACTTTTTTGTTTCGCGATATCACGAGAAATTGTATACTTGTTGTAAGTATTGGTATAAGGGCAATTTGATAGCAGTGAGCCAAAGGGTATCGAGTGATTCAAAAAGAGCAGAAAGGTCGTGGATAGATCGATGCTCCAAGTGCAGATTTCAGTTTCTCTCAAACTTTTTTTTTGGGTCGGCTCCCACTCGCCGGATACGTTGGGTTGGATGATTCTTTCCGAGCTTGTGCCAAGCTCGAAAAGAGCGGGGATTGTGTACAACCCCGTAGCCGGGCGAGTGGGACCCTCCCCAAAAATCAGCCTAGAGGCGCGTTGTGGGCGACGAGTTGGTGCGACCCCGCGCGGGTCCTCGTGCATGCGTGCGCGCGGAGGTTCTATGCGCATATGGTTATAATTTATATATATATATATATATATATATATATATATATATATATATATATATTATATTAGAATAGAGATAATAGATGATATAGGTGATAGAGGGGGGGAGAAGAGATCGGGTGGAGCAGGGGATATCACCGGGGATATCGCTGGAAGGGGGATGAGATCAGCTGGGGGGGGGGGGAAATAAAAAGAAGAAAAATAAATAGAGGGGGTCACGGGTTCCAGGTGGGCAGAGGGAAAATAGCAGGGAGAAATAAATAAGAGAGAAAAAGAGAATAGGGGGGGGGGGGGGGGGGGGGGGATCGGGATTTTGGCCCAGGCTAGGTCACCGCCCCCGACCCCCTCTCTCCCTCCGGCCAGCAGCACAGCACCGCCCCCGACCCCCTCTCTCCCGCCGGCCAGCAGCGCAGCACCGCCCCCGACCCCCTCTCTCCCGCCGGCCAGCAGCGCAGCACCGCCCCCGACCCCCTCTCTCCCGCCGGCTAGCAGCGCAGCACCGCCCCGACCCCCTCTCTCCCTCCGGCCAGCAGCACAGCACCGCCCCCGACCCCCTCTCTCCCGTCGGCCTGGAGCAGCGGCATAACCTCGGCCGCCTCCGTCTCTCTCTCCCTCTCCTTCTCTCCCGGCCGCCTGGAGCAACCCGCCCCCACCCACTATTTCCAGCCTGGAGCAGCACCTCCCAGCCCCTCCCCTTTTTCTCGGCCTGGAGTAGGGCATGGCTTGGAGTGGGGTTCGGCCTGGGGCTAAGCCCTAATTTTTCACCACCGGCAACAAGCTCGGCCTGGAGCGAGGCTCGGCCTGGAGCGAGGCTCGGCCTGGAGCGAGGCTCGGCCTGGAGCGAGGCTCGGCCTGGAGCGAGGCTCGGCCTGGAGTGGGGATCGGCCACCGACACGGCCGTATGCAGCAGGATCGACCCGGAGCTCCTCTCCCGCCCCCGCCGCCAAGCACGCGACAAGGGTAACGATGTTTCAACTTGGGCATGTGAAGCCTTCGGTTTACATATTTGCACGGAAGCCCCTCTCCACCAACGGGTGGGGGGAAGGGAGCTCCCCGACGGGTTGACGTGTACGTCCCCGCAGTTAATTGCATTAGCACCCGGAAGCGCGAGTACGGGTTTAGGCATGCTGTGTGAAGCTCATCCGGATGTGTGAGCCCGATTGGTGATGTTCTGGGGTTCCCGGAGAAGACTTCGAGGAAGTTGTTTATTTAGCCGCTTGCAGGGAATGCGCGCCACAAGCCCCAAAAAGGGGGTGTGCGCAATATGTTTGGTCCGCTTCCGTTAGCCGACCGATGACTAGTTGGCCGCCGCTCGTCGAGACGTTGGCGTACAGGTGTTGCAGTACCAGGCGGGGAGTAGCGGGCTTAAGCCCAAACTTGTGCTGGCCCTCGAAGGCCTTTTGTTTATATTTCCGGCCTGCGAGCCGAGTATGGAATTTATATTCCTGTAATATTTTTTAATATCTGTGATGCTCTGAGAATAAGTGGTTTACTCCTGTCTTGGGCGAGCGGCGTGTTCGTGAACCGCTCCCCCCGTGTGGGCCCCGAGGTATAGATGTCGGGAAGCCCCTGATGGCCCGTTGCCATCCTTTCAGAGTAGCGGAGTTCCGCTATTGGCGGCCCAATTGGGGCTGCGTAGAGTAGGGCTGCTGGGCGGTTTGACGCCAATAGTAAGGCAGGCGGGGAGCATTTTACATAGACCCGAGGTGGCACCTCTTGTTTAGGAGTGGATCTCGAGATCCTCCTTGGATGTTCCGGTTGGCCAAGAGAGCCCTCCGAAGGTGCCTTAGCTCAGCCCCTGGCTTGGGAGGGGAAGAGTTAGTTAGTCTTCCGGGTATGCGGCGGGTCCTCCACGCTGAGACCTTGGGTCTGTCCCTCGTGTTCCTAGTCTTGTGCCTAGATCGTTCGCTTGAGGGTAGTAGGTGCGCGGTCACCCCTTCCCCAAGGGTCGAACTCCACATGAGACCGATTTTTCGGTTTCAACAGGCCAGCTTCAGGTTCTACAGTAGATTCTGAAATCATGTCAGTAGACCCGGGGACGGTCAAGCCATGATCTTTGATAAATTTGTGTTCAAAGAAAATAACATCTCTAGATTCTATCACTGTATTAGTGGATAGATCCAGAAACCTGTCAGCTGCACTATCTTCTACACTACCTAGATAAACGCAGGTCGTTGTTCTAGGTCCCACCTTTGGTCTCTTAAGGTCCTGTATCCTTACATAAGTGATACAACCCCAAGTCTTTAGAGTGTCATATCTACAAGGATGGTCATGTCACAACTCATATGGAGTAGAGTTGAGCTTTGAGTGAGGCACTCGATTTAGAATGTGATTTGCAGTTAGAACTGCTTCCCCACAAAAGAAATTAGGCATGTCAGCTGTTAGGAGCATAGAGTTCAACATTTCTGTTAAAGTTCTATTCTTACGCTCAGCAACACCATTCGACTGGGGTGAGTAAGGAGCTGTGGTTTCTAGAATTATACCCTCAGAGACACAAAAGTCCTTAAACCCAGTTGCAGTGTACTCTCCTCCTCGATGACTTCTAAGTCTCTTAATCTTTAGATTTAATTGATTTTCTACCCGAGATTTGAAGATCTTAAAGGTCTCGAATGTCTCATCTTTCGATTTCAATAGGTAAACATGACAATATCTGGAAAAATCGTCGATGAATGTAATTAGATACTTCCTTCCCCCTCTATTGGCGTGACTACGAAAGTCACAGAGGTCGGAATGTATCAACTCCAGAAGTTGTGTGCTCCTAGAAACTGACTTGTAAGGGTTTCTAGTGATTTTAGTCTGGGCACAAACCTCACACCTATCAAACTGAATAGAAAAATCTAATGAAATGTTTTGACTTTTAGCTAGATCTCGCATTTTCTTATAGTGGATATGTCCAAGTCTATTGTGTAATAACTTTGGATCAATCAGAATTGAACTCACTTGGTTTATGCACTCGTTATCTAAGCTAAGTCTATACATACCATTGATCAGGTAAGCACAACCAAAATAGTGAGAATTAACAGTTAATGTCATTCTACCGTTCACGGTTGTGAAAGACATTCCAGCTTTATCAAGCAAACTCATAGAAATCAAATTCTTAGTTAAATTAGGAACTACTTTAACATTTTGCAAAATTAAAGTTTTACCTGAAGAGAGCACTAGCTCGGCAGTCCCAGCATGAGTAACGTCAGTCGCTCCTCCATTGCAATTTTCGACTCTATCCTTGACCGTTGCCACCTTTGAAAGAAGACTCCTGTCATTTGTGACGTGACAGGTAGCACCACTGTCCAGCCACCACTCAGAAGACGCACTGCGGTGACTACTCCCAATCATAGCCACAAAGGACTTATGATCGGAGTTGTCGACCACCATGTGCGCCACATTTTGTGGAGCATCCTCTTTTAGCTTCTTCGGACCCCTGCATTCAGCGGCCCAGTGACCCCATTTGCCGCAGTTGTGGCACTTGCCCTTCTTCCTTTTGAGAGAAGGCTTTTTGACCGCCAACGGTGCTGGAGTATCACCCTTAGGTGTCGGGGGCTTCCGAGAAGTCTTACTAGGACGTGAAACAAAGTTGACAGCCTGTGAGGGCTGCGCAACCTGCTCCAAGCTTTTCCCAGCAATGTTTTGGTCCTCAATATGGATGAACCTTTTGAGTTCGTCCAAACTGATCTTCTCCTTCAGTCGGTGCATCTCGGTCTTGAAAAAGAGCCATTCAGGAGGCAGTTTACTCAGGATCATGTACACAAAGGGGCTGTCGTCCATCTTCGAATGATCATCATCCAGCTTCTGACGCAGGTTGACCAGCTCCAAGAGTTGAGAAGTGATAGACACGTTCGCTTTGAATCTGAAGTTGAAGAACTTCTCTCCAATGAGCGACTTTGACAACCCTTCCTCCTTCTAGAAATGCACATTCAGGCGATCCCATATTTCCTTTGCAGATTTGTACGCGTGATAGGTCAACGCGAGCCGGGGATTCAGAGAATTTAACAGATAATCCCTGCATAAATCTTCATCCTTGTTCCACTGGTACTCGTCCACGTCCTCGACGGTAGAAGCGAAATCGCTCTGAACAGTATAGAAAATCTCGCGTTCCTTCATTCCTAGTTGGACTTGAATTTTCCAACTGAGAAAGTCGGAGGCGTCGAACGATTGCAATTTTATGGTGTCGAGCGCGCTTTTCTTCGACATATTTCTAGATTTAAAACAGAGACAAAAAAAAATCTAGAACGAGGTCACCTGAGCCGTGCGAGACGCCAGAAAAACTACGGAACCAATACAGAAATTGTATGCTCTCTTCCTCCAAGCAATAGCACGAAGAAGATGACTGCTCCTCACAGTGGCACAGAGCACCCTTTTGGTGTTAATCGCCGCTAACAGTGGTGAAAACTCAGCATAGAGCAATAATAAATCTCCTTTATGGTGCAGCAGCACACAAATTCAGATTTGGACTGGAGAAGAGCCAAGCTCTGCAGCAGCAGCAATGCTAGATCCATGACTATATATGAAGATCTGATCTACTCTGAATCTGGACTGCAGATCTGAACCAAATACTGAAGATCAAGCAGCAGGAATGTCCTCCTTCAAAGTCTGTATCCAAAGACCAGCAAACAGGAAAAATCTGTAGACCTCCCTGATCGGGAGAGCGGCGAACACCACGATCGAACCAGAATAGGGAGCAACAATCGACTGGATTTGTCCGATCTGGATCAATAGGAAAAACTGGCGGCAGCGGATCCGCGACACACAGGAACGCCGACGAAATCGTGGATCTGGGAGATCCCAGATCTGCGCTTGAACGAAGTCACAAAAACCTCAGGAGGCTTCTTCGTTCTAGATCTGTGATAGAGGCGGCCGGTTCTGGGGCACGGCGGCCGGATGGAGCGCAGGAGGTAGATCGACGCCGGATCTAGCAGCAGCGGCTAGATCTGAGCTTTCCTCCTCCAGGCGGCACCACGAACAGAGGCGATCGAAGCGCGGAACCACCGGCGATCAACTGGCGGCGAACACCCAGATCTGCAACCTGCAGAGAAGTTCGCGTGCGGCGGAGAAACAAGAGCAATGGAGCGGTACTCGCGATTTCTCCCTCGCGAATCAGAGGCGGCGGACGGGAGAGCGAAATCGCGATCGGGAGCGAGAGCGCAGTGAAGCGGACGGGTGCAAGAGCGAAACCTAAGAAACGTATCTTGAGAATGTAATGGCTCCGCTCAAGATAGTCTACTAAGGCTCATCAGTGTGGAATGACCTTATATAGTATCTCCAGCGTAGAGCCGTTACACTCTAGTGACACGTAACCTGTTGGATCGTTCCGAGTCGGTCCTGACACGCGCGGACATATAATTAAATATTCTAACATAAACTATATATATATTATAGATTAAGAACAATTGTTAATGTCAATGGGCTTTGACATACAAGGCAATTCCCTCTCATCCTCATCAAATTTCAATTCAAATAACATAAAATTAAATTTCTAGATTAATATCCGAGCTCCCTTTGACGCGGTGTTTCTACTTCAATGAGTTTGAACAAAACTGCCAATTAAATAATGGACGTTTGGCATGACCATTATGACCTACAACTAGTTTTGAACATAAAAGTGGATGAAATTTTCCGGCTGAGGTCGAGCATTCACGAACAACGATTCATAACTATCATCACGTGTACGTACAACAGTCACCGCCACCGTCATACCAAACTTTCACAACGCAGTACACGCCACTTCACAACGTCCAACGCTTTCATTGTGCATACTACACTACCACAATGTACGCATACAACACTTCACATTGTGTATCATTGACACAATGCAATATGCGTCCAAGTAGTATCCACCTCGCGATGCATTTTACATTGTTTTATAAGCACGCCTTGATTTTCAGGGCGTGCGTACATTTTATATGCACGCTTAGAGCAGAGTGAGGAAATGTTACATTTTTTTGTTTAGGAAGAAGAAGGCTGGATGGAAAATGATATAAATGGCATCCCCTAAAAAATTTGAATTCCCCGCTGTAAAATAAAAAATCAAAACCCTAGAATTTGTTATTAGGAATTTAGGATCCTCTTTATTTAGGAGATCCAACGGTTAACTAATTTTATCCCTTTAAATTTTTTATATATTCAAAAAAATTTACACCCTTAGATAAAGAGAGGGAGTATGGAGAGGATCTGGAACCTACCTGTAGAGAGAGAGAGAGAGAGAGAGAGACAGAGAGAGAGAGAGAGAAAGGGAAAACGAACAGAAGCTGCTGCCGCCGTTCAAAAAGAATGGCCGAACTTCAATCCGAAAACCCCTTCACGATCGTATATATCTTTTCCTCCATTAACGAAAGGGCTTTCTAGATCCAGATTTTCTCTAGATCTCTGTCTTTGATCCATCCATCCATCCGCCGATCGATCCGCCGATCGATCGATTATGGTTTCATCCGTCCTCTCAATCGCCGCCGTAACCCTAATCATCCTCGCCTCCACCGCCGCTGCAACCAACCACGCCACCGCCACCGCCGCCGTCCTCTGCCGCAACTCCGACACCCCCTCGCTGTGCCTCCGGATTTCCGCCCCGCTCCGCCATGTGAACGCCTGGACGATGACCGTCACCGCCGTAAAGGAGGCAACCGAGGTGGCCGTGCAGGCCAAGGCCAAGGCGGCCTTCCTGGCGCTGTCGCCTAGGTTGAACGCGCGGCAGAAGTCCGGCGCGGAGGCCTGCGCCGAGAGCTACGGCGATGTGTTGGATGGACTCCGCGACAGCGCCAGATTCCTCGCGACGTCACGGAGGCGGGCCGATGTGATGAACTACCTGTCGGCGGCGAGCTTCGGGGTGACGGAATGCGAGGAGGCGTTCAGCGAGATCCCGACGGCGGAGTTTCCGCTGGCGAGGATCAACAAGCAGCTGAGGAAATACGTCTCCAATGCTCTCGCCATGGGCGATCAGCTCAAATCGCATTGGTGAGGTGCTTGCTGCTGCGGGACTCACCGGGAATTATTAATATATTATTATTATTATTATATATGCGAGGATTATTTGATGAAATATTATAAATTGATTATTGATGATTTGTTATTAATTGTATGATTTTTGTCTTTTTTTTTTGATAAAAAATTTGAATTAAACATAGAACATTCATTTTGGAGCATTGAGAATGCGAGCGATCACAATGATACTATGAAGACTGTTTTGGTGTTAAAAATAAAAAAAAAATGAAATGAAAGTGATGAGAAAGGAGCTGTGGAGAGGGTTTTAGGCTCCATTTGGTTCGGCGGGGGCGGGTCGATCCAGCGGGTGGAAACGGAGAGTTCGAACTGGAGGGGGGAGGTGACTACTCCAAACGGAGCTTTTTGGGGCGTTTTTCAAGACGGACGGGTGAAAACTGAGCAAACGCCGCCTGAGGTTCATTTGTTTACCCTCCTTCTGGCGGCGTTTGTCCAAAACAGAGCTGTGAAACGCCCAAACAAATAGATAAAATTGATGACATGATGAAATGCTTTAAGTTTTAACAGAAAATAATAATCATCCTAATATAAAATGTATCAAATTGTTTTCATTTTTTTAAAAAAATCCCCTTTTCTCACCCCAAGACCAATCAGATACTCTCCATATCACATTTATCCATTTATCCATTTCATTTCATGATGGAGAACATTTCTCCTACATCTAATGTATGAAATGAAATGAGCTTTAAAGAGATTTTTACATTTCACCAAATTATCCTTATCTTTTTCAAGTTTGATCATTAATATCATCCATTGGATGTATTAGAAATGATTTTCACCATGAAATGAACAATATTCATTTCATGTGAAATAAAGAGTATCTTGCTCTGAGACTTTGCGACGACAGTTCATCAATCTAATCCTCAATTTCATTGTCACACGAAATAATGAAATTGAAATTGAAGTCGATTCTAACACACAAATTAAAATGGATCTCAATTCTTAAATTCAATTTCACTTTGGCATTATCCAACAAACCCTAAATAAACAACAACAAAAAGTCGTTGACCAAAGAATAAATAAACAGCTGATAAATAACGTGTTGAGCTATCTTGGTATTAATTATAATTTTAATATATAAATGATTTAAAATATCAGTATAATACGATCTAAATTGATTACAATACCGAAGCAAATTTAAAATACTCTCCTCCCAAGTGATGGAAGCGAACTGCCGGATTAAGCACGAACGTAACATTATCTTTAAATTTAACCCAAATATTTTATTAGTTAAATCCAATTTTCAATTTAATTACTATCTACAAAAAAAGGTCAACTTTTATATGTAAATTATTCTAAATAATAACTAAAGAATCAGACCAAGGATGCCACTGGTTTTTTTTTACTTTGGTGAGTTTGATATTCAGTTTTGATCGTGCATCGATTGGAAAAACAATGATAAAATAATTAGCTATTTTACAGAGTGATGATAGAACCTATGAAACTACTTGGAAGAACAACGCTTGAACCTAATTTGAAAAGCATAAGCAATAATCATTTAACCTAAGAATAGGGCCTCAAGTAAGCAACGCCGGAGATGCAAGCATCAACGAACGAGCATGATCACCCTGCCCTGAGAGCTTCTCAACCAAGCAAAACTCTCAAAGAAGAAAAGGACACGACAACATTGCTTCCCGCCGGCAAAGGAGAGATTCCGACGGCGCACAACAAAGTCGGAGATGCCGAGAGATTTGTTCATGACGAGCATGACGAGCGGCGTTGTCCCACGCCTTCCACGGGGACATGAAGAGAAGATTTCGGCCCTATTTGACACACCTGAACCAAATGAAAGGTGCAAACAGGCAAAGAGACCTCATCCTCTTCCTCCTAGGTCAGCAGGTTTCAACAGGAGAGTTGGCAGCACATGAGTGCGAACAGGAACCCAACGACGAGAAAAAATCGCAGCCCGCGTGATTCTGGAGCCGTGAAAAATTTCAGGCCTCCAGATTGTTATTTTTTCACAATTTGACAGCAGTGACTTCTCCCACTGCCCGACTTGATTTCGCTATTTGGCACGGCGTTTTTAAAACTAGCAACACGCAGCTTTAAAAACACCGCGCCAAATAGAGCGCGAATAAAAACACCACAATCATAAAATATAGTTTCATAGGCCAGATCAGGTGTTCAAACCGACAGTTCAGTGAGACTAAGGTTCCGTTTGGGGGGACTTATTTTCACCGGTCAAGCGGTCATGACCGCATGAACCGAGACTTATTTAAGTCTCGGTTCATGCGGTCATGACCGCTTGACCGGTGAAAATAAGTCCCCCCAAACGGAGCCTAAGGCTTCGTTTGATAGGACTTATTTTCACCGGTCAAGCGGTTACGAGCGCATGAACAAAATCATAATTAAGGTCCGGTTCATGCGGTCGTAACCGCTTGACCGGTTAAAATAAGTCCCACCAAAGGGAGCCTAACCCTAAACCCGCCTGCTCAGCTTCCAACAACTGCTTACAGCTACTGCTATTTATTAATGCACATGGCCACTTCAATTTTATAAATAATATATAAAAACTATGAACTAATTGTGGACAGTATTTACAGCTCATTACAAGATAAGAGAGGTTTTATGACAGTAGGAAGACACTACAGATGGGTGATGAATACCAACTAGGAGCAAGCATCTGCATTCATTACAGTTTTCTCCTTGAAGAACTCAGCAGCTAAAATCAGGAGTTCCACCATTTCAAATCCTGCTGCCTTGACTGTCCGATCACTTCTTCGCTCTGATGATAAACCGTCGGGCTCGTAGAGGCTTTCATATGTAACAACATTGACTGTAGGGTCCGAGAACCAGCTAACCTGGAGCGAGCTGCCTAGAGCAGTCCTCGCCTGGTTTGCTTTGGTGATAATGGCACCCAATGACTTCGTACTCTCCGATGGATTGAAGGCCGCATCATCTGCCACCTGCACCGTTTAGAAGAACACGAGGTTTTGTAAGTTGAATCCATCACCCTAGAACGCAATTTCAGATAGCGGCTACCGAGCACAGTCGGGTTTACGACTTAGGGATGACCCTAAAGCCTTAATCAGAGCTGGCTGTACAACATTATTAATGTGTATAACTACATATTTGAAAGAATACCTTACAATTTATTACTTATTAACGAAGTAATATATTGCATAATCTAGATTATCTTTTGGAAATTATTTAATAATTATTTGTGATTTTTGTAAATTAACAAGGATGGGTTGCGACCATTGTAAGAAAAACTTGTCTATCTTATGAAGGGTACACTCCTGACACTGGTACGTATCCATTACTCTAGGGATATTGTTGGAACCCTACTACTGATTTGAGCTAGAATCACTATTATTTATGATGATTAGATTGACCCAACTTGTATAGACTAAGAGTCATAGATTTATTTTCAGGGTTGCTCCTTCAGAAGAATTCCAGAGAAGTCCAGATCGACGAACGGAGAATTCAGTTCGACGAACATCGTGCTCAGTTCAACGAACGACGAACTCAGATTCCAAACTCTGAGTTTAGCTCGACGATCGCTGAACTCCGTTCGACGAACTTTGTTTTCAGCTCAAAAACTTAGCTCGACGAAAGCCAACCTTAGTTTAACGAACTCCAGGCTCAGCTCGACGAAAGCAGAGCTTAGCTCGACGATCGCTGAACTCCGTTCGACGAACTTTGTTTTCAGCTCAAAAACTTAGCTCGACGAAAGCCAACCTTAGTTTAACGAACTCCAGGCTCAGCTCGACGAAAGCAGAGCTTAGCTCAACGAATGTATTGCTCAGTTCATCCAAGCTCTGTTCGACGAAGGTCAAGCTCAGGTCGACGAATTCCTTAGTTCGACGATTCAAGCACTTTCTAATTTTAGAAGACAGAATGATCACTAAAGCTTAATTACATCAGTTACAACTCTGATATTTAATATTAAATATTCTAAATGAATATAGTCATTTCAGGCAGCATTAAATATGTATTTATCACAGAGTTTAATCCTAATTTATTACCCAGGGCAGTTACAATTCTCATAGATTCTACAAACGTTTCAGAATGATTTTAATTCAAATGTTTGAATTTTCCTCAGAGATTATATATTCAGATTATTTCTACTTCAAAGTGTTACAAGACTGACTCAGAGACACAAAGATAAAAAAGAGATACCTTCATTCAGCTTTAGACTCTTCAAGAGA
Source organism: Platanthera guangdongensis (assembly GCA_039583875.1). NCBI lineage: Eukaryota > Viridiplantae > Streptophyta > Magnoliopsida > Asparagales > Orchidaceae > Platanthera > Platanthera guangdongensis. The sequence goes on from CM077164.1 coordinate 5,659,360, forward strand.
CATCAAAATTTAAAATTTGTCTGGAATTTCTACTAGAGAGAAACAATACTCAAGAAAGCCTACACACTGAAAAAAAAAACTCTTCTCCCTTGACCACAAATTCTACTCAACTCGGGGGAAGTTTTTTGCAACATCATCCACTAGTCTTCTCAAAGATATTTGATAAATAAGACATCATCAACTCTTTTAGTTTCCTTTCAAACTGTGTACAAAATTATAACTCACTTCAAAAGTTAACCTCTTGGTTCATAAGTCATCTGATCAAAAGACTTATCTTGGTTTTTGGGCACTTGATCAAAAGCTCAAAATGTTGCTAGATCTCCCTTAGAAAATAGATCTTCTGGTGCCAGGATACCTGATCAAAACCTGTAGTGGATTCCTACCAGAGTGGTAAAAGAGTAGACGTACCCAGATTTATTGGGGAACTACTATAAAATTTCTTGTGTCGTTTGTGTTTGATTTCCTTTTTATTCTTGTGCTGTGGATTTTATTTATCTATATATATATCACATATTTTCTAAACAGATCTTAAATAAAATCAAAGTTTTTAATATACACAATTCACCCCCCCCTCTAGTGTAAAGTAGATCTATTCATTACTTTCAATTGGTATCAGAGGGAGGTTAGTTGTTTAACAGGCGAACACCTGAACCAACAAGATCCTGATAGATCTTATTGTAACTAGAATTTTGATTTTATCATGGCACAAAAAAGAGAGTATTCAAACTCTAGACCTTCTATATGCAATCTTAATAAGTTTGCATTATGGAAAACAAATATTAGACTTTATATGAATTCTATTGATGAAGATATCTACAACTCTATTTTGACAGGTCCACATCTACCACTTGCAACAAGCACCAGTGTAGTACCACCTCCAGAATGGACTGAAGCCCAAAAAAGGCTAAAATTGCTGATGCTAAGACAATAAACATATTTGCTCAAACAATGCCTCATGACATTTTTTTCAGAAAGTTGATGAATGCACCTCAGCAAAAGATATCTGAGACTCCCTCACTGCAATGATGGCTGGATCAGCTGATGAGAGAAAAGACATAAGATCTCACCTGATTTCTCAATATGAGAATTTCAAAAAGGGTGAAATGAAATCTGTTGCTGAAATGTACACAAGACTTAGTCTGATAATTAATGAGCTGAAGAGCATGGAGAAGGATATTACTTTAACAGAAGTCAATGACAAGATTCTCATGTGTTTCCTTAGCACATGAGATTCAAGAATCTGGCCAATCAGAGAAGTCAAAAGTGTCAATGAAATCTCAACAGAGACTTTGTTGGGCAAGCTCAAATCTTATGAGCAGCTCATCAAAACCAGAGAAGCTGAACAAAAGACTTCACCCTCAGTAAAAAAAGAAAAGAGCATTGCTTTTCAAGCAACTGAAGAGCAAGAACAACTTCCTGAGAATGAAGAGTTCATGAGTCTACTGGCTAAGAGATTCTACAAGATGGCTAGAAAATACTTCAGAAAAAGATTTTCCAGAAACAAAGACAAACAATTGTATGACAAAAACACAAACTAAAGAAATTGTTTGTTATGATTGCAGAAAAGCAGGACATATTCTTTCTGAGTGTCCTGAAAATCAAAAGAAGGATAAGAAGAAGGATAAAGACAATAAGAAGCACTCCAACAAACCCTCTTCTAGTAAACACAAAAAAGGAGAAAGATTTTGTAGCTGAAACGTGTAGTGATACAAAAACTGAATCTTCATCCAGTCCAAGTGAAAATGAAGAAGAAGCAAAAGCTAAAAAAGTCTGCTTGATGACGATCAATGCATCATACAACAATTCTGATGCTGAATCTGAATCAGAAGAGGACCGGGTAAAATCTCAATCTTTGACTTTACATCAGATCAGTTTAAAGTAGATTTTAAATTACTATATAATGATTTGATAAAATCTGAGAAGGAAATAAAACTTCTCAGAGATATATTAGTTTTATCCTCATAAAATATGAAACTTAAAGAAGATTTGAAAATAACTAGTGAACAAATAGTTTTCTTAGAAAACAAGTTATGTGAGGTTAAGCTGTTTGAAGAATCCCTTCATGGGAGATGTATAAAACTGATAGATATCACAAACACAGTCAATGCCAAAATAAATGGTAAACTTGGCTTGGGAGCTTCATCCAGTCAACCTCTCCTACTTCAGAAAAATATTTTATCTACACCAATAAAATTCATATCAGCTAAAAGAAAAGAAGTATTAACTATCACATATAAAGACACTGAGGTTCAAAAATCAAAATCTATTTCAACACAAAATAATCATTTTCAGAAAAACAGTGTTCAACAAAATTCATCGAACCGAGATCGATGAAAGCACTATAATTCGCCGAACAACGATCGACGAACTCTGAACACAGGATTTGAGTATAACTATTCTGTTAATGGAGCTCGACGAACTCACTATGATTCGTCGAACAGAGCTCGACGAACGTGAAACACAGAAAATGAATATTACTATTATGTGAATAGAGCTCGACGAACTCACCACCATTCGTCAAACGCAGCTCGACGAAATCACTATCATTCGTCAAACTCAAATTTCTCATACAGAAATTTAAATTCTTTTCAAAAGAGTAATCAAAGACAAAGATTTATAAATCCTTTTACTCAGTGGATTATTACTCTTAGGAGATATCATCCACTTGATTATAAGGTCAACCTAAATGTTCTTATATTTCTAATTATTATTATGAAAGAAAACTAGGACCCAAGGTAACCTGAGTCAAAAACAGCTAATTTATTTTAATGCAGGAAAAAAAACTATCCTACCACAGAGGAATAGTGGTATTTGAATAGTGAATGTTCAAAACATATGACAAGAAGAAATGCTAATCGAAAAGATTTTAAAGCAAAGCTTGGACCTAAAGTTATCTTTGGAGACTCTAACTGTGGACAGACAGAAGGCTATGGTAAAGTCAAGGTTGGAGCAGTAACTTTCAGAAAGGTAGCTTATGTGAAAGGTCTTAAGCATAACCTTATTTCCATTAGTCAATTATGTGATGAAGATTATCAGGTATCTTTTAATAAATCTTTATGTTCTATTACATCCAATACTAATAAAGTTGTTTTAACTGAAGTTAGACAGGATAATATATATCTAGTTAATTTCAATTCTGCTAATTATGAAATTTGCATGTTTAATCAGATTAGTAAAACTAATGATCTTTGACATAAAAGATTAGAACATATAAACCTTAGAACTATAGTTAAATCATGCTAATTCTGGTTCTTACAAGAAGTAGGGACTTTGCAGGACTTGTCAGTTAGCTAAGCAAACCAAAAATAGTTTTAAATCCATTTCTAAAAGTGATTCACCAAGAATTTTGTATTTGCTACATATGCACCTTTTTGAATCTATTGCAGTACAAAGTTTGGGAGAAAAGTCTTACACTTTAGTAATTGTTGATGATTTCTCTATATTCACTTAAGTGTTCTTTCTTATAAAGAAGTCAGATAATTTTAAAGTTCTTACAGACTTTCTTAGGAATATCAAGATTAAGTACTCTACTCAGATTGCATTGATCAGAAGTGATCATGACACTGAGTTTGAATCTCTTCTGATGAAAGAATTCTGTAAGAAAAAAATATCAGATATTGCTTTTCTGTTCCTAAAACTCCTCAAAAAAATGAGGTAGCTGAAAAGAAAAATAGAACCCTAATTGAATTTGCTGTAACATTACTTGCAGATGCTTATTTACCCCTATCCTTTTGGATGAACTTTGTTGATGATTATGTACTCTCAAAACACATTCTTTATATCTGCTGAAAATTTTATAATTCTGTCAGATTATTTTTGCTTTGTGTTTTTCTGTTTTTGATAGTATCCTCACCCAAATAGGAAGAGATTGTTGGAACCCTATTACTGATTTGGGCTAGAATCACTATTACTTAGGATGATTAGATTGACCCAAATTGTATAGACTAAGAGTCATAGGTTTATTTCCAGGGTTGCTCCTTCAGAAGAATTCCAGAGAAGTCCAGATCGACGAACGCAGAATTCAGTTCGACGAACGCCGAGCTCAGTTCGACGAACGTCGAGCTCAGTTCGACAAACTCAGATTTCTAACTCTGAGTTTAGCTCGACGATCGCGGAGCTCCGTTCGACGAACTTTGTTCTCAGCTCAAAAACTTAGCTCGACGAAAGCCAACCTCAGTTCGACGAACTCCAGGCTCAGCTCGACGAAAGCAGAGCTCAGCTCGACGAATATATTGCTCAGTTCATCCAAGCTCTGTTCGACGAAGGTCAAGCTCAGGTCGACGAATTCCTTACTTAGTTCGACGATTCAGGCAGTTTCTAATTTCAGAAGGCAGAATGATTACTAAAGCGTAATTACATCAGTTACAACTCTGATATTTAATGCTAAATATTCTAAATGAATATAGTCATTTCAGGCAGCATTAAATATGGATTTATCACAAAGTTTAATCCTAATTTATTACGCAGGTCAGTTAGAATTCTCAGAGATTCTACAGACGTTTCAGAATGGTTTTAATTCAAATGTTTGAATTTTTCTCAGAGATTATATATTCAGATTATCTCTACTTAAAAGTGTTACAAGACTGACTCAGAGATACAAAGATAAAAAAGAGATACCTTCATTCTGCTTCAGACTCTCCAAGAGACATCAAAATTTCATATCTGTCTGAAATTTTTACTGGAGAGAAACAATACTCAAGAAGGCCTACACCCTAAAAAAAATCACTTCTCCCATGATCACAAATTCTACTCAACTCAGGGGGAGTTTTTTGCAATATCAATGCACTAGTCTTCTCAGAGATATTTGATAGAGAAGACATCATCAACTCTTTTAGTTTACTTTCAAACTGTGTACAGTGTTATAACTCCATTCAAAAGTTAATCTCTTGGTTCATAAGTCACCTGATCAAAAGACTTAGCTTGCTTTTTGGGCACCTGATCAAAAGCTCAAAGGGTTGCTAGATCTCCCTTAGAAAATAGATCTTCTGGCGGCAGGGCACCTGATCAAAAACCTGTAGTGGATTCCTACCAGGATGGTAGAAGAGTAGACGTACCTAAATTTATTGGGGAACTACTATAAAATTCATTGTGTCGTCTGTGTTTGATTTCTTTTTTATTCTTGTGCTGTGGATTATATATATATATATATATATATATATATATATATCACATTTTCTAAAGAGCTTTTAAATAAAATCAAAGTTTTTAATATACACTTTTCACCCGCTCTAGTGTAAAGTAGATCTATCCCTCACTTTCAGATATGTTTGGACTCGACAAGTCACTCTATGTATTGTAATTGTACTTGTAGTTTATTTGAATGTCTCTTTGCCTTCGAGTTCGTCGTATCGAGTGGGCTGGTGGATCTATCACGGGATTCTCCCATTCGTTCTCTTCTGCACGAGCAGGTTTCTTCTTCGACACCCCAACCAACCACTTTAACATTTTCTGCATTCCACTCAATTTCTTAGCATTGCCTTCTTTTTGTTCTTCAACGATTTCTCATAACTCTCTGATTTCTTCCCGAAGAGAACCACCTCTCCAAAGTGGTGGCCTAATAGACGATGATGATTCACTCTGAGATGGTGGTCATATCATATTTGTGTGAAAAATGGGAGGAAAGCAATCATCCAAGTAAAAATCTCTAACTATCGAATCATACTTCTTTAGCAAGATCCTTTGGATACTTCCCAAAGGGAGAATATTTAGTCTCTTTCTCAAAGAATCTTTCATTCTATGAGTGTGACTACACTCAACTGTTCTGTGATAGTTTTTGTGTCACCTGTCATGAGCATAATGGTATGCCTCAAGCTGTCTTATATCATATAAGCATCTGGTGTTAGAGATGCAGTATTAGTGATGAGCTTCTTACTACCCTCTTCATGTAAAGAAAGATTCAGTACTGACAACCCTCGATCCTTTATGTAATTCTCTACTATATCCAAAGAGTGATTTTTCTTCCAATCCAAATTCATTTCTAAGATCTTCATGAGTTATCGCAACTATTTCCATTTGAATATACAAAATCACACCTCCATTTAAATCTGTATTCTTGGGGTCTTCAAGATGATTATAAAAATCTTTTACGAATACCAATGAAAAACTGCCGGGAATTATGACAGACACTACCTGCTCTAGCAAGCATGTCATATATATTAGCATGTTCTGTCACATTGAATTCCACAAAACACGAAACTCCAATCATCGCTCTCATATCCCCGAATATGATTGATAGAAGCATGAGGATTACTGGTTGAACCTTTTCTAGCCTTTCCTCCTGATGTTATTTCCTGAAATGAAAATAAAAATGAAAAAAAATTCACATAGCACTACCGCCGGGCGATACCGCAGGCAATATCGTTTCTTCCATCTTAGAATAGTTTCAATTCAAAAATCAACTACATAAATAAATCTTCATGCGTTCACCCGAAATCTAACATGCTCGTCCCAAAAATAACTTAAACTCAAGAGATCTAAGCAACATTTTGAAACAAAATTTTATCTTTCCAAACATATTTCCAAGATCTACATGGATCTCTTCCAATTTTTAAATTTTTCGATGGATTTAAAGAAAAAACTTAAATGGATTTTGAATCTCCTCCTAAACTCGAAAAACCCTTTCAAAAATTTAAGAGATCTAAAAAAAAAATACTTAAAAGAGCTTGATAACGCCGGACCTAGATATGCTCTCGCGGTAGGGTTTGAGAGAAAAATGGAGAAAACGAGATCTAATTCCAAATCTCGGTTTTTATACTTCACTGATACCGCAGGCAGTATTGCGCTACCTCGTTCTTTCTACATATATTAAATTCCAAATTTCTAGATGGAAATGCAATTGCATTATTTTGATTTCATTTTGAAAGATTACTTTCAATGTTTAAATTCTACTTTCAGGTCTCACAAACTCTGGTATTTTTTCATGCTCTTTATATCTTGTCTGCAAAGAAAAAGTTTATTGAAATTTTAGACTTGTTACAAAATATGAAAACTAAGATTAAAACTTCTTGTGGTATTAAGCGCTGAAGAAAACGGTGAAGCATTGCGAAGATCGCCGGAGTTGATGTGCACGAACGGTCTCTTCTTCGCCCTTGAACTTTCTTGGGAACTTGAGAGTTTTTCTGGTTTTGGAGAGCTCTGGATGAGAATGCACGAGAATGAAAACTCCTGAAGGTGTGTACACGAAATTCGTCTAAATCTAGTGATTTATATGAAAAGTCGCTACCGCCTGCGTTATCTCGATACCGCGGGCGGTATCACCTCATGCTGCCACGTGTGCCACACCATGCTGATCGCGCAGGGAGTATGGTGGGCGTGCATGATCGTGGGGCTACCGCCTGCGGTATCGTGATATCGCATGGTGATATCTCAAAATTGTGCGCGCCTTGGCTGAACCGTGCGGGATCATGGCCGACGTCATCAATGCTACCGCGGGACGTAGCTCACTATCGCAAGCTGTACAAAAATTTTGTACTACCAAAGTTGTCTCCGAAACTAATCCACAGGAGAATTTACCTGTGATATCTGCACACCATGAACAAACTATAATCAAATACATTCGAGATTAAAAATTCAAATTGAAAGCCTCATCGGGAATATCAAAACTCATGATCGTAGATCAGTTTCAGAGACAATTTTGGCTAAGTACAACATTTCAGTACCGCCTGCGATAGTGAGCTGCCGCCCGCGGTAGCATTGATGACGTCAGCCATGATCCTGTACGGTTCAGCCAAGGCACGCACAATTTTGAGATACCACCAGGCGGTATCACAATACCGCAGACGGTATTATGCACGTCCACTATCCTCTCGTCTCGATCAACATGGCGTGACACACGTGGCAACACGAGGTGATACCGTCCGCGGTATCGAGATAACGGAGGTGGTAGAGACTTTTCATATAAATTGCTGGACTTAGATGAAATTGTCTCCGAAACTGATCCATAGGAGAATTTACCTGTGATATCTGCACACCATGAACAAACTATAATCAAATACATTCGAGATTTGTTATTCTCAAATCAGGGAATGTGGAACACATGCTCCAACACCATGTGTAGTTTTTCTCAAAGGCAATCATCTCTTCCTGCATAACATCTTTCCACTTTTGAAGTCCCAGAGCTTCCTGCCACGAGGAAGGAATGGAGATGGAGGACAGAGAAGTGATAAAGTCTCTATGCCGAGAGGACAATGAGTCATAAAACATATAATAAGATGAGATGTAGGATGGAAGCACGATTACCTTGAGGACCGGTAGACGGATCAAATGTGGCTTTAGGTATAGTGTGCAAGAGTTGATCGTTTGTGCCCCTTCGCCGACGAGCATAAACCTGCAAAGGAGTAGGACAAGGAGGCAAAGGCGACGACAGATCCACAGGTGGCTGCGAATCCACAGGGTTGATAGTAGGAAAAGAGACGGGAGGCTGATATGGACGAGATATAAGTAGAGGAATAGTGGGGGAGCTCACTTTCATGATGCCAGTCTCCCCCTGAAGGGAGCTCCCATAACAGGGCTCGAATTCATGGAAAGTGACATCCATGGTGACAAAAATCATTCGGGTCCCAGGATGATTTGTTTGGGCGTTTCGGAGCTCGTTTTGGGCAACGCCGCCGGACTTATCCGGCGGCGTTTGCTCGGTTCACACCGCCCGCCTGAGAAACGCCCCCAAAAAGCTTGAAACTGAAAAACCCGCGGATTGGCGAAACAAATCTCTGTTGAGTTCGACCCTTGTGGAAGGGGTGATCGCACACTTACTTCTCTCTCACAAGCTAAACGATCAAAGACTTAGCACAAGGGACAGACCCAAGGAACCAGCACGGAGGTCCCACCATACACCCAGAAGATTTTAGAGCGCTTCCCCTCCTTAGCCAAGTGCTGAGCTAAGGATACCTTAGAAAGCGCAACAATACCAGTGCACAAGTAAGCATGCCTTCTGAGGTACCCCGTTGAGTCTATTTATAGTTTTCTGAAAATGGTCTGCCAACAACCAACCTCCGCTGTTTTAAACAGCTATATGCAGTCTAGGATGGTCTGCCAACAACGTAACTCTGCTGTTCTGAAAGGCTATGAGCAGGCCAACGAGATCCAAGTGGTAAAAATACGTCATACAATACTGGGCGAGTGGCCCCTGAAAACCACCACTCGCCGGGGGCGGCGAGTGCCCGATGGAGCTGGCACCCGCCACCTCCTGCCGTCCCTGGGCGAGTGCGGGCCCGGCCTGCCCCACTCGCCCGCTACTTGCCGAGATCCTGCCGGCCCTGGGCGGGTGCGAACCCACTTGCTCCACTCGCCCTACGCATGTTCCACCCGGCCTGGGACTTGGACTGTGGGCGATCTGTCTCATGTCGATCCCACTAGCCAGATATAGGGTTGTACACAATCTCCGCTCTTTGCGAGGTTGTCCCAAGCTCGGAAATAATCATCCAACCCCACAAAAATGCGGCGAGAGCGGCAGGAGCCAAAAAGAATCTTTTGGTGGGATCCACCAATGGCTATATATATGTGCCCACATACCTGAGAGACCTTTGCCATTCCCCTTACTCTGACCTTGCCGAGATGCATCTTTCTAAAGAGCTCCAAGAGATGCTGGACCGTGCTCGCGGGCTCAACGCCGCTCGCGCTGCCAGCCTGGTCGCTGTAACCCCCAGCGCTTTATAGCGCGTGCCTCCTAATCCTCAGCCTGCCAAAAAGGCCAAATCATCTCCGAAAACTGCCGAGTCGGTCTATCGCAACTTGGCCTCCACCCCCGATCATGGACTCGCCTCTTGCTCTGGGCCAGCTCCTGAACACAAAGGAAGAGGGATCATCGAGATTCCTGCCGACCCGGACAGTCATCAGATTGACGGCGAAGCCTCCACGCCGCGAGTCGACTCCCCCCGCGATGACTCGCGGCCTAAAACTCATCCTAGTCGCCTGCGAGACCCATCTCCCCCCTTTGGGACCACGGGGCTGGACTCGCTGAGGCCAAAGTCGCCAGCCCGCGCACCTTCTCAGCAACCCATACCTGCTCCTGCACTCGCGGGGAGAGTTGGCGGGGACATCCCTGTTCCGAGCTTCGAGCTCATCTCCCCAGGATCTCAGCAAGCCCGCGCACCTTCTCAGCAACCCATACATTCACCGGGATCGATTGTCTTTGCAGGTCTCCCTGGCCAATCTGAGGTGGAGGAATCTTCTGAGCCGACTCGCTACTCGCCACCTCCCTCCCCCAGCGTGATAGAAAACTTCTTGGACGTCTCGCTAGACTCCGTCGAGCTGAGGAGGCGAGTCGTTGAGGTCTTCAAGAAACAGGGACTCGCGCGACGCAGGATCCAGGAGGAGAACGATCTTAGCGTGGAGAGACTGCAGGCACTGGAGCGGGACTATGTACTGCTTGCTGACCAGGTGAAGCGCGGCTCGGCAAGCGAGATGACGTCCCCCACACCGCTCATGGACAGGATCAGCGAAAACATGTGGTTCATCCACCATGATCTGGAGTTGGTCCGTGAGTTCAACAACCTGCGCCGACCTCCGAGGATGGGGACGCACATGCGGGGTAAGTGGAAATGGTTCCCTAGCTGAGCCTACCGGCACTCGCCCCCTAGCCCCCAGCTCGCGCTTAGAAATAACGTCCTCTTTTTGTACTTTCTTTTTCTGAACTGCGAGAACCCCTGTCTGTAATAATTTGGAACAATTTTCAGATTTCTGTTTATTGATTCTACGTAATATGCTGCTCTTTAGATTCGGCTCGCCATAGGATAGAACAGGTCAGAGGGGTCGGCGAGTCAGGGTCGGCGAGCCGGACTGACCGGTCGGCTCGGCGATTAATTCCGATTTCTATAAATAGGCCCCCTCACCTACCCCGAGACCATCGCCTTTACTGCAAACATAAACCATCTCCTCTTTGCCCTTCTCGCCACTTCCACTCGCGCCTGAACCTTTGAAACAATGGGCAAGACGCGACCCGATGCTGACGGGAGGTCCAAATGTGCTCGGCAATTAGCCGAGTACAGCTTCTTCGAGGGAAACACCAGCGAGCAGGAGCTCGCCGACTTCATTGCCGACCACGTCCCGGCGTGGTTCTCTGCGCGCCGACCCGCGGCAGGCGAGGCTATCAACACATTCTTTGGGGATGAGCTCGCCTTCCCCATCTCGCACTTCGAGGTGGGGTTGCACCTTCCCCTATGGCCAGAGATCAGCCAAATCCTGAAGTACGACGGAGCGGTCCCTGCCCAACTGAACCTGAATGCCATCGCCATGATGGTGGCATTCACCTGCTACCTCCATCGAGAGCGGATAGAGTTCAACCTGACGGTCTTAAGGAAGCTCTTCATCTACCGTGCGATCAATAACGGGGTCGCCTTCCTGGCCGGCTCGCAGTTCAAGGTCCGCGAGACGGCCAACAAGAACCACAATTCGTTCTCAAAGATCGTCTTCATCAAGGGTGAGCTCGGCAACATACCCTTCTCGCCTCGAAAGAAGAGCGAGGAGGTATACCGACCCTCAACGGTGACGGGCGATGATGCCGAGCTCCACAAATTTTTCCTCGGCAAGGACTTCGAGGCCGCCTTCATTCGAAGGGGCCTCGACTCGCTTCCCCCGACGAAGGTATAACTCTTTCCCTTCTTTCCTTCTCAGCGGGCTCGCTTAATAATACTTTTTTTTGACTCCAAGTATTTTTCTCAAGGGAGCGGATGATTCCAAGTCTTTTTGACATCGGCCCTATCCTCGCACCGGTCCTCCTCTCCCCTAGGCAGGACTTCTTCAATTGGCACCTCCTGGCGGTCTTGCTGTTGCTGCTGCTCCCCGGTTCCCCTCAACTCTAGGAACTCCGGGCACGTGGTCGTAGCATGGCCCTCCTCACGATGGAAGTCGCAATAGGGCAACTCCACCCCGACTCACTGTCTTCTCCTCGGATGTGTCCTCCTCCCCAGGGCTATTGTCATAGCCTGATGTTGATCGGGAAGGAGGGTGTTGGAACACCCTATTACTGATTTGGGCAAGGATCACTATGTCCCTTAGGAAACTTGTTTTAACCTCTTTGTATAGATCTAAAAGTCAATTAGATTGAGTCTAAGGGTTAGTATTTAGGTTTGAAAGCTGTCCTCAAGACCCTCAAGACCAGATATTTCAGTTCAGGAGACTAAGTCATTTCGTCGAGCTCAGGACGACGAATCGTCGAACTCCATTCGACGATCTCTGAGCTCACCTCGACGAATCGTCGAACTCCATTCGACGATCTCTGAGCTCAACTTCAATGAGTCGTCGAACTCCATTCGACGATCTTCGAGCTCAGATCGACGTTCCTGTCTCTAGTTTGTTTCACCTATCTCTGAGCTCAGTTCGACGATAGTTGAGCTTAGATCGATGCTTTCTGCTTCAGTCTAAGTCCAGTCTCTGAGCTCAGTTCAACGATAGTTGAGCTCAGGTCGACGTTTTTCTGGAGAGATCGACGTTTTTCAAGATTCAAATTCAGACAGTTATGGAAATTATTCTCAGCATTTATGTCAAGAATCTTGTAGCCGTTTCAATTAATCTGGAACAAGTTTTAAGAGGATTTTCAAAGGAATGTTTTATTGGACTTTCCTCCAGAAGACAAAATGCAGTTAAGGAAGCCATTTATGACAGACTAACGACTATCTTGGACAGAGAAATATTCTATTCAGATCTAAGGAATAAAAGATTTTATTCATATTCTGCTGCTGAAAAATAACAACTATCACAACAACAACAGAAAAAGAAAGAGTTACAGATATTCTCATTCTTAGAATTCTTACAAGAACACACATCACAAAGAAGATCAACATACTAAAATTTTCAGATCCCTCTTGATTCCAGTGTTCAAAGGCCATTATCATTCAAGACTCCAGACAACACACATTTCAGCTGCTGCTGGAATCATCTTTTGCTGGAGATCAAATCTTCTGAAGGCCTATCACCCTACTGCAAAGCTTCACTTCCTGAACAACTCAAGAACTCAGGGGGAGCTTTGACAACATCCACTATCTTCTCTCTGATCGTTGACAGAGAAGATCATCTCATCCCTCTCTCTCTCTGTAAAGGGTTTATCAAACTCCCTTCAAAAGTTTGTGTTGGTTTCTGAGACCTTATCAAAACTCAGTGGTGGCAAGACACCTGATCAAAAAATCTGGTTTGGTTTTTGAGTACCTTATCAAAAACTCATTGGTGCCCAGGACACCTGATCAACTCATCCTGCAGTGGATTCCTACCTAGGGTGGTAGAAGAGTGGATGTACCCAGATTGGTTGGGGAAACCACTATAGCTCCTTGTGTCATCTGGTTGTTTATTTTCTTTTGTTTTCTGGCTGTGGTTTGTGATTGTTCTGTGATTGCTGTATTTCATTTGCTTCCCTGTTCACTTAAGGAATACAACAAGATTTGTAAAAAGTTTTTAGCAAGCACCATACTCTATTCACCCCCCTCTAGAGTATATCAGATCTAACCTGCACTTTCAATTGGTATCAGAGGGAGGTTGGTTAAAATACCAGACCTCAGGTTGGTTAAAATACCAGACCTCAGGTTGGTTAAAATACCACCTCAGGTTGGTTAAAATACCACACCTTAGTGGTTGCACAGGCTAACACCTGAACCCAAAGATCCATCTAGTTAGATCTGTTTTAAGTTTGTTGTTAGATTTATTTCTTCACAAAACATGGCCCAAAACAAAGATTATGCTAGCACCAGACCTCCAGTGTGCAATCTATCTAAGTTTACACTTTGGAAAGCAAGGATTAGACTGTACATGAACTCTATTGATGAAGACATTTTCAATTCTGTTTTGACAGTGTGTCCAAGACCCCTAGAAAATACAAGTACAAGTGATGTTCCACCTCCTTCAGGAACAGATGCAGAAATCAAGAAATGGAAATTGGCTGATGCAAAGGCTATGAACATTCTAGCTCAGACTATGTCTGATGAAATATTCCAAAAGGTAGCTGAATGCAACTCAGCAAAGGACATCTGGGACAAGTTATCTGAGATAGTCTCAGATCTGCTGATGAGAGAAAAGATAGAAGATCTCACCTCATAACCCAATATGAGAATTTCAAGAAAGGAGAAGCTGAGTCAGTAGCAAGATATGTATAATAGACTCAATCTCATAGTCAATGAGCTGAAAACATTGGACAAAGAGATCTCATTGACTGAGCTCAATGATAAAATCCTAATGTGCTTCCCAAACACTTGGGACTCTAGGATCTGGCCAATCAAGGATGCCGGAAGCCTAAATGAGATCACAACTAAAGCTCTCTTGGGCAAGCTCAAGTCTTATGAGCTGCTCATCAAGAACAGAGAAGAAGAGCAGAAGGCTGCCTCACCAGCTATAAGAAAGGAAAAATCAATAGCTTTCAAAGCCATTGAAGATCTGCCTGAAGATAAGGTCACAGACAATGAAAAGTTGCTAAGCCTACTGGCCAAAAGGTTTTACAAAATGGCCAGGAAGGATTTCAGGAAAAGATCACACAGAGAGCATGACAAGCCAATGTATGACAAATCAAATAACAAAGAGATTATTTGTTTTGTATGCAGGAAACCAGACCACATTGTGCCTGCCTGTCCAGAAAATAAAAACAAGGACAAGGACAGGAAAGAAAGGAGAAAAGAAAAGGACTTCAAGAAGAGCAGCAATGACAAACCCTCCTCCAGCAAGAAAAAACATATAAGGAAGGGGTTTGTTGCTGAAACTTGGAGTGAGACAGAAGAAGAATCTGAAGCTTCATCCAGCTCAAGTGATGATGAAGATGATGCTGATGAAAAAAAATTCTGCATGATAGCTATCAATGCCTCACAACAAAGTTCTGATGCAGAAGAGTCAGAGTCAGAATCAGAGACTCAATCTGAAGAAGACCAGGTAATAAGTTTTTTTGATTTTAATTCTGAGGACTTCAAGTGTGAGTTTAAGGCACTATGTTTGGATTTATTAAAATCTGAGAAGGAAATCATTTCTCTCAGAAATCAGTTATCTGAACACAGTACTTTAAAATCAGAAAACCTCAAACTCTCTGAGGAGTTGGAATGCTGTAGGGAGCAGATAGCCTCACTAAAAGGTGAGCTATCAGAGGCCAAAAAGTTTGAAGAATCCCTCAATGAGAGAAGTATCAAGCTAATGGACATCACAAGCACAGTGAACTCAAGATTCAATAGTACACTGGGCTTGGGTGCCTCATCTAGCCAACCTATAGTATTAACAACCCCAATCAACTTTATCTCTGATAAAGGTAAGAGAGTTGTAGAGGTAGCTAGGAAGAATTCTGACTTACCTAAGAAAACAAGAGTTCAACAGAAATCGTCGAACGGAGCTAGACGATCGTCGAATGAAAATCAACGATCTCAGGCTAAATCGTCGAACTCAGGCCGACGATCTCTAAACCCTGAACTCTGCTACAGTCGATCTTCGAACGGAGCTCGACGATCTGACCCAAGATCGTCGAACTCAGCTCAGCGATCGTCGAGCAGAGATCAGAGTTTTGAAAATTTTTTCAAAGGTAAATCAAATTTCAAACCTAGGGGTCCTTCATCCCAAAATTTTAACCCTTATACTGATGGATAATACCTCCAAGGAGATATCATCCTGAAGGCTATAAGAGTCAACCAATGGATGTCTTTTATTTCTGAATTCAAAAGTTATCAACCTAGGCCCAAGGTAAACTGGGTCAAAAACAAATAAATTGTTTTATGTGCAGGAGAAAACCTATCCAACATCAAACCAGCAATGATATCTGGATAGTGGGTGCTCAAAGCACATGACAGGAAACAAGGACAACTTCACATCCTTCAAAGCCAAGCTTGGACCCAAA
Source organism: Platanthera guangdongensis (assembly GCA_039583875.1). Taxonomy (NCBI): domain Eukaryota; kingdom Viridiplantae; phylum Streptophyta; class Magnoliopsida; order Asparagales; family Orchidaceae; genus Platanthera; species Platanthera guangdongensis. The sequence goes on from CM077164.1 coordinate 5,675,147, forward strand.
GTAATATTTGGTGATTCAAACTTTGGACTAACAAAAGGATATGGTGCAGTCCAGATTGGCACAGTCACATTCAAGAAAGTAGCCTATGTGGAAGGACTGAAGCACAACTTGATCAGTATCAGTCACTGTGTGATGAAGGCTACCAAGTGACTTTCAGCAAATCCTTATGCAAGATCAAATCAGAGAACAACACAACTGTGTTGACAGGTAAAAGGAAAGTTAACATCTATCTTGTAGATTTTCTTTCAACCAAGGTAGATATTTGCTTGTTTAACTCTATTTGTAGACCTAATGAACTATGACATAAGAGATTAGGACATATAAACCTTAGAACCATTGCTTAGGTTATCCAAGGACAACCTTGTTAGAGGAACTACCTTCTGGCCCCTACAAGAAGGAAGGACTCTGCAGGGCTTGTCAATTAGGCAAGCAAACAAAAATATTTTCAAGTCACTTAATAAGAGTGATTCACCTAGGATTTTGTATCTGTTACACATTGATCTTTTTGGACCCATTACAGTACAAAGCTTAGGAGAGAAATCTTATACTTTAGTGGTTGTAGATGACTTCTCTAGATTCACATGAGTGTTCTTTCTGAGGAAGAAGTTTGATAACTGTAAGTGTTTGACAGAGTTTCTCAAATGCATACAGAGTGAGTTCAATACTCACATTGCCCTGATCAGAAGTGATCATGAGACAGAGTTTGATTCTCTTCTTATGCAAGAGTTCTGTCAGAGTGAAGGGATCAGACACACTTTCTCAGCTCCTACAACTTCTTAACAAAATGGGGTAGATGAAAGAAAAAATAGAACCCTTATTGAATCTGCTACTACATTGTTGTCAGATGCTCACCTTCCTCTATCCTTTTGGGCAGAGGCAGTGAACACCTCCAACTATGTGTTAAATAGAAGTTTAATACATAAACTGAAGGGCAAGACTCCCTATGAATTACTCAAAGGGAAAAAACCTAAAATAGATTACTTTAAAATTTTTGGTTGTATTTGTTACATTCATAATAATGACAAGAAATACTTAGGCAAAATTTCAAGCTAAAGCTGATGAAGGAGTGCTTTTGGGATACTTCATGATCAGTAAAGCTTATAGAGTATATAATAAATTTACTCTCAAAATTGAAGAATCTGTTCATATATCTTTTGATGAGTCTAACATGTCTTTCAAGGAGAAGAATACTTCTACCATAGAACCTTTGCAGGTACACTCTCTTGCAGAAGACTTGTACATGTTACAAATTATTCAAAAAGATGAAAGCAGTGAGGATGAAGAAGACATTCAACATCTTGAAGAGAAAACTTCTTGAACAGCCAGTTGTTGTACCACCAGAGGAAACAACAACACAGGTTGGTGAACAATCAACATCTCCTGTTGATTTAGTAACATCAAGAGACCATCCAATCTCCCAAGTGATTGGAGACATCTCAGCTGGTTGTGCAAACCAGAAATCAGGTCAACCAAAACCTGATGCACACTTGCTTTCTTTCTCAAATTGAACCTCAATCCATTCAAGATGCAGAAGCAAGATCCACAATGAATCATTGCAATGCAAAAAGAGTTGCATCGATTTGAAAAGGAACAAAGTTTGGGAACTAGTACCAAGGCCAAAGGATCACTCCATTGTTGGAACAAAGTGGGTGTTCAGAAATAAATTGGATGATCAAGGAGTCATTGTAAGGAACAAGACAAGGATAGTTGCTCAAGGGTACTCTCAAGAATAAGGGATAGATTATGACCAGACCTTTGCACCAGTTGCAAGGTTAGAGGCCATAAGAATCTTCTTAGCATATGCAGCACACAAAGGATTCAAAGTATACCAGATGGATGTAAAGAATGCTTTTCTCAATGGAGATATCAAAGAATAAGTCTATGTCAGACAACCCCCAGGTTTTATCTCTTCAACTCATCCTGATTATGTTTTCAAATTACATAAAACATTATATGGTCTAAAGCAAGCTCGTAGAGCATGGTATGAGACCCTAACATGCTTTCTTCTGAAAAATGAGTTTATAAGGGGTAGAGTAGACTAAACTCTTTTTATTAGAACCCATAAGTCCCCATACCCTACTAGTACAAATCTATGTAGATGATATTATATTTGGCTCTACTGATTCAAATTTGTGCAAAAGGTTTTCCAACCTAATGCATTCTAAATTTGAAATGAGTAGCATGGGTGAGCTATCCTTCTTTCTAGGATTGCAAATAAAACAACATGCTGAAGGCATATTTATTTCTCAAACCAAGTATGCAAAAGAATTGGTTAAGAAATTTGGTATGTCTGAAGCATCATGTATGAAAACACCTATGCCTACTAATGCTGTATTAGATGCTGATGAACATGGGAAACCTGTTGATCAGACAACATATATAGCAATGATTGACTCTTTATTGTACCTTACAGCTAGTAGACCTGACATAATGTTTGCTACATGCATATGTGCTAGATTCCAAGTGAGCCCTAGAGAGTCACACTTAACCTTAGTAAAAAAGATTCTTAGGTATGTAAAAAGTTGTCCAAATCTAGGTCTCTGGTATCCAAAAGATTCAGCATTTGACTTAACTGGATTTTCAGATGCTGATTATGCTGGATGCAGAATAGACAGGAAAAGCACCAGTGGAACTTGACAGTTTCTTGGTGACAGACTTGTCTCCTGGTTTTGCAAGAAACAAACATCTGTGTCAACTTCAACTGCTGAAGCTGAATATATGGCTGCAGGTAGTTGTTGTTCACAAATCTTGTGGATTCAAAATCAGCTCCTAGACTATGGCTACAACTTAGAGAAGTCAAAAATATTTTATGATAATACTAGTGCTATTTCCATAGCACAAAATCCAGTCCTCCATAGTAGGACAAAACACATAGAAATTAGAGGATCACTTTCTAAGGGATAATGTTGAGAAAAATAAAATTGAACTTCAGTATATCTCAACTGATTTGCAAAGCGGAAGATATTTTCACCAAACCCTTGGATGAAAAAAAACATACATTCTTCTTGAATCAGTTAGGAATGTTAGATGGAGGAAGTCTAAAATAAGATCCAAGATTTTAAAAATATAAAAATGACCAAGACTAGGCAAATCAATATGTTCTTTTTGTGTATAGAGTATGTTTCTGGTCTCTGAACTGCGCTCGACGATTTTCCCCAAGATCGTCGAACGGAGATTGACGATGTCCGAAATCGTTGACCATAGTTCAGCGCTTCTCAGATAGTGCTAAACTATCTTTCTTCAGTTCAGCGATCGTCGAACGGAGCTCGACGCTCTCCAATATCGTCGAACGGAGATCGATGATGTTGATGACCTTTCAGTTTCCTTTAGAAGCCCAGATCGTCGAACAGAGTTCAACGATCTTTCCTTTTCTGCGTCGAACCCTAATATAAAACTCATTTTTCGGCCGTCGTTCCTCCTTTGCGCTTTCATACTCTCTGCAAATTTTCCCTTTCCCTCCAAACTTTTCTACACTTGGTCGTTTGTTTGTTCATTTTTGCAGGAATCAATGGCAGTTTCAGTCGCAATCTTGGCCGCAATGAAATTTGACGCAGGCTTTGATATCGACATGGATTCTTCTTAATAACAGCGATCAAATCTTCAAGGACATTCTGTAACTTTTCAAAGACCAACATCTAGTTAACATAATGACTACAAGGATCAAATTGGCTGCAGATGAGATAAAGGAATGGGTGTATACTGCCCACAATCTGGATCAGAACACAGTGGTTGGAACCATCTCAGGAACTCAGGTATCTCTAACACCTGCTGCTTTGACAGAGGTTTTTCAATTGAATTCTGAAGAAGATTCTGTTGAGCTTTTTGGAGAGGAATTTTCTAATATGCTTGAAAGGATGGGACATTCAGAAGCTAACCCTAGTAAATTGCTTAAGAAAAATCTGTCTGTTGAGTACAGATTTCTTGCTGATGTTGTTGGAAAAGTGCTGTTGGCAAAACACTCAACTCATGATACCATATCTAGGTATCAGCTCTGTTTGATGGGTGCCCTGGTGGACAAGAAGCAGCTGAACTGGGGAGAAGTCTTTTTTGATTTAATCAAAAAAAAATAACAAGAACTTTGTTAATTTTGGGAGGATTTTAGAGCTGTTTCTTCATAATAAATGCCCTGCATTGCTTGTTTCCAGTGGGATGCACATCAATGCCTCCAAGAGGCTTACCTGTGCCCTATTTGGGAAATGGGACAGGCAGATTGTAAAGCCCAGCAGGCCCTCTGCAATCTCTTCTTCAGGCACAAGGACTGCTTCAGTCTCTTCCCCTCAGGTTTCTGCCCCTGCAGAAGACTTCTCTGCTTCATCTCCTCCTTCTCCACCTATTGTCTCATCTACAACAGTCACCATCATAATTTTATCCCCCATTTCCATCCCATCTCCAACTTCAATCCTTCTCCAACTCCACCATTAACTGAAGAAATCTTCCATCCACTACATCACTACCCACACCTGGATATTGATTCATCATCTCATATTCCATCTTTCACTCTTCTAGATGATTCCTATATGGATGATTCTCCTTCATCCCCTCCTGAGCCACCATCTTCATCCACTTCTTATCAACAACTCCTTCAGGACATCATTGTTCAACCATCATTCACACCATCCATTTCCATTCCATTATCTTCCATCTCCACAATTTCAATATCTCAACCATCACTTTCACCATCCACAGGTTCTCCAACAACATCTCCTGCTGCTCCAACTTCCATCCCTACCTCTACTCAAGTCCCTCTTGAGCAGGTAGACATTCCAGCTATTGCAGACAGGCTATATGAGCTGATAGCTCCAAGGCTATCACTACTGCTGGAGACCTCTTTGGCTCCACTTCTAAAAGCAGTTCAGGAGCTGTCTGCCAGGCTATCCTCTTTTCTTCCTCCTCAGGCAATCCCTTCTTCTGGGTGTCTTGATCCAGTTCTCACTGAATCTAGGCAGGGGGAGATGCCTTATGAAGCTGAGAGTTTGCATGCTGTAGTAACTTCAGTCCAAGCTCCAGTAGCTCCAGTTGCAGTCATTACAGTGGACCTCAGGTCACTGTTGTCAGTTTTTGATCATGTATACTTCAACTGTCTTCCAGTCCAGCAAACTGAAGATCTTACTAAGGCCATTGTGCTTATTTCCAGCTGTAACCCCAGCTTAATAAGTTGTTATGTCAATTCCTTCAATGCTGTGGACAGTGCTCCTTCTGTTTCTGTTGCTCCTACTGCTGTTGTTGATGTTTCAGCCAGTTCTGTTACTGCTGTTTCTGTTTCTGAAGTTGTTTTTCCAGTTTCATCTGTTTCTACTGCTTCTATTACTGCTGCTGTTGCTCCTGTTTCTGAAATTGTTATATCTGAACCTGCTGTCATAGCTCCTTCTGCCAGTGTTGCTTCTACTCCAATTCCTGCTGCTGCTGTTGCTCCTGTTGCTGTTTCTGCTGTCTCTTCTGCTCAGTCTCAACAACAGAAAGAATATCTCAAAAGGATTGATGCAGTGTATGATAATCCACAAAGCTCAGACAGTGATCAGTTTAGGACTGACTCTGATGATTCCTCTGCAACAATTGCAAGGAAAAGAAAAGCCAGAAGCAAGGACATGAAGAGAGTTCCCCCAGAGAAAGTGAAAGATACAAATGATATTCCATATTATATACTGCATGATTGCCCTATTACAGAACCATAGATGCAGTACTCCAGGAATCAACTGAAATCCATGAAGAAGAAAAGAAAGTATGACAAAGGATCATCTCATTTCAATCCTCCTCCTCCTCCTCTTTCACCTGATGCAGGTGCAGGTGGAAGTTCTGCCTTCCAATCTACTGCTAGAAGCCAAACTTCATATCAATTTCAAGGAAGACCTCAGCAAAGAGGAAATCAGTCTAGAGGTTATCAGTCCAGAAGAGGACAGTACAGAGAAAATCAAAGAGGACTCAGAGTGTATTCCAGGCAACATCCTTATCAAAGGGAAGGACAAGGTCCCTCTGACACTACTTCTGGTCCCTTCCCTTATAAGCTTAAAGATCTAGTCTCTTCCAGAGCTCCTCCTGATAATTCTTCAAACAGATATGAGCCTCCTGTTCCATTTGAAGACCCAGAAAATAATCCCACCTCATGGACAGCAAGAATGAAAGAATTGGCTGCACTAGACCAAATTAAGAAGGCTAGGGAACAAGGAAAATATACATCCAGTATCACTACTCTATCAGATCAAAGAAAGAAAGAACTTGAGAGATACTCCTCCAGCAAATTCTTTGATTCAAAAAGTTATATGAAGCTGCATCCAGAAGCTGTAGTCCCCAGGCCAAAACATCAAACTTCTCTAGGTGCAGCTGATGACAGAAGATCCAAGAAAGAAGCTCTCAACCCCAACAGAGAAATAGTTCTCATAAAGAGCAAGGAAAAGGAATGATTCTGTAAGATGACAGTAAATTTTGTTTTCTGAACTATCTGTGATAATGTCTGTGTTTTTGCAATGTTTTGTTTGTTACATTTCTGTTTTGTATGTTTTTATTTTTCCAATGTCTGTAAATAGTAATCCTAACTCAAATAGGGGGAGATTGTTGGAACACCCTATTACTGATTTGGGCAAGGATCACTATGTCCCTTAGGAAACTTGTTTTGACCTCCTTGTATAGATCTAAAGGTCAATTAGATTGAGTCTAAGGGTTAGTATTTAGGTTTGAAAGCTGCCCTCAAGACCCTCAAGACCAGATATTTCAGTTCAGGAGACTAAGTCATTTCGTCGAGCTCAGGACGACGAATCGTCGAACTCCATTCGACGATCTCTGAGCTCACCTCGACAAATCGTCGAACTCCATTCGACGATCTCTGAGCTCAACTTCAACGAGTCGTCGAACTCCATTCGACGATCTTCGAGCTCAGATCGACGTTCCTGTCTCTAGTTTGTTTCCCTATCTCTGAGCTCAGTTCAACGATAGTTGAGCTCAGATCGACGCTTTCTGCTTCAGTCTAAGTCCAGTCTCTGAGCTCAGTTCAACGATAGTTGAGCTCAGGTCGACGTTTTTCTGGAGAGATCGACGTTTTTCAAGATTCAAATTCAGACAGTTATGGAATTATTCTCAGCATTTATGTCAAGGATCTTGTAGCCGTTTCAATTAATCTGGAGTAAGTTTCAAGGGATTTTCAAAGGAATGTTTTATTGGACTTTCCTCCAGAAGACAAAATGCAGTTAAGGAAGTCATTTATGACAGACTAACGACTATCTTGAACAGAGAAATATTCTATTCAGATCCAAGAAATAAAAGATTTTATTCATATTCTGCTGCTGAAAAATAACAACTATCACAACAACAACAGAAAGAGAAAGAGTTGCAGATATTCTCAGTCTTAGAATTCTTACAAAAACACACATCACAAAAGGAGATCAACATACTGAAATTTTCAGATCCCTCTTGATTCCAGTGTTCAAAGACCATTATCATTCAAGACTCCAGACAACACACATTTCAGCTGCTGCTGGAATCATCTTTTGCTGGAGATCAAATCTTCTGAAGGCCTATCACCCTACTGCAAAGCTTCACTTCCTGAACAACTCAAGAACTCAGGGGGAGATTTGACAACATCCACTATCTTCTCTCTGATTGTTGACAGAGAAGATCATCTCATCCCCCTCTCTCTCTCTTTCTGTAAAGGGTTTTTCAAACTCCCTTCAAAAGTTTGTGTTGGTTTCTGAGACCTTATCAAAACTCAGTGGTGGTAAGACACCTGATCAAAAAATCTAATTTGGTTTTTGAGTACCTTATCAAAAGCTCATTGGTGCCCAGGACACCTGATCAACTCATCCTGCAGTGAATTCTTACCTAGGGTGGTAGAAGAGTGAATGTACCCAGATTGGTTGGGGAACCACTATAGCTCATTGTGTCATCTGGTTGCTTATTTTCTTTTGTTTTCTGTCTGTGGTTTGTGATTGTTCTGTGATTGTTGTATTTCATTTTGTTGAAGTTAGTGACCGGGCGGACTGGCGGTTTGTCTTGGCGGGTTGAAGACCGCGCGGTGGCGGTTTGTCACCGGCTTAGGCCGGGCGGTCTGGCGGTCTGCTCTGGCGGTCTCTCTTCCTCTCTGGTGGTAGCCGTGCGGTTAGCCCTGCTACAACCGCGCGGCCTGTGCGGTTTGTTTTGTAAGAGTTGTCCTGTAAAAAGTTTTTAGCAAGTACCATACTCTATTTGTATTCACCACCCCCCTCTATATAAAGAGGGCATACCATTGTATTAGATCTTTTTTGGAAATAAAGTTTCAATTATTCAAAAGCTTATCCGCTTGTTCTCTACTTTCGCTTCTTTTCGCTACTTTCTAACATGATCAGGGACACGGTCTTTTCTCTGGCACTGCCTCCTGCTTCTAGCCCTCGGGGTTTTCCGAACTATCCGACCTTTTCGGCTCCCCCGTCCGCACGGTTGTCTCCGCGCGGCTTGTTTTCCTGGAAACCTCTTAGCGGCCCTGGTCCTGCCACTCTTGTTCTCTTCTCTCCCTTTTCCAGCCGAGCCTATTGTTTGTCGGCTCCTGGCTCTTTCTTGGCCCACCTAGTCTTTGGCTGTTCTACCCGCTGCTGCAGTTCCATCTGTCGGGGTTCATCTTTCCTTATCCGCTTACCTATACTAGCTGACCTGTGATCTGCCACCTCGGGTTGTTCTGGCACCTTCTCCTCCTTCGTGTCCGGTCACCTGGCCAACTTCCTGGCGAACTCCTTCTGGGTTCGACGACTCCCTTTTCGTCCGCGCGACCTCCCTAGCTGCCTTTGACTCTCCATCAGCTCCTCAAAGGAGAGAGACGGGACCCTCTTCAGCTCCATCCTGAAGAAGCCCTGCTACAGCCCCAGGGTGAAGGCCATCATCAGGGTATGCTCTAGCATGTTCTCCTGTTCGCCCGACTTTATCAAGGAGGACCTCCTCCTGCTCTCCTTCTTGAACCGGTCCACATAGCTCCCCAAGACCTGTCTCGTTCACCCCTTGGTGCTCTTTTCTCTTCTTGCAAGGCTTGTTCTTATGTGGAACAGGGACTCGAACTCCTCCTTCCTCTTTTTGGAAGTGATGAACCTCAGCATGAACTCCCGACGTAGGTACTCAAAACAATAGATGTAACTGACCGGCAGCTGGTGGAACCAATCTCTTGCCTTCTTTTTGAGGGTGATGGCGAAAAGTCTGCACTTGAACGCATCCTATATCTGTTGGATCGAGACCACATTCTCAAACCACTGGATGTGTTGAACCGGATCGTCCTTCCCGGTGTAGTAGGACATCTTCGACTCACAAAACCCCTCTGGAACTGGGGCAGATAAAACCAACACACTGAAGGGGCTGCCTCCCCCTGCCGGGCGAGCCGAGGGATCTCGCACGCTCATCTAGCCAATCCGGCCTCCACTTGTCGAGCTGGGGAACAACACTCGCCCCTGCAGATCTCGCTCCCTCCCCTCCTCTGCTACCTCCTTCCCAGCTCGCCTGGCCAGGGCGTCCTCACCCAGGGCGGGGGCAGCGGCTACTGGGACGGCCGACGTCGATTACTCGACGCGCGTGCCGAGTGCGAACTTGACGAGGCTAAGCACCTCCTGGCGGAAATCCTCGAACATCCCGAGGGTGGCGAGTGGAGGGGGAGGTTCCCGTCCGCGACATCGTCAGCCCTGTCAGATCTCTGGGGACCCGCTCTTAACCTCACCTCGGTCGGGGTAGTCATTGAGCTCACTAGAGATTTTCGGTGCTGATCACTCTCCACGCTCACCGCACCAAAAATGTTGAAACCGAAAAATCGGTCTCTGTGAAGTTCGACCCTTGGGGAAGACTCAGTTTGATGAACACACAATTAAACTTCTCTCTCACAAGCTAAACGACCAAAGAATTAGCACAAGGAACAGACCCAGGGCTCCTTTTGCATAGAGGTCCCATGGTGTTACGTCAAACACCTAGAAGATCTTAAAGCGCTTCCTCTCCTTAGCCAAAATGGGGTGCTGAGCTAAGGATACCTCACCTCCTTGAAAGCGCAAGAACATCAGAACACAAGTAAGCATGCCTCGCTCTATTGAGGTACTGTCCCGTTCCTGGGTCTATTTATAATCGCCTTCCCTCTGAAAATTCTCCACGGTCTACCCCCTTCTCCATTCTTTACAGACAAGGATCTTCCGCTGTTTTAAACAGCTATTGGGTGCAGTCCAGGTTGGCTTGCCAACAGCGTAACTCCGCTGTTCACCCGTGAAAGGCAAACTGGGCAGGTCAACGAGAGCCAAGTGGTAAAAATACATCATACAACATTGGGCGAGTGGTCCCTGAAAATATTGCGTTTTGACCACTTGCCGGGGGCGACAAGCAATGCCCGATGGAGCTGGCACTCTTTGCCACCTCCTTCTCTCCGCCCCTGGGTGAGTGCGGTCCCGGCCTGCCCCTCCTTCTCGCTACTTGCAGACCCATCTATCCTGTTGGCACTGGGCGATTGCGCCCTCTCCACCCCTCCACCCTCTACTCCACCGTGCTCCACTCATCCTCTCCCTACTCCGCATGTTCCCCTCCACCCCGCCTCTCTCTCTACTCTCGGGACTCTCTCCACCACGGACTACTCCGGACTGAGGCCTGCTGACTTGGCCGATCTGGCTCATGTCGAAAGGGTCGGGCTACCCAACACCGCTTGCGGATATGAGGTTGTACATATCGTCTTACCCTTTGCCGAGTGTTTGAGTATCCGGCCAATGAAAACACACCCCCCGAAATGCCTACCAGAGGCCCTTATATTCCTCAAGCTTGGAGGTGTGATGCGCATGGACAAAGCACACACATCCAAAAATACGAAGGTGACCTGACTAAAAGGGATATTCCTCCTCCCTTCGAGAGTTTCTAACGGTGTCTTGTGGTGAAGTTTCTAGGAGGCAGTGTGGATCGATAAGTCGCCTGGTTGCAAGGGTTTTACCAATTATGGGATAAGATGCGTAGTCGTGATGACCACTTTCTCTCACCGTGGCTAGTCTCAGCACTATTTGGGTAGGTGCATCTCTCTGGAGTAATAAACAACGAGCAACCTCTTGCAGTAGGTTAAGAATGCCGATTCTTACGCTCGGCGACCCCATTCTGGGCAGGAGTGTACGCACACAAAGTATGGTGGATGCTACCCAAGTCACACAGGTAGCGTTCAAAGTGAGAATCATTGTATTCATGACCATTGTCACATTGTAATATGACAAGTTCATAGTGGCATTGAATTGGGCCATGGTACCATCGTATGGAAATGCTGAAATAACTCCTTGTTTGTTCGGAAAACACATCAAATTTGTTTTTCGGTTTATGTTGAGATTCTTCTTACTGGCGAAGCCAGGATGGGATGCACTGAGAAAAACACCTTCGTCAATCTGGTCAAAAGTGATATGGGCAAACCAATTATACCTAGAAATAGAAGCAACAGGGCTAGAACCCTAAACATCAGAATGGATAATTTCAAAAGGTGTAGTCTTGACAAGGAGGGGACATTCGAGGAAGAGAGGCCTGTTTGTGCTTACCCAGGTTTGGAGAAGACAAAACTTGGACATGATACATCACAACAAAAGAATTAAAAACAGAGGACTCTCTTATGCTGTTGGCAAGGTAGCCGAGTTCATACAAGCTCCGAGGGAATTTCATAACGCTCTGAGATATTAGAGGGATGTTCAAGGCTCCAGACAGTGTCATGATTCCAAAGTACCTTAGTAGCGTACTCTGATTCAGCCACATGAAGAGGGACCCAAATCGACTTCAGGTTTCTGCAGCATTTGGATCCGAGCTCTTGGAGGGGTCAAAGAGATACAGTCCATCGTTTCAGGTCAGTTTGCCAGAGCCAATCACTTTTCCCATCATCAGATCCTGAAAGACACAAGTTGAAGTGAAAAAGTTACTGAGCTCTCATGCTTGATAAAGTTAGTACAACTATCCTCTTCCTATTTCTGACTGATAGAAAGGCCGCGATCACATCAAGTAAATCCGGTTAGGGACATGAAGAACAGACGAGAGAGTGAGGGAATAATAGGGGATGGTTCCATTTTATTCCAGCAGGGAAAAATATTGAACAATCAACAATTTGCACTCACTTTGTCTTCCGACAACCCGATATAGGAAAGTAGGATGTCTTCACAAACCTGTCCGCTTCCTTTTCCAATCTGCACAAGTGCCAATCATATGATCAGTCGCCCCACTAGGGGGAGTGTTGAATAATCCGGGCGGACTGGGTGTCTTGGGGTGAAGACCGCGCGCTGGCGGTTTGTCTCAGCCGAATGAGCACGGGCGGTCGGGGTCTGCCTGGCGGTCTCTCTTCTCTCTGTGGGCATAGGAGGAGGAAACAGAAGCCTCATCTAAGGGATGCCTGTCGTGTTTTGTATCAGACGCTTAGTCTTGAAATTTTAGTCTCACATCTCTTATTTGAATCTCATTGGAGAAGAAAGCAGGAGGTGCAGCCTGAGAAGATATCTTTTTTGCATAATAAGTTTCATTATTCAGAAGCATCCGCTTGTTCTCTATTTTCGCTTCTTTTCGATTTCTAAGCAGATTTGCTTCCCTGTTCACTTAGGAATACAACAAGAGTTGTAATGACGGCCCGAAGTTTTTAGCGACCATACTCTACCACAACCACCATCTAGAGTATATTAGATCTAGGACCCCCTTTAGGCGGAGGAAAGGCCTCGTGGAGCTCCAGCCCTGGGGTTGAAACAAGTGTCTCTTGTATGACGAGTCTTCCCATAATAATCACAGAGAAGATGATCCTTCTCCCCAGACTGAGGTAGTAAGTCACGTGTAGGACGCCCACTAGGGCGAACATGGGCAACGAGAGCAGTGTCGTCAGAGGTAGTGTCAGTACGTAAAGCCCTGCTACAGCCCCAGGGTGAAGGCCGATCATCAGAATTCTAGCATGTTGAACAAGACTGAACCTCCTCCTGGAACCTCCGACAAGGAGGGAAGAGGAGTACGTTCACCCCCTGCAAGGATCTGAACAGGGACTAATTTTCCTCTTTTGATCAAAGCCCTAATGCAGACCATGTAGAAATTCAAAGATCCGATTGCATTTTTCACGAGACCGAACAAGAATTTCATCTTCAGGGGAGGCAAGGTTGAGAGCAACAAAATGGTCATACTCCTGGTAGAGCTGAGTAAATTCCAAGTAATAGGAAGAAGGAGAATGATCGCCTTGCCGCAAGAGGAAAATCCGCCAGCGAAGTTGAAAGATCTGAGCGGCATTTCCCCGACAGGAATAGGTAACCTCAGCTCTTTTCCAAATATCTGCCGCTGTATCAAGGAATAGGTAATTCCTATCAATGCTCTCTTGTATATAAGTGAGAAGACACAACATGACCATGGAGTTTTCGTAATCCCATCGAGACCATTCGTAGAGGTAGTATGGGGGTGGCGATCAGCCCTGAGGATTCAATGTCTTTCACGCCGGAGTCATTGACAAAGTTTTCGGTGCTGATCACTCAACGCTCCCACCAAAAATGTTGAAACCAAAAATCGGTCTCTGTGGAGCCACCTGGGGAGAATAGAAACCTCTCTCTCACAAGAAGACCAAAGAATGAGAAGAAAGACCCAGGGCTCAAAGCCGTCCCAAAAACTTCTCATAGTAAATCTTAAGCGCTGCTCAGTTGATCCTGACAAGGCAGCCGAGGAACCTCAAAAAGGGAGAGAACACCAGAAACAGTGGCAGTCATCCCCTTGGGTCACACATTTAAATTTTCTGAAATGGTCTATGCCAGAAATCCAGGTTTTAAATCGCCTCACAAGCACATTGGCCCCAACAGGATCCGCTGTTCTGAAAGGCAATGGGCAGGTCCAAGCCAAAAAAATACAATACAACATGCGGGGCCCTGAAAATCGACTTGCGGAGGCGGGCGAGCAGTGCCCGAGACGGCACTCGCGACACCTCCTGGCCCCTGGGTGAGTGCGGAGGTCCCGGCCTGCCCCACTCGACGCAGGTTGAGGCGCTGGAAGAGGATGCGGGAACCCACTTGCTCCACTCGCCCTAGCGTCCACCCCGTGGGACTAGGACTAGTTTTGACATTGCCTGACTTGGCACGCGGCTCAGTGACCGATCGAGGCAGCGGAATGAAGGTTGTAAGACCCTTTGAGTGTTTGAGTATCAGAACATCATGCGACGAAAAGGCTTAGGGTATCGCTGGACAAAGCCACACATCCAAAAATACGAAGGTACCATGTTGGAAGGATATTGAGATTTTCAACGGTTCATTGTGGTTTAGGAGTCGAGTTGGAAAATAATAAGAGCGTAGTCGTGATGACCACATCCATAATATATTTGGGTAGGTGCATCTGGAGTAATAAACATACAACAACACTCAAGGTGCCTTTACGCTCCCCCCACTGGGCAGGAGTACACACACAAAGTGGGGTCGGCTACCCAAGTACACAGGAGCGTCAAAGAGAGAATCTTTGTATTCACCATTGTGCCCTTGTATATTTTCATAGTCATAATTGGGTGGTAATCACTAATGCCTAAGTACAAAACACATCATGTCTTTCTTTATAGTAAAGCCATTCATGAGAAAAACAGTCAATAAAGTCAAACCAATTTATAGAAATGGCAACAGGGCTAGAACTCCTCCCTCGTGGATAATTTCAAAAGGTAACAAGGAGGGGACATGAGGAAGAGAGGCCTACTGTGCTTACCCAGGTAAACTGATACTCACAACAAAAGTCCAAAAACAGGGACTGCATAGCCGAATCAAAAATTTCAAACGGAGATGGGGATCTCAAGGCTTTGTACGTGTCATGATTCAAAGTAGTAGACGAAGCATCTTAAACCCACGAGGAGCAGGATCTCGCTGGAGGGGTCAAAGAGATACAGTCTCTGGAATTGCCAGTGCCAATACTTTTCCTGTCTTATCAGATCCTGAAAGACACAAGAAGTGAAAAAGTTCAGCAATGCATAAAGTTAGTTAATTGACTTAGAAAGGAGATCCAATAAATTTAGGGACTGAAGAACGACGAGAGAGTGAGGGAATAATAGGGGATGGTTCCACACATCCAGCAGGGAAAAGCATTCAACAACATCTCCTTTGTAACTCCCATTAGGAAAGTAGGATACAAACCTGAAGCAGTGCCAATCATGTACGCCCCACAATTCACTGCCCAACATTCAGAACCATAGAGCATCGCGGGTCTAATTGCAGTACGGACGTACGGTCAAACTTGCCCTTAAGTTTTAGTGGTAATTTACAATCACATAAGATCCCCGACGCGCCTGTCCACTTCAACCAACCCGCTTGGATTCTACGTGTCACATCTATATCAATACCTTCATCTTTTTGAACTATCGATTCAAGATATTTAAAACACAAACTACGGGAAATATCTTGATCAAAGCCCAACAGACCATTAATAACAAAGTCATTGTTCTTCACGAGACCGAACAAGAATTGTACTTCAGGGGAGGCTAAATTTAAGCTTCAAAATGGTCATACTCCGTAGAGCTGAGTAAATACCCCGCTCAACCTAAAAAGGAGAATGATCCCTTCTTTTCTAAAGTATCTCGCCAAGATTCAAGTTGAAAGATTGCACCATTTCCCTCGACAGGAATAGGTCTCATCATCCAAAACGCCGCTGTATAAGGAATAGGTATCTAAGCTCTCTTATAAGGGAAGACAAACAACCATAGTTTTCGTAACACGAGACCATTCGAAGGTATTGCTTGGGGTTGGAGGATATGTCACGCCGGAGGACAAAGTGGTGATTCAACGCTCATCTAGCCACCTGAGAATAAAACCTCGGGTAAAGAGACCAAATAAAGAAAGGGTCTTAAAGCTGAAAAACTTGATATAAAAAGTCCAGTTGACCTGACAAGGCAGCCGAGGAAGGGAGAGAAGGAATATGGAATTCCTGTGTTAATCTTCCAGATGTCCTCATCCTTGTCACTGAATTTGTATACACATATTTGATTATGTCAATATATGATACATTTACACCTTTTTTTCTAAGACTCTCCATAAGATCTCTCTTGGAACTTTATCATAAGCCTTCTCAAGATCAATAAACAACATATGCAAAACACTCAAGCCTTGTTTCCCACTTTGGGGTCGGCTATAGTTGTCACCATGTGCCCTATATTTTGTCTAAAATCCTCAAGCCTAGATCATGTCTTTCTTTATAGTTTCTTCCATCTTTATTGGTCGACCTCCCTGTCTACATGAATCCAAATTGATAAACTCTCCAACGTCCAACAGATGTTAATGTCTCTTTGTACGTCCAAACCATTAAACGAGCTTTCGCATCTTTCTGGATATTGCTACTCGTTCTCATAGTTTCATGACATGACTCATCAATTTATCCATTCCTATGCAATCCAGCTAACACAATTTTATACATCTCCTAACTCCCATATTCTTATACAAAGATACTGCCCACACTCAAAACTTTCTCTCCATTGGTCTGACACGGTCAAACTTGCCCTTAAGTGACTTCAGTGGTATTTACAATATAAGATCCCCGACGCGCCTGTCCACTTCAAAACCCGCTTGGATTCTACGTAAGTCACATCTAAATCTCCATTTTTGATTTCTTAGACATTTTAAAACATACTTCGATGGGTATATCGTCTGGCCCAACCGCCTTTAACAAAGTATTTTTCATCTTATTTAGAGCATCTTTAACTTCATGATACTTGAATTTTACCCCGCTCACAAAACATTATATTTTTAAAGTACTCGCCAAGATTCAAGTGATTTACCACCCTCGGGGGTCTCAACCAAAACGATCTTATAAGTTAAGGGCAAACAATAAACACTAAGGTTTTTCTGGATTGTTTGAGCATTATAGATAAGTAAAGAGATAAAGGCTTAGTATCTTTTTCAACAGTAATATGGAATTCTTTAATATCCAGATGTCATCATCCGTCACTGAATTTGTACACATATTTGTATGTCTCATCTTACATTTATGCATTTTATTTCTAAGACTTAAATCTCTTGTATTTCTAAGCCTTCTCTAGCTAAACGATATGCAATTTTATTTCTCGATATGTCAATGAGCTCTCCATCAAGAGATTTGGCATCTAGTCGCTCCCTATAATCCAATTTTCTCATAAGCTTGACTTCTTAATTTTCTTTACTTACTGCCTGTTCTCATAGTTTTTTTTTTGACGACTTCAATATACCTGCAATTAACTAAATTTTATACATCTCCTTTATTTCTACAAACGTAGAGTGATTTATAACTGACCCTATTTGCCCTCACTTTGTCCTGCACTTCCTTTTTCTACAGTATTTTATTGAAAAAATATGTAAGTCACCAAGATTCTTTATTTTGGGGCGCACGACATTTTCTTTCGATGGGTATACTCTGGCAAGTATATTTTTCCACTATTTAGAGCATCCTTAACTCTGATGTGAATTTTACGACATAACTTCACATGAGATTTTTATTAGATTTATCAACTCTTATAAGGGTCATCAACTAGTCTTTGTTCACTCGTTCCATAACCGCCTTTTGAAAACAACCTACTTTTCCATCTTGAAGTTCCGCCATCCGTCAAAACTTTTTCATCTTTTTATGCAACATTTTTTTGTTAAATCTCTTGTTGTCTTAGCTCGAGCAATTTATTATATTTAACTTGTACATCTAACATCACTACTTACCTATAGTTTTTTTTTGAGGACTTTAACCTGCCTAAATTTTCATATTTCACAAATAAAGTGATAATAATAAAACTACCCTATTTGCCCTCACTTTGTCTACACTTTTTTTCAACCAAGATTCTTTATTTGGGGGCGCAACCTTTTGACCCAATTATTTTTTCCACTAATCCAAGTGAAAGGAATAACTCACATGAATATTAGTAATACTAAGGGTCCAACTAGTCGTTCACTCGTTCCAAAGCCAACTTTTTGAAAAATCAACTCATTAAGATTGAGAAGAACACATTTTTGTTCTTTCAAATAATATTTAACTTGTAATACAACTAACCTATAGGTAGGACAAACATAAAAATAAAAGAAAAAAAGGACCCCTTACCATTTCCCCACCCTAACCAATTAATTGTTCCTAAACCTGTAAACCATGTAGATTGGTCACCACATCTACCAATTATTCAGCCATGATTTTTTTTAAATAACAAAAGATGAAAGGTGCAAAAAATGGTTGATTTCAATAAACTTCCCCACCCTACATTATTGTTCAAACCTGTATAACCATAGATTGGTCAACATTACCAATATTTCAGCCAATTTTTTTTATATAAACAACCCACATATATGCATGGGGTTCATGAGTATATTATAAGAATTATATATAGGGTTATGTGTTTGACAAATATAAATGAGGGTAATAGGTATGCAACGCTAAAAAATACATGGCTATAACTAGCTTGGGCCTTTAAGTAATCCACAATCTAAAGTACTCATTTAATTCATTACTGAATAATAAAATTATGCAAACAAAAAAGGAAGATTGGAAGGGTCACTCATGATGCAAAAAGTCAAAGGATGTCAGGATGAGATGATCCCGAGCCAACATCCAGGCTCAACTCTATGAGAGAGCACCAGGGAAATCCGTAAGAAGCATAGTGTTGCTTTCGCTCATTTACATAAGTATATAATTTCAGAATGCTGTGCAGAACTGACCTTTAAAAGTGAGACATGAAGCCAGTGAACTGAAGAAGTAAGATGCTCTATATTCAAAATACTTTCTTGAAGAGCTGCATATTCAACTTTCAACCTGCAAAATATTTACAAATTCAGAATAAACGCCCAAACAAAGAATGAATGTACCATGGGCTTAAACAGTCGTGACTCAACATTTCACAAGAATCACAGATTTCAACTAAGATGCATGTCAACTCAAACAAAAATATCCAAAAGGAAGCAAAGTAGGATTTAAGGTCAGATTGGGTTGAAAACATTCAGATAGAGAAAACACCCCAAGGATTCACCAAATAATCAGTTTGAAAAGAATCAATAAAGCGTGATTTCACTCTACTCAAGACTAAAGGTCTAAAGCTATTCAAAAGTATGTTGTAAGAAAAAAACTCCAGTTCATGTAAAAAGATGGAACAAACTGACACTATGTTATTAATGGTGCACGCAAAGTGCACTGAGACGCAAAAGAGTTTTGAAGTCTATGCACAAGACTCAGGTGCGTGCTTGACAAATGCAGGATGCAAAAAACAAAACAAAAGGGACAGTATCTAGTTTATTAAATTTGTTAAAGACAAAATCAAATTAGCCCATTTAGGAGGCCCATGTATATTGGCCCATGTATAGCTTTTTTAGTCCCACTGTAAATGTAGAGTTCTCTTCCTTTTTCTACCTCTATATAAATGTATGTATTCCTATTATTTGAATAATAAGATAATTGAGGGTGATTTTCTCTCTCCTACACTTCTCTTTCTACATGGTATCAAAGCCATTCTTTCTTCCTTGTGCTTCCAGCGGCCTCTAAATTCCTCCTCGCGGACTGCCTGCGGACTCGGCTTCTACCCGCATCTGCTGTCCGCTATACTCGCGCGGGCTTCGGCGGCCTGCCTCTTCCAACCCGCCTCCTCTACTCCGTGGTTCCACCCTCTTCTCAGGGCTACTTATAGCCTCATCTCTCTCTGACCTGTGGGATCCACTTGCTCCTGGCTGTTTGCTGTTCTCTGCTTCAGTCCGTCGCGGACTGCCTCGCCTCTCGCACTCCTCCGCGGATTTCGCCTTCTCGACCTTCTTGTCGCGGACTGCCCCTTGACGCCTGTCTTCTCGCCACTCGAGCACGCTGCGAGCGCCTGCCCCAGTCCGCTGCCCGTTGCTGCTACCAAGACTCTTCTCCTCTTCACCACGACCTAGCTCAAGTCGTCGCGGTCTGCCTCTCTTTGCGATGTGCCGTCTCTAGTCGCGACCTCCTTGTCGCTGCGACCTGCCATCTCTCCATGCGGTCTTCTTGCTGTCCCCACGGTTTGCTTCTCCTCACCGCGACCTGCGACCTACCTGTTCTCGCCGCGGCCTCCTCATTGTCGCCGCGCCCTGCTTTCTCTTCCCGCGGCCTGCGACCTGCTCTGGTCGCCGCAGACTGCTCTGGTAGCCGCGGGCTGCTCCATCCTCTGCTGCTAGCCCGCCCGACCTGCTGTTTCTATCCTCCATGGCCTCCACTGACTCCACCACAACTTCCTCCTCTCTGCCCGCTCGAGCTGCTGCGCCAATTCCCGAGGTTCGCGATGAACTTCGCATCACCACTATCTCTCTTAGCAGCAAGGCCAACTATGTCGAATGGGCTCATTCCGTTCGTCGTGTTCTGCAGACTAAGGGTCTACTCCCTCACCTCACTCGGGTCAAACCTGCTGATCCCTCTGATGACTGGCTTCGCGATGACGGACGAGTCCAATCTTGGATGCTTAACTCTATGGACACGGAATCTTACCGCATGACAATGTATTACGAAACCGCTAAGAAAATGTGGGATGAGCTGCACTCTCTCTACTCTGGACAGGATAGCTTACAACACCTCTTCAACATTATCTCTGCTCTTCAATCCCTAGACCCTGGCACCACAGGTGATTTAACTTCCTTTGTTGCCAAGACCAGAACCTTGGTGGAAGCCTGGATACAACACCAACCTCCCACTGCCGACCTTGCTACTCAACGAGCACAGAAGGAGGCTGTTGCGATCGCCATGATGATGGCACGTGTTCCTATTCATCTTCACAGCATCCGGGCTCACATCCTCTCTTCTCCTACTATACCCTCTTTATCTGATGTTTACTCCATGGTGCTCAAAGTTACACCACCTCCCGAGGCTCCAGCCACCTTCTCTCCGACTTTGCTCCAGCAGCCCCTACTCCCTACTCCTGCTCCCTCTGGCCGAGGTTCTTCTACTCGGGGCGGCCGCTTCACGTCTCGTGGTCGGGGACGTGTTGGGCGCTTTACTCTTAAGTGTACTTACTGCGACCGTGATGACCACCTTGAAGCTACCTGCTATCGCAAACATGGTTTGTCTCCTCATCTTGTTGCTCCTCCTGTTGCAGTTGCTCCTGCTCCTGTAGGTCCTTCTACCACCGACCCCTCCGCCACGGCTCAGAAGGATATCAATGACCTCCGCCTCCAGCTACTGCAGCTTCAAGTCATGGTCAACCGTTCCCCTGGATCGGTTGCTTCCTTCTCTACTGAAGGTATCTTCTGTCTCTCCTACAGCTCTCAATGGATCCTGGACTCTGGAGCCACCCATCACATTACTTCTCAAAAACATCCTCAGTACATGCACACTGAGTATCCCAAGTTCATTAGTGTGGCAAATAGCGATACAACTCCTGTCTCTGGTGCTGCTGATCTGCAACTTACTCCTACACTCTCCTTAACCTCGGTTCTTCATGTGTCGGGATCTCCCTTCAACCTACTGTCTGTTAGTAGGCTTGCTTAAGATCTTGATTGTTGTCTAATCTTTTCTTCTTCTTTTGTCATTCAGGATCACCATACACAGACTATCATTGGTAGAGGACGGCTGTCCAACGGGCTTTATCTCCTGGACGTCCTTCCCACTTCACTCCCCGCTGTTCCCTCCGTCGACTGACATCGTTGTCTTGGCCATGCCCCTCTTCCGATTCTCAAGAAGGCCCTTCATGATGCCTCTTTACAAGAGTTTTCTTGCGAATCATGTATCTTTGGCAAGCAGCATCATATCTCTTTCCCTTCTGCATGTAATCGGAGTAGTACTCTGTTTTCTTTAGTTCATTCTAATATCTGGGGTCCTTATAAACTTCTCAGCCTTTATGGTTATTGATATTTTGAAACCTTTATTGATGTCACGCCTCATATGGCTTTATCTCATACATGATCGTGCTGAGCTAACTTCTGTTTTCTGCACGTTTATTGTTGAAATGCGTACGGAATTTTCTACTATGGTACAAACGCTTCGCACTGACAACGCTCGTGAATACACTAGTCGTAGCTTCTCCACTTTATGTACCGACTTTGGGATCATTCATCAAACTTCATGTGCATACACACCCCAGCAAAACGGTGTGGCCGAGCGGAAGAATCGTCATCTCTTTGATGTCACTCGGTCAATCATGCTTCAAATGCAGGTCCCTGCTGAATATTGGAACTTTGCTATCTCTACTGCTTGCTTTCTCATTAATTGTATGCCCTCCTCGGTCCTTAACTTTGTTTCTCCATTCAGCCCCCTATTTCCTTCCAAGTTCCCCTTTCCCCTCATGCCTCGAATTTTTGGATGTGTCTGTTATGTTCACTCTCTTGGACCACCCAGCGACAAACTTGCCGCTCGCGCCACCAAATGTATCTTTGTTGGCTACTCACGTACCCAAAAGAGGTACGTCTGCTATTATCCCACACTCAACAAGGTGCTTGTCTCCGTGGATGTTACCTTTGCTGAAGATGAAAGCTTCTTCTCTCCCACCTCCCCTCTACCACCTCAGTCCACTATTACTCGTCCAGCTGTTCCCGCTACCTCTCTGCTCCCTACAACTTCCGCTCCTCCCGTACCAACTTCACCACCCCTCCCTCCTCCTTCACCTCTTCGTGTCAATACTCGCCGCTCGTCCAGGATTGCAGCTCGGCAACAACCCCCTACTACTGATACTCTTCTGCGCGTTGACGATCCAGTACCACCCTCTACGGCTCATCCCATGAGAAACTATGTCTCCCTCCATCGCCTCTCTCCACCACTTCGCACGTTTGCCCCCTCTCTCTCCACTATTTCCATTCCGAACTCCTTGCAGGAAGCTCTACAACATCCGGGCTGGCATGCGGCCATGGACGACGAGATGACAGCTCTCTGGGCTAACCAGACTTGGGACCTTGTTCCTATCACTCCTGGTCAATCTTGTGTTAGCTGCAAATGAGTCTTTACAATCAAATATGCTCCTGATGGAACAGTTGATCGTCTCAAATCCCGTCTGGTGGCCCGAGGCTTCACTCAGCAACATGGCCTCGACTACGACGAAATGTTCTCCCCGGTGGGAAAACTAAGTACCGTCCGGGTTCTGATCTCTCTTGTTGTGCACCGCCAATGGTCCCTTCATCAATTAGATATCAAGAATGCTTTTCTCAATAACGATCTTCAGGAGACTGTGTATATGCACCAACCACCTGGGTTTGAGACCACGGAGGAGTCTCGTGTATGTCTTCTCCGGAAGTCTATATATGGTCTCAAACAATCCCCCCGCGCTTGGTTTGATAAGTTCAGTAATGTGGTTCGTGAGATGGGATTCACTAGGAGTTCTGCTGATTTCTCTTTCTTTACTCGTCATCAAGAAACATGGACAATTCTTCTTCTTGTCTATGTTGATGACATCCTAATTACGAGAAACGACGCCATCAGGATCTAAAAAATCAAACAACATCTGAACTCCGTTTTTCAGACAAAAGATCTGGGCAATCTGCGATACTTCCTCGGACTTGAGGTTGCAAGGAGACCTGATGGACTAGTCTTATCTCAACGGAAGTACTGCATAGATCTTCTACAAAATGCGGGCTACTCGGGATGCAAGCCTACAGATACTCCGATGGATATGAATCATCAGCTGTCAAATCATGACTCTGGGAATGACCCTGTTCTGACCAATCCATAGTACTATCGACGCTTGGTGGGGAAACTTATCTACCTCACAGTTACGCGGCCTGATATATCATCCGCTGTTGGAGTTGTAAGCCGATTCATGCATACCCCTCGAACTTCTCATCTTCGAGCTGTCGAGCGGATACTCAGATATTTAAAGAAGGCTTCTGGACAAGGACTTGTTTATAAGCCATCAACTTCCTTATCTCTTGTTGCCTACTCTGATGCAGACTACGCAGGGTCACTTGATGATAAACATTCCACAACTGGTTTTTGTACCTACCTCGGTGGACATCTTATTACTTGGCGCAGCAAGAAACAAACTGTTATTGCTCGCTCATCCGCCGAGGCTGAATATCGTGCTATGGCAGCAGTTGTGTCTGAGGTCACCTGGCTAGAGGGCCTGCTCAGCGATATGGGTCTCACACTCCTGCTACCATGCTCTGTGACAGTCAAGCGACATACATATTGCCAAGAATCCGGTGTTTCATGAGCGCACAAAGCATATTGAGGTTGACTGTCACTTCATTCGGGAGAAGGTTCAATCAAAGAAGATAGTACTGGAACTTGTCGCGGCCTTCAGTCAAATTGCTGATATCTTCATTAAAGCTCTCTCTCGGACTCTATACTATCAGTTTTTATCCAAGCTTGGCGCATATGACTTATACGCATCAGCTTGCGGGGGAGTGTTAAAGACAAAATCAAATTAGCCCATTTAGGAGGCCCATGTATAGCTTCTTTAAACCCACATTGTAAATGTACAGTTCTCTTCCTCTTTCTACCTCTATATAAGTGTATGTATTCCTATTATTTGAATAAGATATTTGATGGTGATTTTCTCTCTCATACACTTCTCTTTCTACAAAATAAAAAAAAATACATAACATAAAACAACTATATAGCTCACACAAACTGTAACGCCCTAAATTTTGACGACCCGTTTAATTTTTAATCTCAGGGTCCGATCGCGAGCAAGCGAGCCGACGGAGTTTGGAGGTCTCTTTTCATTTTAACTAATGCTTCTTAGTGGTAATAATAATACAAAATAAAAATAATAATAAGAATATAATTAAATATTTCCCTTGAACCAACCCCTCTCTCCGGTCCAGGCTCAAGCCAGCGCAATTTAATCCCGTCGCTTAGACACTTGATTCCTCTGACTTCCGCCCTAGCCTTATGCCATTCTTCAAATTCTCGTAACTGCTCGGGTAGCATCCGTTCCCCCCCCCCCCCACATGGTTCGATAGAGGAGAGAAGTTATGGCAGCCCAGTTTCTCCTCCCCGATCCCAGTCAGCGCTGCTTTCGCATAGTGCATTTTCGACGGCAGCGAGCCCAACAGGAAGCCTCGTCGACGCCTCCTCTACACTCTAGAAGGCTGGTCGACTACTCCTGGGGTAGCCTTGAACCGCTGGTGTTCTTCTCCCTGGCAAAAACCTTTTGTTCCTTGCAGGTAAGAGTGAACCGACCCCCTTAGCTCCAGTTTTCTTTTTTTTTTCTCTCCCAGCAATGGGTTTGTAGGCTTCTTCCAGGCCATCATAAGGTGTCGACTCACTGTACTTTTTCCAGATCTCCGAAAGGGTGATACTCCTCCAGCCCTAATCTGCAAACCGTTGTCGTTCGGAGATTGAAACTCTCAACCCCTTCCTTTTAGAAATTGTTTGGTTTGTGGTGTAGTGTTCTGTTGTTTTGGAGCAAGGTAACAACCTCACTCTCTAGATATTTCTTTAATTATGTCCTTATCATTTTAAGGATAATTTTTATAGTAGGATGCCAAACTAATTGATTATGGTTTGTGATAAATTTCAAACTACGAGTGATCGTACTGCTCAACGCTAGATCAGAAAAGAAATTTTAGGAGTACATGTATCCTATGCCGTTATGCCGTCGCGTCTTGTGTACGTGCGCTGCAACACCGCGATAAGAAATTCGACTCATTTTAGTCAAATAGTTCAGATTATTTTTAATTCATGTTATTAAGAATGTTGGTAGACGCACTTGGAAGTTACAAATTCCTATAGTTAGAACCAAGTCGAAGGGGCAGGTATACGCTTAGGCTAACTTAACAAATTCAGTATCATGAAAATCCTAAGCCCAGTATATTTAACTAGAACCATATCCCGTGTTTGACTCACTGAACATTAGTCTAGATTAATTTAGAAAAGTGGCGAGAAATGTTCATCCTCACGTTTCTGGTGGAGGCACACCACCGTGTTCTAAGGGCCAGTATGCCACCACTCGAATTACAAGCTTAGGGTCGATGACCCTTATTACAAATATGGAACTCCTCAGATAGGAGTCTGTGTTCTACTTGAGGGACATCCAGTTCAAGACACCATCAAGTTTGTCACTCATACTGCAATTACTAGTTTGTGTACAGTCGCCATTAGTGACAAGATTTAATAAGATAATAATAAAACTTATTGAAACCTACAATAGTCACGCTTCCAAAACTTCAGAAAGCAATGCCTTATACAATTGAGAAAAGTGTGTCAGAACACATTCTGTAGGTCGATTATATGTCAAATCATGAACTCAAGTGTCAGCTTTAATGTTAGACAAATTATGCATATTGTCAAATTCAAGAAAAATTCATTTATATATTTTTTTAAGTGTTACTGGAGGGAGTAGTTTTTTCTTTCTCTCATGTAGATCTGACATATTTGGAACTTGTTTTTTCAGAAGGCTCGGGTCAGAGAATCCGCTTAGGATAGGCGGTGCAGTCATCTCAGTTGTCAGTCTTTACAGTTGTACCTATTGTGTTGTATCTTATTTACTTGCAGACATTATGTATTGTTGCACTCGATATTTTGTTAACATATCAATTTATTACAAATTGTCGGTATTTCAGTCTCATAGTGTTATATTCAATTCTAGTTGGCTATGTGAATTCAACATTGGAAGGTACACTTTTACCATAGTTAGTTTTTCTTACTCGACTACCGCTGTAAGTTTCCTTTGAGCATTTTCAGTTTTTACCTGCATTATACCAGTTTATATACCGTTACATAGTTTACTTTTTTTTCGCGGGCGCGCCCGGACTGCTGATTTCCTGTTAAACTTGGTTGGGGTGTTTCACTAACACTAATGCCAATAATGAGCAATGTGACACAAGTAAAATAAAACATTATTAATGATAAAAAAATAAAATAAAAAAACATATAATTTAATACTCGCCAGTACAAAATTAATTAATCATCAACAAAAAAACAAGTCTTCATCATTATCTCCACAGTAATCATAATCTTCTTCATTATTGTATTCAACTTCCTTATCCTCTTCATCATCATCATCTCCAAAGACTACAAAATTAGGAACATTTGTTTTGGAAGTGCTGCCTTTTTCGACTATCTTTACGGAGATCAAATTCTTTCCTTTAGACAAGCGCGTGCGATAGATATTCTCTTCAACTCCAGTAACCCTAACAACAACACCTCAGGTCAAATACCCGTCATCGAAAACAAATTCCTTACTCCTGCTCAACCTCATTTTCTTCTTCCATTTTACATTTCTACCCATCATCCATTCGTTGCTATCATCAATATCTATCAACGACATCGCCAGCGCCTGGGCCTCCATGCCTGTCTCTGCTTAGCAGAGTCATGGCGTCATACGTCTGGTGCACCTCGTGCTAGAGGAGCGACTTTAATAATATAAAACCGACATCCATAAGAGGAAATTAATGAGATGTCTGTGTTATGGTCTCACACAACAAGTTATCTACGTTGATAATTAGTGTCGTCATGTATTCATGTTAGGTGTCTTTTATTAATTGAGCCGATGTACAAGTCCATTGTGTTTTATCGTTTATTATTGTTCTCTTTTTTTGGGTATTAACACTCAAGCCACTTTGTAAGTCTATAAATAGACCCTTTGGGTCATGTAGGAAGTACGAATGAATGAATCTTATTTTCTTTCTCTCTCTAAATTTTCACCCTCTCTACTTTCCTTTTATCTCCCATTTCTAGGGTTAGGGTAGATCAAGGATACCCTTCTTCCTCCCCCCCCCCCCCCCCCCGCATTCGCTGTGGGTAAAACTCGACTCCCCCTTGTACTTTGCCTCCACCACCACCTCCGACGAAGCCTCGAAATGGGATCGTAATATCTTGGTATCAGATCCTTCGGTCGACCTCACCCCCTCAAACAACAGCCCCGACGGGCCGTCACTCCTCTTCAACGCTGCAACAATCCACGATACACCGTACATTGCCAGCAGCCGACGTCATCCGCATCCTTCCAGTCAACGTTCCAACCCGTGACTTCGTCGAACCGCCAGCATCAAGCTGACTTCTTTGTCATATTGATCTCCTGCAAGCTGACACCCAATCACATCCTCCCAGTCAACGATGCCATCTCCTTTGCTCTCCATCGATGCTGCTTGTCCCATCATCAACATTATTCCCCGCAACAACCGACGCCTTCACGGTCCCATCTACTCCCATCGTAGACGTGTGACACTGCATTCAACCTGCCGTTGAGCGTCCTTCCACAACCAACAAGCCAGTTCAGCACCCACGCAATCGACGCTCACCCTCATCTCCTTCATTGATCCACCACTATCGTCTGGTCTCTGAAGCCACCTGAGAAGTCGTATCGAGCATTCCGTGCTCGTCTCTTCGTCGGGCCGAGCACACAACCATCCTCTCGAGCCCAACGTCTTTTTGTCACTTCGAGCCATGTGCCCCCGCTTGTTTTGAGCCCGCACAACTGATAGCTCCATAAAGCCCATCCTGCCCTTGTTTTAGTTGTCTCATCCAAACTCATCAATAATTTTTTTTTATTTGATTAATCAATTAATTACTGTGGCATGATGAAGAGCCCCGACTTAAAGATGTTTGTGTCACATGATGCCGCGCTTGTGCACCTCACTGCCAGCATCGACCGCCGCTTGGGGGGTACGATTCCACTGGCGCCACCACCTCCGATAGAAGAGAGGTGTGTAGCTTCTGTAGTAAGTCGGGGCACCCTCTCGATAGGTGTTTTAAGAGATTGGATGCGCAGAAGCTGTCTCAGGTGCATGCGATCCAGGATGCTCCCAAAGGGGTCCTGTCTGTTCCTATTGTCAGAGGAGTGGGCATGATATGGCCCGTTGTCGCAAGAAGGCTGGAGCCTGTTATCTCTGTGGCCAAAGAGGGCACATGAGGGCTAATTGCCCGCAGAGCCAGCCTGCGCTGCATGCAGTCCCGTTGCAGACTTTACCGCCGCCCCCGCCTCTTGCGGACAAAGGAAAAGGAAAGTTGAATGTGCTGACCAAGGAGGAATCTCAATCATCGACTCAGGTGATCGCGGGTTAGTCTCTGACTCGGCTAGTTATTTCTTTTAGTGGATATATGGTTTCTGCATATTAGTTGCGCGCGCTGTGTGTTTAGGTGAATTTAAGGTGAAAAATAAGTGGGCGCGCGTTTTGTTCGATTCGGGTGCTACTCATTCTTTTGTGGCAAGAAGTTTTGTGGACCGTCATCGTTGGGCTCTCGACCAGTTAGACACCTC
The DNA here is from genome assembly GCA_039583875.1 of Platanthera guangdongensis. Taxonomy (NCBI): domain Eukaryota; kingdom Viridiplantae; phylum Streptophyta; class Magnoliopsida; order Asparagales; family Orchidaceae; genus Platanthera; species Platanthera guangdongensis. The sequence continues at coordinate 5,704,131 of CM077164.1, forward strand.
CATAAATGTCAAATTTCCTTCAGGAGAGTTGGTGAGGTCAAGCCAGGGTATCCAAAAATGCCCCATCTCCCTAGGCGGGTTTCTGGCGATTGCGGATCTGAAGGTGCTAGATCTGGTAGACTTTGACGTGATTTTGGGCATGGACTGGTTGTCCAACTATGATGTTGTCATTCAGTGCAAGCACAAGCGCTTGGATTTCAAGGGTAGCAATGGCCAGCCCATGAGTGTGTATGGTTTGCCGCGTCCGGAATCTCCGATCATTTCTGCGGTACGTGCTCGTAAATTTCAAGAGTCTGGCTGTGATTATTTTCTTGTCTCTGTTTCTGTTCTGGGAGTTGCACCGGATGAGCCTTTATATGTTTTCCCTCTCTCTAGTCTCCTCTTCATCCCTCATTTCTAGGGTTAGGGTTGAGCACGACTCCCCTTCTTCCTCTTCCCCTCGTAATCTCTGCGGGTAGAGCTCGGCTCCCCTTGTATCTCTGCCTCCACCTCCGACGAAGCCCTAAAATAAGCTTGTAACAGTCCGGTCCTAATTGTACCATACCAATTTAGTCGGATTGAAGTTATAAGATCTTGGTCCTAAATCCTAATACATTACAAACATCATTGTTGTATTAGGGCATGTTCCTATACTTTAAGAAATAAATTATTGTTCGATGAGTTATTCCGAGTCATGTAGACATTTTGGCATGAATAAATTTTGATATAAATTTGAAGACCCTTCGTCGTCATCAATATGCAAACACGAAAAATACATCACTGCCTATAACCAAACACAAAAAGCTACCATAAAGGCTAGCACTATCTCTATCTCACTCTATCTCATCATTTTCTCTTTCAAACTATGTCACTATCATTATATCTCCAACTCTTGCTCTCTCTCTCTTTACGAGATGCTTGAAGAATTTGGCGACCTCATAGCTACTGTGAGGGTTTCTTCCGAGTGGGATATTCAATACTTGGTTTAAGAATGAGTTTACCTAACTTGTTGCATTACTGGATGAGCTTGAATGAAAACTAAATACCAAGGAAGAAATTTAGAAAGTTACTACATAAATAGCACATTCCGAAGAGCATGAGTCTTTTGCTATACCAACATTAGTACATTACTGAATTTGAAGGATGAGATCCGATGAATGTGTAATTGCATGATCAATAAGATCACAAGCAGCTACAAGTTTCCAATAACATTGTTGGATGGCATGCAAGATAAACCGCATAACACCAAATACATCCAAATGGATGAGAACAAGATGCAAGCAATTAAAGAGTGTCGACGAAGATATGAGAGTGAGGAGTTTCCGTAGACCAACAACCTTCATTTTTGGGTTTTCCAAGAATTCAATACACTTGTGGTGCTAGTCACCGTTCGCTTGATGAAGGTCAAGTTCCAATGAAGTGAAGTTAAAATGTTATGTATGTGTTGTCTAGCGGGGGTTTCTATGATTTCGTACCAACAAATGAGAAGAATACAAAACCAAGAGATATTCTTGCCCAGACCTAGGCTCCAACTTTTCATTCATTTGATAATCCCTAATACAAGATGGCTAAAGTATTTAAACCTACCTGGGAGCATTACATTAATAAAATGAAAATCAAAATATGCAGGAATATAAATGTTGAGATAACAGATAACTGAAGCTGCCCAACCATCATTGTTCGCAAGTGTGGTCCACCTGGAATTGATTGACCAAGAACTTATTCGCGGCCTCTCTAACTCATGTGTTGACGTCGATGCTCATTGCCTGTAACAAACTTCCCCAATACTAAACCTACCAAACTTTGACAAATTACTCAAAATAGAATATGACATGCGGGAAGTCAACATTGCAATTGGGTTGAGGTAGGAGATGGGCCTTACTTTCTTCCTTAAATTTCCAAGCATTCAGAGACACATCAACAACAATATGCTAGCGAGATGCTGAAAATTCTCCAAAAATTCTTTTACAAGCTTGTGTACAAAGTCGATGTCTACAAAAAAACGTCAAACTTCACGAGTAGAGAACTCTACTAATCATGGTCCGGGAAGTGGTTGGGCTATACTATATGGAGTTATATGAAGAAGATGTATGTTTAAAGGAGATATTGAAGAAACTTCATCAGATAGATGTGGGAAAATACCACAACCAAGATCAGTTTTTGAAAGGTAATTTCTTGTTCGTTTCTAGCAATTACCCCTGAAAAAGGTGATTCACGAATTACATTAAGTTGGCCACACACTTGGATGAAACAAAACCTATTTGGTAACGTTCACATGTTACTGGCCACAACAAAGGGGGGAGGTTACTGGGAAGATCACAAAGGTGTTATGTATGTCAAACCGCCAAGGGGAAGATGCAAAACAGTGGAACGTAAACCCCATTCCGCATGGCATAAAACATTTTGGAAGACATGTTGTAGACTCTGAAGTGGATCGATCGCACACCATTTGATGATTTATTGGGTTAACACTTGTTAGATCGTCAGATAGACGATCGGAGACCGTGATTGCAAGCAACTAGATTTCCTGTATTTTTATATATTATTTTTTTATTTTTGAAGCTCTATTTTGAGAGTTATGTTAAATAGTCTGATCATTAGATCATAGCTGCTAAATATATTTACCTTAAGTCATTCTCTATAAATAAGATTTTAGAGCTTTAGTTTGGGAGATTTGGGGATTTTCTATTAAGAACCGCACGATCTCCATCTCGTCGGGTGCTAAAGCCCGACAACTCTCTATGGTACCAACTTCAAGGGTCTTCCCCAACCTCTAGCCGTTGCTCCACTTATCTTCCCCATTAGCCTTCCCCACCCCAATGCAGGTTTCCAAATCCTACCCTTTCCAGGCCTCAACGCCATCCCAACCCCCGCAACTCCACCACAACCTCTCAGAGCTCCGTCCAAGCCACCCATGCCCCACAACCCCACTCTTCAGGCCTCCCACTTCCTCTACTGTCTTCCTCGACCCTGCCACCACCTCTTATTGCTGGATTTTCACACCCCTGCCACCGTTCATCATTCAAAGCCCCTTCCAGTTGTTGCACAAACCTTCCGTGGACACCCTAGCCCAAACCGAGCCACCACACCCTTTACAGTCCTATTCAGCCTACATTTAGCCATTAGTCCCCTCCACGCGTCCACAAATAGTCATATTCCCCTTCCACCGACCACTATACAACCACCATTGTCATTTCAAATCGCCTTTGTCTCTCATACAAGCAATAGATCTCCACACCTTTGTCCTAGGCCACATTACTCTGTGAGTTTGCACTTATTTTCAAATTTCATATTGTACTGGTGCAATCTTTATTGCTAGTTAAATTTGTCTCTCATTAGTCTAGTTTGAGCTCTTTATTTAGACAAGTATTATTTATTCGCCCTGCATTTAATTTCATCACTTTCAATTAATTGCAATTAGTACCTACTTACTAGTGCAATATTTGTGATCAATTGCGACGCATGCGCAAGATTTTAAAATTAATATTGTTTAATTAATTGCATGTCAGAAATCATTGCATGATTGAGATGTTGCTTTTGCTTTAAGGTTCAAGTTGTGAGATTTCAATTCATTGGTTGTGTGTTGCTTATTTGCTCACATCTGCATTATCGTTCTAGGTATGTCTTGGACATTTGCATTTGTTTATGATTGCTTGCATGCATTTAGGGCTAGGGCATCACATGATCACCTCTTGTAAATTCGTCATGTGTTAATTGGTATCAGAGCAAGGTTCGAGCTTTATTTTGATACACGGTCATTGAGTCTATAGGCTCCTTCATAGCTAGTTATTCATCTCTCTCCTCGATTTGAGGATCCCAAGTTCATCAATACCCGATCCCATATAGTTTTTTCAGAAAGATCGACATACTATTATGCTGATTACCCTCACCTCCCGCCCATCGCTCATTGAGATTATGTTGACACTTCAACACGACTCAGTTGGTAGGATGGACTATTAGATGATCATTGTTTTGAGAAGAGTCTCGAGAATAGGTTTTGTAGAGTTTCCCCACCAATTGATTGTTTGTTGAGTCCTGATGCAGTTAGTTATTGGCTCGTCGACATAAGATATTATTTAGACCACTTTGAGTTATTTGGTGAGCGACGCGTCAGATTTGTGAAGCTTATACTTTTAGACCAGGAGAGAGCTTATCAGACTAGCATAAGAGAGCCTGCGAGTGAGGTTGTCTTCACCGCGTCACTAATTGGGTAGAGATAAGGCATAGGTTGTGTCAGAGGTATTTGCCAGCAATGTGTTGGAATCTCTTGCTTGAGCAATATTTTATCCTTCAGCAAGTCCGTCGCTAAGTATAAGGACCATTTTGATGAGCTCATAGTAAGGAGCGAAATCCTCTCTATAACTACTTCCCGATTTCAGTATGTACTTCGATCTGAGATACGTACTGAGTTGACCCATCACCACTTAGAGTCGCTCGAGCAGACATACCAATTAGGCATTCATTATGAGTAGTCCTCGAGACCCGCAAAAATTAGTCAACTTCGACCTCCCTAGTACGAGTCCTTCCCATTATGAGGACACTAGTATGCCTACTCTTATTTTATCAGACATGATAAAAGTGATACTTAACACTAATTTGTCTCACCCCAGTGAGACACATTATCCAATAAATCGTATGTCAATTGAGCTTGACATAGATCCTATGGCCTCAAAAGAGAATGAGTGCGAGCAACCCAGTGATCCTATAGTGATGTGCTCTTCCTATGCCCCTGCGTTGATTTAGTTATTGGACTTATCATAGACTCTCACTTACGTTCATGTTCATCTAAATTTCACCACATTGTCATGGGGAATCCTATTCCGATTGAGGGTCAGGAGCATCGTATAGACTTGGTAGTGGCATTCTCTTCTATTCTCAATTACATTATCTCAAGGATCATCCTGCTAAGACTGAACTTTTGATGAGCCCATGTTGAGCCTCTAAGTGAGCTACCCGATGAATCCTTTCTAGGTAGAAGTTTCCTTAGAGTGAATCTCTTAGATATTCATTTGAGTGATCATCACATTCATGACAAGCATTCTTATACACCTCTTGGAGAGCCATTTGACGAGTTTTGCCCTTGAGAGATATTCGACTCATTTTGAGTTCCTCAACATCCCTTTGATAGATTGCATCGTCTACAGTGTAGTTTTCTATCAACCAACTAGTGATCCTCCTGATGATTTACATACTTTAAGAGACATTTGGTATGTCATGATGCTAAACTCGGTGCCAATGTCCTAGATAATCATTTGAGTGTTCATACACTTGACGTATATTTTTACACCACACCAGAAGAACCTCTAGATAAACCACCTATCCTTAGGAACTTCATCATTACATAGAGTATGTATATTATCTGTGCGTCTCGTCAATCATTGTTCATTTGCATTTGTTGCATGTTTTGTATGACATACTCCGACGTAAAATTATATTAAATAATAAGAAAGTGAAAACTTGTCGGATAGTTACATGAGAGAGCAAATATTCAATAAAGGTGATTGAGTGATGATTTGCACATTATTTGGGAGGATCACATGGGGACAACTTTGAATTTGAGTGCTCGACGAATAGATTCATACACCATAATGAGAGAGTCTGAGTCAAATTTCTTTGAGCTTAATATTACTATGAATATGAGTAGTCATCTTGTATTCAATATTGTGGATTTGATTCTAGATGTGTGGTCACCTAATTTTTGGGACCTTCAGCTTTCCCCTTCAGCCCCAGTCCCCACTTTTACCACATTCTTACATGTACCACCAACCTTCCATTGCATCCCTACCTTTCACCCATACGATGGTTTACTTTGGGCGTGGACCATTGTTTGCTTCGGTGGGCAACGACCTTCAGTGCACACCACACTTACCAGAGGCTACGATAATGGGACGTCCGATTTCATGCGACTGATTTAACGCTTGCTTGGCCTGCACCTAGAGCATGACAATCTCCATTCATCAGAGATGAATGCTTTTAAGACAGGGAGATTAATAAGGGATCAATTGCGCACCATTTGAGGATTTGCCAGACCGACACTAATTAGATCGTCAGATGGACGATCGGAGATCGTGATTGTGACTGAGCCAATTTCTTGTATTTTTATGCATTTCATTATGTTTTTATCTATATTTCGAGAGCAAATATGTTTCCCATTCCCCTCCTCCAGCTGCTACTCCCCGTGTCTTTCCAGTCGCCTTTCCCACCCCGTCCAAGTTTCTAGCCACCTACCCCCCTCCATTCCAAGCTTCCAATTGATGTTTCCTTGGACAAAGCTCCTCCCAACAGCCATCAACACCATCCCAGCCCCTTGCGACCTCCACCTAAGCATCCCAGAGCTCCGTCCAAGCCACCCTTGCCCCGCAGCCCCCTCTTCAAGCCTTGCTCCCACCGCCTCTACAGCCTTTCTAGACCCCTCCACTCACTGTTCATCTTCCAAATCCCTTCCAACTGTTGCACCAACCTTCCCTAGCCACCATAGGCCAAACAAAGCCACCACACATCCTTTTCAGTCTTATTCAACCCACATTTTGTCTTTCCTCCCCTTCATCCATCCACAAACAACTATATTCCTCTTTCGCCGACCACCATATAGCCTCCATTGTCATTCCAGATTGTGTCTATCTCTCCTATAACAGTGCCCTTCAAACCTTTGTATTCAGCCCCATTACTCGGAAAGGGTACACTAATTTTCAAAATTCACATTGTACGGGTGCACTCTTTATTACCAGTAATATTTGGCTCTCATTAGTTTAGTTTGGCTCATTATTTAGACGTGCATATTTATTCACTTTCTTAATTTCAATGCACTTTATATACCACCAACATCGTTAACTATTCTTGTTATGCCCTAACTAGGAGAGAAACTAGAGAAGATGTAGAGGAAGATTCTAGAGAAAGAGATTAGGGTTAGGGTTGAGAGAAGAGGAAGTACCTGAATATATTCTTGCATGCCATCCAAAGAGAGGGGTCCGGATATTTATACCCCCGGACCCAAGACCGGCCGGCCAAGGGGGCCGGCCGGCCCAATGGGGCTGAACCCGGCGTGGTTCAGCCCCCCCCGAGCCATATATTTAAAGAAGAGGGGCTGAACCCATTGTTTCAGCCCCAATAACGCCACATCCGTGCCGCCGCCGCTTGTAATGTTGTCCAAACAACCGAGCCTCATCCGGGGGCGTAACATTCCCTGCCCCATCAAAAGTCAACTTGTCCCCAAGGTGATAGTCCGGGTAAAGCTCCTGGAACTCCAGTAAATCGACCCAAGTATTGTGCTCTGCCGAGAGATCCTTCCACTTAACCAATAGCTCGGGACAGTACGCCGTGCCACGGCGTTTCCACTTAACCAACAGAACATCCTCCGGAAGCGGGCGAAGCTCGCCACCACTAGTAGCCTCGGGTAACACGGGGAAGACCGGAACAGCAGGCCCCAACTTCCGCTTCAGCAAGGAGACATGAAAGGTAGGATGAATCCGGGAGCTCGCCGGTAAGGCCAAGGTATACGCCACCGGCCCGACACGCCGCGTGATCCGAAATGGTCCATAGTAGCGGGGTGCCAGTTTCTGATTTGTCCGATGGGCCACCGACAACTGGCGATAAGGACGAAGTTTGAGGAAAACGTCATCCCCCACCTGAAACTCCCGCTCGGTACGATGACGATCGGCCTGAATCTTCATACGATCCTGTGCTGCTCGAAGGTTCTCCCGTAGGGTGATGAGAGTCCGATCACGATCACGGAGCGCCCGATCAACTGCTGCCACGGCCGTACTCCCGGGCTCATAACTGCTCAAGGTAGGAGGTGGACGCCCATAGACGACCTCAAACGGCGTGAGTTTACTGGCCGAGTGATAAGAAGTGTTGAAACAGTACTCCGCCCAATGTAGCCAACTAGTCCAGGTCCGCGGCTCATCCATGACAAAACAGCGAAGGTAAGTCTCGACGCCCCGATTTAAGACCTCGGTCTGGCCGTCAGTCTGGGGATGATGAGCCGTGCTGAAACGTAAGGAAGTCCCCTGCAAGCGGAATAGCTCTGTCCAAAATCGGCCTACGAAGGTCGGATCACGGTCGGAAATGATCGCGCGGGGAACACCATGCAAACGAACAACCTCCCGCACAAATAAGGTCGCAACAGACTCCGCGGTGTAGGGATGGCTCAGAGCAAGGAAGTGCCCATACTTGGACAACTTGTCCACCACTACCAAGATCACTGTTTTCCCCTGCGACTTAGGTAGCCCATCGATGAAGTCCATAGAAACCGTGTCCCAGATCTGATGTGGAATTTCCAAGGGAGTGAGGAGGCCGGCCGGAGAAGTAGTCTCATATTTTTGTCGTTGGCACACCTCACACGTCTGTACGAACTCCTGAATGTCGCGGCGCATGCCCTTCCAAAACACGTTGGCCCGAGCCCGCTGAAGGGTGCGAAGAACGCCGGCGTGGCCGCCTGTCGGCGACGAGTGAAACTCATGCATCATCACCGTGCGCCAAGCAGAATGAGCAGGAATGACCACCCGCCCGTGATAGAAGAGTCGGTCATTCTGTAAATGGTAGCCTGGAGCTGTCGCATGACCTTGCTGCAAGTCCTCCACAATAGCCCGTAACTCGGGGTCGCGCTGCACCGCGTCTTGAATTTCATCCATCGACTCCAACTGCGGCCCGGAAATGTGTGCCAAACCCCCTTCGGGTAAGCGAGAGAGGGCGTCAGCCACCCGATTATCCTTCCCCGGTCGATACTCGATCGCATAATCATAGCCCAACAGCTTGGTGACCCACTTTTGTTGCAGGGGGGAAGAGATCCTTTGCTCCAAGAAATGCTTCAAACTCTGGTGATCGGTCCGGATCGTAAAATGACGCCCAAGTAGGTAGGGCCGCCAGAGAGCCACCGCATGAATCACCGCTAGCATCTCCTTTTCATACACTGAGAGACCCAGAGTCCGGGAAGCCAAAGCCTTACTGTAAAAGGCGATCGGCCGCCCCTCCTGCATCAAAACCGCCCCCACACCCACACCAGAAGCATCTGTCTCGACCACGAACCGTTTGGTAAAGTCCGGGAGTGCCAACACCGGAGTCGTCGTCATAGCTCGCTTGAGCGCCTGGAAGGCGGTCTCGGCCTCAGCGTGCCACTCAAAAGCATCCTTCTGTAGCAGCTGGGTAAGTGGCCGAGCAATCTTCCTGTAGTCCCGTACAAAGCGTCGGTAGTACCCAGTGAGGCCTAAGAACCCCCGCAGTGCCCGAATGGTCAACGGTCGGGGCCACGACAGCATATTCTCGATCTTCCGTGGGTCTGCCTTCACCCCTTCAACAGAAACTAGATGCCCCAAATATTCCACCTCAGGTTGTCCGAAAGAACACTTAGACCGCTTAGCATATAACTGGTGTTGCCGAAGAGTAGAGAAGACCTGAGCCACATGAAGTAGATGATCCGCCCAAGTAGCACTGTAAATCAGGATGTCGTCGAAAAAAATCAGGACGAAGCGTCGCAGGAAGGAACGGAAAATCTCATTCATATTGGCCTGAAAGGTAGACGGCCCCCCAGTCAATCCATTGGCCATCACTAAGAACTCATAGTGACCGTCATGAGTTCTGAAGGCAGTCTTATGCACATCCTCCTCTTTCATCAGGATCTGATAGTAGCCGGACCGCAGATCCAGCTTGGTGAACAGGGTCGCCCCATGCAACTCATTCAAGAGCTCCTCGATCACGGGAATCGGAAACTTGTCCTTCACAGTTACACTGTTCAAGGCCCGGTAGTCCACGCAAAATCGTCATGATCCGTCTTTCTTCTTAACCAAAAGAATCGGTGCGGAAAAAGAACTGGTACTAGGCCGTATGATACCTGCATCAAGCATTTCTTTCACACTGCGTTCAATCTCGGCCTTCTGGATGTAGGGATACCTGTACGGGCGGATGTTGGGCGGTTCCGCCCCAGTCTGTAACACAATCTGATGATCACGGAAACGTGACGGTGGAAGGGTGCTCGGCTCCTGGAAGATGTCATCATACTCCTCTACAAGCGGCCGCAACTGATCTGGCACCTGTGTTAATCCCTCCTCGTCCGACCGCACCCCCAGCAGGATGGCCATCAAGCTACTAGACTCCTCCAGCTGCTGCAAACTGCGAAGGGAAATCTCCTTAACTGGAGACGATCTGAGCCCCGTCAAACAAAACTGTCGTCCGCCCTGCATGAATTCCATCGTCATCTGATCCCAATCAAAAGTAACCCGCCTCAGCTGCTGTAACCACTGTACTCCCAAAACCATGTCTGAGCCTCGGATCGGTAAGAGGTAGACGTCCGTGCACCCCACATATTCCTGCATCCGAAGCTCTACTGCCTTCAACATCCCTTGGCACTGTAACTTGCTGCCGTCTGCAACCATGACCTGAAAGGCTGCACCCGTGTCGATCTGTTGCCCCACCTTCCTTGCTACATCAGGATGAATAAAGTTGTGGGTGCTCCCACTGTCGACCAAAATCGTCACCCTCTCACGCCGAACCCGTCCAACCATCCGCATCGTAAGCGGGGGGGGATTGCATCCCTCCATGGCATGTATGGAAACGCCCAATTCCGCCAGGTCTAGGTCTCCCCCAGACTCCACCTCCTCTGGTAATACGTCCTCCTCGAGCTGCTCCTCCTGCTGCAACATGAAAACCTGGACCTTCTGGCACTTGTGACCGGGGACGAACTTCTCATCACAATTAAAGCATAAACCCTTCTCCTTCCGAGCCGCCAACTCGCTCCAAGACAACCGAGTCACCGTTGGCTTGGTACCCGTGGGGGGCTCCCGTCGTGCTGCCATCGTCGGGCCCAAAGCTGGTCTACTCGTGTTACGTGCTCGTTGCCTGTTGAACCTCTCCTCCTGAATACGTGCCAACGTAATGGCATGGTTCAAGGAACGGGGCATGAGTGCCTGAACCTCATCCCGAATATGCTCCTTAAGACCGGATATAAAACAGTTGTAAAGCGTCCGCTCTGGCCACTGAACCCGATTCGCCAACTTCTCGAACTCGGTCCGATACTCCATAACCGACCCCTTCTGACGAAGCTTCTGAAGGAGTGCCTCAAAGTTCTCATACTCCAGTGGCCCAAACCGGGCCGTAAATCCCTCCACGAACTCCCCCCAAGGCACGTACTCCCGTCCCCGCAAGAACCACTGTGTCCATTGGAAGGCATCATCCTTCAGATGGAAGGACGCTAGCTGCACCCACTGGCCTTCAGGCACCCCCTGGTACTGGAAGAATAATTCGGCCTTGTGAATCCATTCCAGGGCGTCGCCGCCCTCGAACTCTGGAAAGTACATACGCGTTAACCCGGGGGTCAGCCGTTGTGCTCCTGGACCTCCGTCCCTCCTTGCGTGTTCCCCATGCTCAAAACCCCCGTACCCGTGCGGCTGTCCCGCTCCCCAAGGCGGAGGCTGCGGGTGCTGCGGCTGGCCGCCCCACCCTGGGCCAAATCCGACCCCTCCTGGTGGCCCAAACCCGCGTGGAGGAGGAAGGAGCCCCCCCTTTGCTGTCCCACCATGTCGGGTGGCCGCCGGAGCCCCAAAAGCTCCTCCCCGCCTCGGCGCCACTCTTCCGGGGCCGATCCCAGTCCGCCGAAGCCTGCTGCAGGGAATCCGGGCGGAAACAGCCCCGCCGGACCCCCGTAACCCGCTCCCGAAGCCGCAGGAGCCCCGTATCCCGCCGATCCCGTGCCGCCGACCCCTCCGTGCCACGCCGCGCCGGCCGGAGCCCCTCCCGCAGGCCGCACGCCCCCGACGCCTTCCGCAGCCCGCGCAGAGACGGAGCCGGCTGGATCGGCTCCCGATCCGGCCGAATCCTCGTTGGCCGGGCCCTTCCCCTTCAGTAGGGTCTTCAACTCCTCCAAACGGGTCTCCAGACGCACTTCCAACGCCGCCATGGAATCGGTGAGGCCAACAACATTCTCCTCTAGGGTTTCAATCCGCGAGGATTCCTCTTGATTGCGAGTATTCACCATTGCCGCGAGAATCGACTGCTTTGATACCAATTGTTATGCCCTAACTAGGAGAGAAACTAGGAGAAGATGTAGAGGAAGCTAGAGAAAGAGATTAGGGTTAGGGTTGAGAGAAGAGGAAGTACCTGAATATATTCTTGCATGCCATCCAAAGAGAGGGGTCCGGATATTTATACCCCCGGACCCAAGACCGGCCGGCCAAGGGGGCCGGCCGGCCCAATGGGGCTGAACCCGGCGTGGTTCAGCCCCCCCCGAGCCATATATTTAAGAAGAGGGGGCTGAACCCATTGGTTCAGCCCCAATAACGCCACATCCGTGCCGCCGCCGCTTGTAATGTTGTCCAAACAACCGAGCCTCATCCGGGGGCGTAACAATTCTTCTCTGTAATCATGCTAATTCACGAAGTGTTAATAATGATTAATTCCAAGCGAGATTCCAAAAATTTAAGCAGATTTTTGCAAAACCATTGGAGTCTAACAAGATCATCACTTAGATATTGCACATCAACAAACAAACAATCAAAATGGAGTCATTACGGATAAACCGAAGCATCTACTTGAATAAATTGAAGCCATGAGACTTTGCTTAGCCCGACACTGCATGAACATAGCACTCTAAGTTCACTCGTCGACGTGTCAATCACCATTCGACATTGTTAATAAAAACAACTGAATCATGTCTTTGACCTACAACATTGCCTAAAGGGAACAATAGAGAATTCACCAACGGCTAAGCTTTCAACTCAAATAAAGGAGGTACACGAGAAAACTACGGAAGCCAGTACAAGGTATAAAGCATGGTCAGATGAGCATCAAAACACAAGACTTTTGAAGTGAGTAGTTCATGGAACATTTAAGAAAGAGTGAATTCCAAGCGGGTAATACGGCAACCAGCGACAAAGGAAATTTAGACTATTGAAAATACTCCGCAAGATCAACGATAATCCCTACATTGTCTATTTACCAATGTTGCAGATGTCGGATGTCGGGGACACGTCGGTTTGGGTTTTCATGTCGGTTTTTTTATATATCGGGGGATATATCGGGGATATTTCATATATCGGATTTTAATATTTAATTAATTATATATGTAATTACATGTTATTTTTTAATTTTTATACATATCACAGTACTACCTATTTTACAACCTATTGAACTTTTAAATATTAAAATCTATATGTAGCATTTAACATACAACACTTTAAATATGAAAACTCAAACATACCTCATTCTTCATCACCTGAAAACTCATCTATAGTTGGCAGAGTAGATAGAATATGATCTTCATCCGATGAACCCTCTAGATCTCCCTCGTCCACTTCAGATATTTTTCTCTTTCCCCTTCTTTGATAACTAATTGCCACTTCTTTGCTTGTAGCTAATCTTTGAGGTCTCCTTTCATCATGATCAGCGTCGACTATATTGCCAATTTGCGCCCATGTCAGCCCCTCACCAGGAAAGACTTCATCATCGTCATCTTCATCTTCATCCTCCTCAGCATCAACATTTACCATCCACTCTTGTACCATTCCAGAATCAACATTTTTAGCTGCCAATGGATCCCGAGATGTCTCTGAATATTTCGACTTTAGCAAAGCATTGAACTTTACAAATACTAAATCGTTCAATCTCTTGCTATCAAGTTTATTTCTCTTTTTAGAATGTATCTGTACATTTTTAAAAAAAGTTAAATAATGCATACAATCATATAATAAGATATAAATGGTTAATTACATAACTAAATTAATGTTTACCATCTCGAAGGTGCTCCAGTTCCTCTCACAGCCAGAAGATGAAGTAGTCAGACTTAAAATTTTCATGGCCATAGTTTTAAGGTACGGCGTATCAGCGCCGTTAAGCCGCCACCAATGTACTGTGAAAATTAAATTGACAACACAATGTATTAAACTATTAATTATTCATTTATTATACATAAATACATCATTATTGTTAATAAATATATATATTAAAATGTACTTGGATTTAAGTTGGGATTTTGTAGCTGTCTCTTTGCCATTTCTTTACCAAATAACCCTTGTTGGTATTGGTAAACATCAAGCTCAGCGCTGATGTGATCCTGTGTAGAAGGATCTTTCCTATATATCCTTGAGAGACACTCAACAAAACCACTCATAAACCTTCCGTCAGCCTCAATCTCCACTCGATGAGAATAATAAAAATATGGGTTTAAGTAATACCCTGCAAAGTGCATAGGACTGTTCAATCTCCACTCGACAAAAATAATAAAAATTTGGGTTTAAGTAATAACCTGCAAGGTGCAGAGGACTGCTCATCTTTTTCTCCCATCTGCTATCAATCAACTTCCATATAGGAAGATATTTGTTCTCTTGGTGATCGAGAACTACGGCAACCTCTTCCCTAGCTTTTTTGATATCACCATATAACCACCCCATGGATGGTGTATCCCCGTCGACTCTTCTCAAAACTCTCACAAATGGTGTGAATATACCAACAGCCAGCTCGACATTCGCCCAAAATCTAGCGCTCATCACTATCATTGCAGCCTACCATATGCAAAATAAAATATTAAGAAAATACTATAAAAGGGCAACTTTCAAAACATATATTTTAAATGAAAGGAATAAAGAAGCAATAGTTTTACCTGCTTTCCCCCAGCACTACTGGCCAATTTTGTTGCAGCCCACTTTGCAGATGTGAATAAACCCCTCAATTGATTCTTCTTCTCTAAGATGCTCTCTAAAGATAGAAATGCTGTAGCGAATCTCGTCACACCTGGTCGAATAAGCTCATGAGAGTCCAAGTCCTTTGTTGACTCTCTAAACATGTCGAGCGAGATGGTGTGACCATAGATGAATATAGAGAGTTGCCAGCCTAAGAAGATAGCACTCTTTATTGCCTTCAATTTTCCTATATCTTGTAACAGTAGATTAATAGTGTGAGCCGCACAACAAGTCCAAAAAATCGTAGGTCTTTTCAAAGTCATAAGCTTTGCAGCAGCCATATTATTGGACGCGCTATCCGTCACAATCTGCAGGATACTATGCTCTCCTGGGCTCTCAGGGCTATCAATCGCCTCATCCAAGAAGTCAAAGATGAACTTCCCATCGTGTGTGGAGGAGGAGACATTCTTCGAAAGCCAGAATGCTACTCCAGAACTACAATGTATCATGATATTCATCACGCTCCTACCCTTACGATCTGTCCACGCATCGGTCATGATACTGCAACCATTCAATTTGCATGTCTGCGTGAATATGCCCAACATCTCCTTCGTCCTCTCCACCTCCCCTCGTAAAATTTTCTCTCTCAACTCATAAAACGTTGGGATCTTCATCCCAGGTCCGCATAAACCAATGACATGAGCCATCTGCTGAAAGGATGAATTACATATGGCGTTAAACGGGATCCCGTTTTCATATGCCCATCTACCTATGTACACGGCAGCATCATCTCTGGCTTTCTTTTTGTACTTACTCTCTATCGTGCTTTGTTGGGAATCTTTTCCCTTGGTAGACTCGGCAGCTGAATGAACAAACTGGTCCATTGGACCCTTTGAACCTGTGCTCCTAAATATGCTAGTGTCCTCTTCTTGATCAACATGCACTCCTCCAACAACCACCTCATTTAAGATTGCTTCCAACTTGGCACTTTTAGCCCTCTTACTCTGTAAATTTGAGTTCAGCGCCGAATCCGCTTTAGCCTTAACGTCGGCGGGAACCTGAGGACATGGCTTAACATTACCCTTCCACCCAGCCAAGTGATGCTTGAAACGTGTAATTCCGCCATTCACTGTCTGCTTGCAGTAGTTGCATTTGATTCGGTTTGTGTCGTTTGCAACCAACTTCTCACCAAATGCCTAGAACGGATCTCTACCGGTTGGTACCAGAGATACGGGAGCCTCACTAGAACCAGCAGAAGAAGCCATTCTAATAGGACACAAAATGAAAATAATATTAGTTAAATGAAATGAAAAAATATTTAACATAACTATATCACGAGAAAAATTGCTAGTTGAAAAAAAATCAACATCATAAAAGTCCCATAACTTCATTAGATCGTTAGATCTTCAGATATCTTTTATATTATCCATGCAATACTTTATTTATCCAACAAAATTTTACATTCTCAGTAGTATACTAGTATACAAAGTTATAACTATCATTCAAATTTTTAAAGTATCCAACACTTTATTCAAATTTTCAAAGCATCTCACACTTTATTTATTAAAAGACACAAAGCAGCAGGGCAACTAAAAATGTGCTTGGATATACATGCATCATTGATTGCAAAATGAAGTTGGATAAATAACTATTACTAGGGGTATTTCAAATCATTTGTTGATTAAAAGCAGCAGGACAATCAATGAAAGCTTCCGGCAGCAACTAAAAAGACAAATAAAGCAACAAGGCAGCCACCAACAACTAAATGGGTCGGCAGCCACCAGTAACAACCCACAAGGCAGCCACCATGCTACAGCCGACAGCTAGCACAACAACCAACAAAAAAAATGCGGAGCGATAGAATGAGAGGGGGAGGTAGGGAAAAGAATGAACCAGCCGAGAGAGAACCAGCGAGCAGGAAGAAGAAAGAGCACCAGCGAGCTAGAGAGAACCAGAGAACCAGAGAACCAGAGCACCAAAGAGCACCAGCGAGTAGGGAGAAGAAAGAGCACCAGCGAGCTAAAGAGAACCAGAGAACCAGAGAACCAGAGAACCAGAGCACCAAAGAGCACCAACGAGTAGGGAGAAGAAAGAGCACCAGCGAGCTAGAGAGAACCAGAGAACCAGAGAACCAGAGCACCAAAGAGCTAGAGAGAACCAGAGCACCAGCGAGTAGGGAGAAGAAAGAATCAGCCAGATAGAGTGCCGACAGCGCGCGAGAGAGGGAGAGCACGAACGAGCTAGAGAGCACCAGAGAACCAGAGAACCAGAGAACCAGAGCACCAAAGAGCACCAGCGAGTAGGGAGAAGAAAGAACCAGCGAGATAGAGTGCCGACAGCGCGCGAGAGAGGGAGAGCACCAACGGGCTAGAGAGCACCAGAGAACCAGAGAACCAGAGGGCACCAACGAGCAGGAAGAAGAAAGAACCAGAGATAGTGTCGCCGGCGCGCGTGGGAGAGCTAGGGCAGGAGCGACGGGGAGAGCGGCAGAGCGTGAATGAAATGAGCGGGGTCGGGGTGTTAAAACAGCACCCGACCCGCTCATTTCATATCATTATTAATAATTAAAAAAAAAATTAAAAAACGCCCGAAATCGGGCGTTTTTTGGGGGCCGACATGTCGGCCCGCTTTTTTCAAACCGCCACATCCAGATTCTGTGCCGGTTTGTGTCGTTTTTTCTCCCAATCCTTCATGTCGGCCGACATGTCGGACATGTCGGCCGATATCCACAACAGTGCTATTTACCAATTTGTTTTGATATCTTAACAACCTCCAATGATACAAACCTATCTCCTTCCTATGTGGATGAAGACACCTTGCACTAGGTGGACAACTTAATGAATTCATGATCGAGTTTACAAGAGGAGTCTGATGTGGACATCATGAGTTAACTCGTCAAGCGAATCCACAATCTACCTACAAGCATCCACAAGTTGCTAACAACAAGTATACAACAATGAGATGATATGAAAAAATCGAGTGTTCAGGCTGAAAAGAAGTTATGGTTAAGATTGCGTGAGATGATAGGGTCAAATCCAGTGTTTCAAGAAAGAAAAATATATTGAAATTGACTATCAGTTCGTCGGATGAAAGACTGACTAAAAAAATTGCCATATCATTTGTTAGTTCAAATAAACAGCCAACTGATCTTACGATAAAGGATTGATAGATCCCATGATTAGCTGTATGCATGTAACAGATTGAGCTTCTATGATGTATACTCATCGGGATGAGGAGTGCTAAATAGATGTAAAGTCAAGGTTTAAGTCAGAAGTATTTTAGTCATTTGTCAAGCTCTAAGGAGACGTGTATATATGTACATTGAGGAAACAATAATACAATAATTCAATTTCTGCTCTAACATCGTCCATCCTAAAGTAAGAAAACACAGAGCCCTACAATCCTAAAGGGATGCCCGGTGCACAAAGCATCCCCGCGTAGCGAGGGTCTGGGGAAGGGTCCACAAGGGTGAAATCTAGACAAATCTTACCTTGCAGTTTTGCAAGAGGCTGCTTCCAAGTCTCGAACTCGTGACCTCAAGATCACACGATAACACCTCAACCAGTCCTAAAACCGTAAAAACAAAAAGTATGCCAGAGGACTATATAATAAAAAAAGTAATAGGCTTGCTGGCTTTGGAATTTTTTTAACTTATCATACTCAGGAAAATTATTTGTAACAAACAAATACATCAGGCATCACACATTGGGAAACAAAAAAACTAAAAATATATTCCACAACATCCACACTTATCTCTTGAAAACTATGAAGAAACTGGATAATATATTAATATTAGAAGAAAGATT
Organism: Platanthera guangdongensis; assembly: GCA_039583875.1. Classification (NCBI taxonomy): domain Eukaryota; kingdom Viridiplantae; phylum Streptophyta; class Magnoliopsida; order Asparagales; family Orchidaceae; genus Platanthera; species Platanthera guangdongensis. Next base: position 5,722,519 of record CM077164.1, read on the forward strand.
CATAAAGTGATGATTTTTGCCTTATTTCTTTACTAACAATTAAATAAGCGGTATTCAAAAACATCTCAATACAATAAAGAACAATATGTCAATGAAGCACAAACTCAGAGCATTAGTGCCAATACAGAAGGAATTGTTCCTAAACAGAAATGTTACAAACCTGGCATAATCCAAGTGGTAGTTCTCATTGGATGTCACATTGCTTTCATTGATAACTTTAACATTAGTGTCATTTGCACCACAATTTTTACCTATCCAGCGCTTCAGAGATGTTTTCTTCAAAATGTTTGTAAGTGTCCCTTCTCGTTCTCGTTCTCCTTCGTGGGGAGTAATACTTTTGTCAAAACTACCAGTTGGTAAACGATCATACTTCATGGCGTGCCTGCTGCATGTTTTACAAAATAAAAAAGTACCAGAGATATAACAACACCTTCAAAATTGCTACTGAGGGAAAAAGCCACAAGCCAAAATATGCAAAAGCAAAGATCTTTCATGAATACTCGGTATTAAATAAAAAAAAGATAATTCACTAAAACGGGTAGCTAAAGGAAACTCACGACTTTTCTCACCATGCATGAGTTCTCAGTCTAGAACATTTAGACACTCATTATTTTGCTAAGATAAAAAATAATAATACAATATATTATAATCCAATTAACAAATGAGAACACATTATAATGCAAGCATAAGAAAGTTGTAACGTGTGTTTGCTTCATGTTTCAATTCGTTGGACAAATACATAATTGACTGCGATTAAGGTGCTATTTGTGACAACTTGAAAATTAAATATATAATTTAATCTACCTCATTACATTGACTCTCCTCTCTTTATTTATAGTGGTGGATGAAAAAGAATCTCTATAACGAGATGTGAGACTAAATACGAGAGAGATGATGAATTCATATTGGAGCCATACTTTGGGCTTTTACAATTGGGCTTTAACACTCCTCCTAAAGTGGGATCATACAATCAATCTGATACGGACGGGGCGGATCCGGTCGAAGGAAGGCGGTTCGTGCGCATTTACACTAGGTGCAAGCGGGGAACGAAAATGACATGAGCCTCATGCAGCATTTGATGGGTCTTGTATCTGTTTATCTTTGGCATTTTATTTTATGCTTGTACGACCAACCGGCCTATGTGGTCTTCCCCTATATAAGGGAGATGTGTGGACTGGATTATTATGTTCTGGGTTGTTGAATTGAGAAATTGAAGAAGGGAGAACTGATCCAGCGGTTTCCTGTTGCCCTAGCCGCATACCGCGCCCCTCCCCTTTCCTCTCTCTTTCTCTCTCTCTCTCTCTCTCTTGTGTCACGCCACCGCCAGCTCAATCCTCGCTAACCGCAACACCCTCTATCAACTGGTCCGACCTCCCTTCGCGTGCTGCCATCCTTCCCCGTGTCGCACCTATATCCCTCTCTGCCGATTTCCCGTGACACCCTGTTCGGAGCCCTCGGCTCCTCCCAGCGTGTCCCCGGCGTATGCATACCATCCACAACAAGGCGTGTGACTCTGATCCTCCCGCCGCCACTGTGGTGCTCTCTGACCGCCTCGACTGGGTCGATACGACCCTGTCAGACCTCCAAGTTGTCATCAGCGACAACTACGCCCTCCTCGCCTCTCTTCCACCGTTGTCGGCTGCTCCACCGACCCCTCCGCTCGCCACAACGATTTCAGCCAGCAGCCTCGATGATCCTTCGGCTGGCGTTCCACCTCTACACAAGCTTGCTGCCGACGCTCTCCGCCGCATTGAACTACCGGTCTTCGACGGGACCGATGCTCTGGGTTGGCTCGCCCGGGCTGAGCACTACTTCGACATCCAAGGAACGTCTGCGACTCAAATGGTTCCCTAGCCACAATCTACATGGAGGGCTCGACCCTTCATTGGGTCCGTTGGCTCTGCCATTCGTCACCAGCCTTGTCCTGGCCGCTCCTCAAGGACGAGCTGCTCCGTCGTTACGACAGTCGCCACGCCGGCAACCCCTACGAACGTTTGGGAAACGTACACCAAGCAGACTCTATCGATGTCTATATCGATGAATTCATCGAGGTGACCACACACGTGCCCGACTTATCGCCCGACCACTACTGGGGCTCGTTTCTTGCCAACTTGCGCCTGCACATCTGTAATCGTCTTCGGGTCCACGACCACACCACCATGTCGCGCGCAATGGAGCAAGCGCATTTTGCGGAGGCCGACTTTGACACCGTTGCCTCCGCCCTGTCCTCTCGGTTCACCCCCCCCCCCCCACTCCCGGCATCTTCCCGACCGACCGCTTCCCAACCGCCGCCTCCAATGGGTCGGGCAACCCCAAACCTTTTGTCAGCGCCTGGCTGTCCTTCGCCACAGCCGCAGCCGCCACCCCATCAGATATCTCATCAGTAGTACCTTGACCTTGGGGCCAAGGGCCTCTGCTTCCGCTGCAAGGGCCCGTACTCACAGGCCCATGAATGCCCCAACCGAGACTTCTGGATGCTCTTGGGGGCCGAAAAAGAGGAGATTGTGATGGACGACTTTGAGGCCCACGAGCTCGACGAGGAAGGGACTAATACGGCTGAGTCGGGCGCCACTCTCCATTGGTTGGAAGTATCTTGCTACTTGGTGCACGACATCACTGGCCCGTGCTCCATGAAGCTCACGGCCTCCCCATAGCAGTCGACAGTGGTCCTTATGATTGATAGCGGCGCTAGTCACAATTTCATCTCCCAGGTCCTCGTTGCGGCGCTCCAATTTCCGGCAACTACCACCCCAGGCTTTCATGTTTCCCTCGGCGACGGCCGCCATGCCCGCACGACGGGACGATGCGTCGCCTGCAATTTTCCATCGACACGTACACGAGCTCTGTAGATTTCTGTGTTCGGTCTTGGAGGGATGGATGCGATATTGGGTGTGTCCTGGTTGCACGCTTGAGGACTGCAAACACAATTGGGGGCATCTCACGATGGACTTTGAGGCGTCGGGCGTGACTCATCACCTTCTGGGAGACTCCTCTCCGGCTCAGTCCCCGGTCGGCCTCCGCTCCATTCTGCGTACGGTCGACCACAATTTCAGCATCCTCCTGTGGCACATAGATTAGGGATCCGAACCGGCACCACCTCCTCTACATCTGGACGTCAAACAGCTACTCAATGACCATCCAATGATTTTTATCATACCACACGGGCTACCTCCGCCGCGCACTTCGACCACAACATCATTCTGCAGCCCGGCGTGACGGCAGTCTCCGTCCGCCGACATCTACGTAAGTTTATCCTGGTTTTCTTCGATGACATTTTGGTTTAAAGCTCATCTTGGCAGCTCCACTTGGCACATCTCGCCACCGTCCTCCACGTCCCTTCCGCTCACCAGCTCGTGGCCCTCCGGAAGAAGTGCACTTTCGGCCGGTCTCAGGTCGAGTACCTGGGTCATATCATCTCTACCGAGGGGCTCGCCACGGAACCCCGAAGGATCGATGATGTCCTGCACTGGTCGACGCCTACGATCAGCCGGGCCGTGCGCGGATTCTTGGGACTCACCAACTATTACCACCACTTCATCTGCGGCTACGGCGCTTTGGCGCAGCCACTGACGGACCTCCTGAAGGAGGTGCCCTTCTAGTGGGAAGCGACCGCCCAAGAGAATTTCTACAATCTGCAGCGCGGCCATGTGGCAGCACCAGTCCCGAGCATGCCTAGTTTTTCCCAGTCGTTCGTCATGGAGTCTGACGCCTCGAAAAAGGGGGTGGACGTCGTCCTTATGCAGGAGGGCCGTCCCATCGCTTACTACAACAAGGCCTTCACCGATCGGCGAAAGGTGGCTTCCGCTTATGACAGCGAACTACGAGCACTGGTGTTAGCAGTTTAGCATTGGCGCCCGAATCTACTCGGCCGCCCCTTCACCGTCAGAACCAACTACCGTAACTTGGAGTATCTATGGAGCCAGGTCTCCACGCCGGCCCAACAGCTCTGGATAGCCAAACTCGTGGGCTATCAATTCTCCATTGACTACAAGACCGGGCGGACAGACACGGCCGTGGACGCCTTGTCCCACTGAGAGCATGGAGGTACCTTGGCGGTGATCTCCCTTTGACAGTGGCCAGGGACGGAGCCAAAAACCTTTTTTAGGAGGGGGGGGCACAAAATTTTCATGAAGATAGTAGACACAAGATAGTAGAAGCTGCTGCAAACGACGTAAATGAGGATGACCAAGACGTTGATGTCATTGAAGTAGAGAGTAGTTATCTTCTTTGATTAAAGGCCCTGAAAATAACAATGAAGAAAAGAATGAGACATAAAATTGTAAATGTTCTGTAAGTGCATTGACAGATACGAGATTGCAAAGAAAATTTGGGACATATAAAAGTGCCGCTAGTTTGAGACGAGTGGTAATAATAACTCGAGTTCTACAAATTAGAGCAAGAGAATCGTATACCGCATACACTATTGGTAACCAAGTATGCCCCTCGAGGTGAACAAAGGTAAGAGAGGTCTAGGTCATATGATTGGTGGCACCAAAATCGATAATCCACTTACTCAGAATAGCAACACACGTGTTGCTTGAAGAAGTGACAATAGAGGCAAATTTCTTGGAAGGATTAATGAAAGCTTCAATATCCGCAAAGGAGAGCCGTCATCTTGATTTTTGTGGCTGAGTGGAGCTGAGAAAAAGTCTTAGAATTAGTAGTACCGACATGAGTCTGGGGTCAGAGATGAGGAAGCTAAGCAAAGCAATGTCCAACAAGATGACCAAGTTTACCGCAACAAGAGCAAAGAGGATCACTCCCTCTTTGGCTTCCAGTGTGACCTTCACGGACATAGTGTGCTCACGACCAATGACATGAGCATAACTCTCGGAGGGTAGAGGGGCATCAAAGTTAGATTCAGAAGGTTGGTCACAGTGGAGACACAAGTGGCAGTAGTTTCCAGTGTGCGAATGTCGAGTTCTCTTAATATTTATTGATAGATATAATCTCGTAGGACTCGAAAAGATGCCTAAGAAAACAAACAAAAAGAAGCTCCTGAAAATGCTTCTGGAGGGTTGCAAGGTCAATAAAGAAAGAACGATGTTGTAAAGACTTAGCGGCTAGAAACAAAACTTCTTGGTAAGCAATGTTAGAAGAGAGGTTCGATTGAGCAGAGAGAGATGAGTATAGGGTGTGGATATAAGAAGTTTTGGAAAATTTGGAGTAAAGAGTACAAAGATGATTCTAGGCAGGCTTTACGGTCTCATCATGTTGAATGATAGGTAAACATGCATCAAAAAGACTGTTTGCAAGCTATGCGTAGTAAGAGCACCATTGGTGCCTCAATCAACATACGCAGGAGATGTACGCTGGAGGAGTGTCAGTGAGATAATGTATTTTGCGTTGAGATTGCACAAAGAAGGTGAATGTGACACTCCAATTAGCATAGTTGGGTCCAATTAATTTGGATGTCGTCCCGAGATTCCTAGAAGCACTAGAAATGAGTGTGGGTGGAGGAGCAATTACAGGTGGAACAATAGTGAGTGGGGATGTCGCCATAATTTAGCACGAGCTATGGGAGAACTCGATAGAAATCAGTGAAAGTTGCATGGGTAAAAGAACACGCATGGGCTAAATCAAGAAGATTGGTGATGTAGAACTCACCGACGTTGGAAAATTTGATGATCCGGAGAGGTCACAGTTCCTTGCGCTGGAGATCGCTGCACACATGAGACGTATGCGGGCCTGGGAGAGCGCAGACGAACGCGGAAGCTGGCAGCTGGAGCTCGTGGGATGTGGGAGCTGGAGCTCCCGGGAGGTGTGAGATAGATGTAAAATTCCCCTTTACAACACCCACCAGAATTAAACAAATATATTACATGCATCATCAGACGTGGAATATAAGAACATTCAGTGTGCATCATAAATACAAGCATTCATTACATGACAAAGCACCAAAAGAACATTGTGGTTTGAAGGAGCGGACAACTCGTGAGAGGTGGGAGCTGGATCTTCACCTCCACATACATAGTCAATGGGAGGACCCAGATGATGAACTTAGCAGACGCAGGCAAAGACCCATGGGATCAGGGGAAGGGAGGGCGGTCAAGAAATAAGAGAGAGAAAGGGTCGCAAATTGGAGGACGACAAGGTCATGCGGTTGATGAGATAATAAGCAGTGGAGACAACAAAATTTCAATAGGTAATGGGGACCTGCATCTGGAATAAGAGAAATCGAGCGAATTCGAGAAGGTGGCGGTGACACCATTTTATTGTGGCGTGTACGCACATGAGGTTTCGTAGATGATGCCTAATAAGGTTCAAAATTCATGGAAATCATACCCAGTGTATTTGCGTGCATTATTAGTGCGAAGAATTTTGATAGCACAGGTAAATTGTGCTTGGGTTTCTGCAGTGAAAGAGCGAAAAATGGACAGAAGCTCAGAGCGATCACGCGTTATATATAACCAAGTCATGCATGAATAATCATCAATAAACGTAACAAAGTAGCGTTAACCAAATATACTAGCGATTTATAAGGACCCCAAATATCAAAATGTACAAAATCAAAAAGAGCAATGCTCCACGTACAATGAGGAGGGAAACAAAGCAATGTTGTTTCTCATAAATACATGATTCACAAATAAAAGAGGAAAAAGATACATCATGGAGAGCCTTCTGAAGAATGGGAAGAGGAGCATGACGGAAATGCCGATGCCAATCAGTAGAGCTGCCCGAAGAGAGAGTGGAGGAAGGAAGATCCAGAGTGTAAAGTTCATTGCAAACTGCAAAGCCTCCTCATACCAATGATATTCCGCGTCTGCCGATTGATGCAACACGTGTCTACAGATGGCGGACGACCGATTCCCTAATCCCTAAATGCCATGCAGTGGTAGATGAACAAAAACTTCAATGAGTGACATGCAATCTAGGCAAGGATGCAAACTAAATGCAGTGCACGTGCAAACATGAGGTGACAGTCCAAATAAAAGACAACACCAAGTAATAAGATTTAACATAACTCTAAACATCAATTTGCACAATTGGAAACAAGCAAAGATATAATAAATAATTATGATCAACCCACGAAATAAGGCGCAATTTCGTTCAAGCACATCGAATACGTCCCGCAAATAAAACAACAAATACAGTACAATCGCATATAAGAATCAACAATCTCAAAATAATAGTTCAGACCAAAGCATCAAAACAAGAGCAACAAAACACTCATACCTGAATTTACTCATGCATGTGGCAGCTAGGCATAGGGATGAGGAAGGTGCCGATGTAGGTGGCCTTAGCACACAACTGGTTCCACGAGGGGGCTGATCAGAAGGGTGTATGGTTGCAGATCTGGAATTTAGGGCTGTTTGAGGGCTGCGGGTAGCAAGATATTGAGTGAGGGAGGCTTACGGGAGGTGTGGCTTCGCTGGGTGAGTAGAGGGGGGTGGCGGTGGTGGGTTTTGAAAGGAAGTCCGGGGTGTAGTTTGGTGGATCTGCTGGTGGGGAGGGGCTTGAGAGGTTGGCAGCTGGGAGGAGGGCACGAGGTGGAGCGGGGGAAGCCGATGGGGCTGGAGAGGGAAGGGGATTTGCTTCTAGGTCGGAGGCAGAGGCAGCTGTTGCGGGATCGGTGAGGGGCCGGGGTACTGCAGTCTGTAGCGGGGTCAGGAATCTAAGGAGGGGAGGAGGCAGGGCTGAAGGGTTATCGAAGGTGCTGGGGTGGGAGGGAACAGACCGGGCGGGAGGCGCACAGGAGAGACACGGCTCAGAATCCACCGATAGTGACCAGCGGCTGCTATGCAAGCAACCTCTGATCCCTAGGCCAGCCGAACAAGTGAATATTTAAAGGGGGGAAGGAAAAACAGATTAGGGCACCCGATCAGACAACTATTAATGTTCGGGCCGATCGGGGCTAAATACCACATGAAAAATAAAATATAATATATGAATATAACTCGGAACGACCATCCGGGCGCGTCCGCGGACTTGGATCGCCCAAATGGATCGCCGATCATCGTCTCCTGCGGGAGTAGACGCGCGTGTGTCGTTGATCGCCATCACCGATCCTGCACAACAAAAGAAGAGGAAGAGAAAGTAATTAGGTAATCATAATCATGAGTTAGGGGATGATAGAGAGAAAATTGAATTGAGAGCCAAGGACATGAAAAACGGAGCGAATAAGTAGAGATGGGGTGAACAACACATTGCTAGAGCCAACAACGATAGTGATGTTGCTGTTTACCATTGTACACGGAGAGACAAGGTACCGAGAGGGCACTTGTGGAGAGACATGATTGGTGGCTCCAGAGTCCACAATCCAGGAGGAGCTAAAAGGAAAGGTAGGGAGACCGACATGGGCGGAGGCCATGGGGTCAGAGTTGCGAGCAATCAAATCCTGCAGATGGCAGAGTTCGTCTAGCAGAATATCGATTTCAGTGCGGGACAGGGGTGGTCAATGCATTGACGGCCGCAAAAACATTAGAGGGAGGGCGGGCAGCAATAAAAGAAAGACCGATGTGCGGGCAAGAAGAAGCCAAAAATGTTCTCATTATTTGGAACTGGTGACACCTCAGCAAGAAAGAACTCGACAAGGGGGAGCTCGACAAGAGGGAGAGCCCGATAAGTGGAAGATCTTGTCAAACGAAGGTTAACAGATGGGAGCTGGTCCGAGCACAAACGAGCAGGGGCACGCAAGGAGGTCGCGGAATCGGCAGACTCGACAAGGAGCAGATGCGAGTGTGCAAGAACAAGCGAGGAGCAGAGGCGAGCATAAATGGGAGCTCACTGCAACGAGCTTTGATTGCTGAGAAGGTGAGCTCGGAAAATGCGAGCAAGAGCGGGAGCAAGATCGGATGCGGCAGACTCAACGAGCCCTGGTTACGAGCAAGAGGTCGACCCCTGGGTCTCTGTGCGAGCTCTGAAGAGGCTAGCAAGAACTGAGCGAGCTCTGGTTGCTGCCTCCGAGCGGTCCGGGTGCGAACTCAGATAATGCACGAGCTCAGGATAATTGATGCAATTACTTCGCTCCTAAAACCCTAAGTGTAGGTGTAAATAAATGACGCAGCAGAAAAAGAGCAAGACACAACACAATTAACGGACATCTAATGCAAGGGATAAAACGAACGACGATGCATGACTAGGGTGAGCGCATGCTACACTGGGTTGAAATCACTTTGCTGAAATTGAGCATAATAAATTGCAAATAAAGTAGATTGAGGAGTGGGGGAAAGAGCAGATCTCACCAAAGGGGCTTCCCCGTTTCTGGTTCTCCCGGCACAGGTGCAGCAGACGAGCGACAAGGCTTCCGGATGGAGTTGCGGTGGAGGAGAGAAATAGGAGGGTCTCGGGCTGTGGTGGTGGACGTGACGGTAGACGACGGTGGTGGGAAAAGTTATTAGTGGAGCGAGGAAGGAAAACGGTGGTCGGAGAGGCTCATGTCGGGGGGCAATGGAGACGGAGGTGGCTTCGGAAGGCCTGGAGGTGGAGGAATCAATGTCGGGGGCTAGAGGCGGAGGCGGATTCGGGAAGACTGGCGGTGGGAATTTGATGCCGGGGCTGGAGACGGAGATGATGTGGGGGCTGGAGGTGGAGGAGTCGATGTCGGGGCTAGAGGTGGAGGCGGCTTCGGGAAGACCAGGCGGTGGAGGATCTGGTGTCGGTGCTGGAGACGGAGACGATGTTGGGACGAAGCTCGCGGACGGGAGACGGGATGCAGAGCGGCGGATTTTAACCGAGAGAGAATAATCTCAATCTCGATTCTATCCAAGCCCAGCATTAGGGCAACCCCCAATTAATATTTATAGCTCTCTCCCCTCCTCAATTAATAAAATCAAGCAAATTCAGCAAGTGATTTCTCTAAAGTAGATAAAATGCAACAACTTACCCCAGCCATACAAAACCAGACCAATCCATTCAGGGACGTGCGAGGTGATCAGTCTCACGCGCCGGGCCACAATACAAGAAATTTTAAACGTACATGGACATGACAGAAAATAAATGAACATCAACATCATAGCTGCGACAGTAAATAAGCAAATAAAACGTGACGGCCCAAGAGTGCCGGCGACAGGATCACATCAATAATGTGCGAGCTTTCATAATGCGCGAGCTCTGATAATGCGCGAGCACTGATAATACGTGCGTTCTGATAATGCGCGAGCTCCTGCTATCGACGCCAAAGCGGAGACGGGATGGAATACGGACCGAAATGACAAATGGGGCAGAAGCACGAGAGTAGAGGCTCAATCGTGCGATGTCCAGAGGATCTTAATTCTCTGATACCCTGTTAACAAAAGAATAAAATGAGCCAACATTTTATTATTCTTAGAAAATATATCTTATACATTGTACAATGGGTATCCTTTTATAGAGAGAGGGAGAGAGCTAAGTATAACCCAAGATGTGGGACTAAAGAAGGAGCATAAGAGAATAGAGGTTTTATGGGCCTAAATACATGTGCTTTCTTTCAACAACATGAATACAAATCTTATTGTGGAGGTGAAGACGCTTCTTTATAAATTCCAGAAATTGATCATTGAGGTGTAAGATGTCACGGCCCAGGCCCGGCTCGAGGAGTCTTAATGGGACCCGACTGGTTGAACCGTGAGGGCTGCAGCCCAAGTGACCCCAACGCTTTTCTGGCCTGTTTATCAGAGCAGCGCGGTGTTGGCGTTGGGTCTCAAACCCGTAACCCTTGATAAGGAGCCTTAATATCACTCCTCATCACCAACTGAGCTCAGTTGGTGATGAAGAGTGATATTAAGGCTCCTTATCAAGGGTTACGGGTTCGAGATCTAACGCCAACACCGCGCTGCTCTGATAAACAGGCAAGAAAAGCGTTGGGGTCACTTGGGTTGCAGCCCTCACGGTTCAACCAGTCGGGTCCCATTAAGACTCCTACAGCCGGGCCTGGGCCGTGACAAAAAAGTGCACTTTTTTCACGGCCCAGGCCCGGCACAAGGCGGCTTAGTGGGACCCAACTGGAACCATGAGAGTCTGCAGGCTCAAAGTGACCCCAACCCTTTTCCGCACCTGTTTCTCAGGGCGGCGGGTTGTTGAGATGAGGTCTCGAAACCACAACTCCTTGATAAGGGATCTTCAACATTCCCTCATCACCAACTGAGCTGGTCTCACTAAGTCGCCTTGCGCCGGGCCTGGGCCATGACATAAGACCTCAGTGACATCCCATAGAACCTTATACCCATGCTCAAATAGTCAATGCTTGATTAACAGAGATTTTTTAAGATTTGTTGGAAGAGCCCAAAGCTTGTATCTATTATTTCGGTGTCCAAATACAAGGAGAGAATACAAATATATAGGAGAGAAGAGAGAAGAATAAATCCTATACATGATGTGGGACTAAAGAAGGAGGAGAATAAAAGGGCCATCAAATGGGCCATTTACATGGGCTTTTCTAACACTCCCCCGCAAGCTGGAGCGTACAAGTCGTAGGCGCCAAGCTTGGATAAGAACTGATAGTATAGCGGCTTGGAGAGTGCTTTCGTCAGGATATCCGCAACTTGGTCGGTAGCAGGAACATGCTCCAAATCTATTTTCTTTGACTGTACCTTTTCCCGGATAAAGTGACAGTCAACTTCGATATGCTTTGTTCGTTCGTGAAAAACCGGATTCTTGGCAATATGGATTGCTGCTTGACTGTCGCAAAATAAGGTTGCCGGAGATGAGAGACGAACACCTAAGTCTCCCAGAAGGCCTTCAAGCCAGGTTAGCTCAGAGACAACAGCAGCCATAGCCCGGTACTCAGCTTCGGCAGAGGAACGCGCAACCACATTCTGTTTCTTGCTACGCCAAGTTATGAGGTGTCCACCAAAATAAGTGCAGAATCCAGTTGTGGAGCGTCTATCATCAATAGATCCTGCGTAGTCAGCGTCAGAATACGCGACAAGAGATAGAGATGTGGATGGCTTGTAGACGAGTCCTTGTCCGGGGGCGATCTTGAGGTATCGAAGGATGCGCTCGACAGCTTGAAGATGAGATGTCCGAGGAGCGTGCATGAAACGGCTCACAACTCCTACAGCAAATGAGATGTCTGGTCGAGTCACCGTCAGGTAGATCAGCTTCCCAACCAAGCGTCTGTAATATTCCGGATTTGTAAGTAGCTTGTCAGAGTCAGAGCTATGGGCTGAGAGCTTGTGGTTTGCGTCCATAGGAGTCTCCGCAGGTTTGCACCCTGAATAACCTGCATCACGAAGGAGGTCCATACAGTACTTCCTTTGAGATATCACAAGACCATCAGGGCGTCGGGCGACCTCAAGCCCAAGAAAGTACCGAAGGTTGCCCAGATCTTTGGTTTGAAAGACAGAATTCAACTGTGTCTTGATCTGTTGTATTCCGGCCGTGTCGTCGCCAGTAATCAGGATATCATCAACGTAGACCAGAAGAATCACAGTCCCAGTTGACCGATGTCGGGTGAAGAGAGAAAAATCAGCCGAGCTCCGAGTGAAGCCACTAGCACAAACCACCTTACTGAACTTTTCAAACCACGCACGCGGGGACTGTTTGAGACCATAAATGGATTTTCGAAGATGACAGACCAAAGACTCCCCCGTGGTCTCAAACCCGGGAGGCTGCTGCATAAAGACGGTCTCCTGTAGATCGTCGTTGAGGAAGACATTCTTGATATCCAGCTGATAAAGAGGCCAGTGACGATGAACAGCCAAGGAGAGGAGAACGCGAACCGTGTTCAATTTGGCCACGGGAGAGAAGGTTTCCTCGTAATCAAGGCCATGTTGCTGAGTAAATCCCCGGGCCACAAGACGGGCCTTCAGGCGGTCGATACGGCCATCCGCCGTATGTTTAATGACAAAGACCCATTTGCAGCTAACAGGGGTGTGGCCAGTAGGAAGAGGAACCAGATCCCAGGTCTGGTTAGCCCAGAGAGCCTGCATCTCATCGTGCATAGCAGCCCGCCATCCTGGGTGGTGAAGCGCCTCCTGCACATTGTTAGGAAGAGAAATAGAGGAAAGAGAGGTGGCAAAGGCGTAGTGAGGCGGTGTCAGCCGATGGAGAGAGACGTAGTTGGCCAAGGGATGAGCCGTAGAGACGGGAGCGTGATCGACCGCAGCCGAACTATCGCTGGCAGCAGGGAGCTGGGGCACGGGAGCATCCTTGGATGGGCGACGAGAGTAGACACGGATTAGCGGTGGAGGAACCCGAGGAGGAACGGGTGGGGAGGAGGACGAAGACGGCACAAACGGCGTGACCGGGACAACGGGCCGGGGAAGAGATGGAGCAGAAGACGAGGTAGTAGAAGACGAGGAGGTGCGGGGTAAGTGGAAGGGCTGGGCTTCGCAGAAGGTGACATCCGCAGAAACGACCATTTTGCCGGTAGTAGGAGAGTAGCAGACGTACCCCTTTTTAGTGCGGGAGTAGCCAACAAACATATACTTGGCGGCCCGAGGAGCAAGTTTGTCGGAAGGAGGGCCAAGAAGGTGGACATAACAAACACACCCGAAGATCCGGGGTGGGAGAGAGGTGAGGGGAATGGAGGGATAGAGGAGTTGGATGGGCGAGGCAAAGTCAAGGACAGAGGAGGGAAGACGGTTGATGAGATGACAGGCGGTGGAAACAGCAAAGTTCCAATATTCGGTGGGAACGTGCATTTGGAACATAAGAGAGCGGGCAACGTCGAGAAGATGACGATTTTTGCGTTCGGCCACCCGTTTTGCTGAGGGGTATACGCACAAGAAGTTTGATGAATGACACCAAAGTCAGTGCAGAGAGTGGAGAAGGCACGGCCCGTATATTCCCGAGCATTATCAGTGCGAATGATTTTGAGAGGAGTGGCGAACTGTGTACGCATCTCAAGAAGAAAGGCGCGAAAGACAGAGGGAAGTTCAGTGCGATCATGGAGTAAATAGAGCCACGTGGTACGGGAGTAATCGTCAATGAACGTGACAAAATACGAAAGCCAAAAATACTAGGGATCCTATAAAGACCCCAAATATCAGAATGAACTAACGATAAGGGAGTAGGACTCCTGACACATGCTGGGGGGAAAGAGGAACGGTGTTGCTTGCCGTAGACACAAGATTCACAGGAGAACTCTTGTAAAGATATATCAGGAAGAGCCCGTTTGAGAATCGGAAGGGGAGCATGTCCAAGACGGCAATGCCAATCAATAGTAGAGATGGTGGTAGCCGAAGTAGAGAGAAGAGTTGGTGGGATATCCAAGATGTACAACCCATTCACCAGCTGCCCCTGACCAATGGTACTTCGGGTGCGGCGATCCTGCATAAGAAAAGAAGAGGGTGAGAATGTGATACAACAGTCAAGGTCGTGGGTGAGACGACTAACTGATAATAAATTGAAGGGAGACCCCGGAACGTGAAGAACCGAGGAAAGAGAAGGGTTGGTGTAAGCAGAAGATCAGCGGAGCCAAAGACGGGGAGGGTGTCTCCGTTGGCCACAGTGATGCGAGCAGGATGAGGCATTTGGAGATACGCTGGGGGCTTCTGGGAGGAGATATGGTGAGTAGCGCCAGAATCAACGATCCAACAAGGATGATGAGAAAGGCAGGAGAAGAGAAGCGGAATCAGAAGGGCAGTCCGCACGAGACCGGAGCGGATGCAGAAGGCAGTCCGCACGAGACCGGGCGGACAGAAGCAGAGGGGCAGTCCGCAGGAGACCGGGCGGACAGAGAAGGGTCAGTCCGCAGGAGACCGGGCGGACAGAGAAGGGACAGTCCGCAGGAGACCGGGCGGACAGAGAGGGGGCAGTCCGCGGCTAGATCGAACCTGCCTCTGATACCATGTTGGAAGAGCCCAAAGCTTGTATCTATTATTTCGGTGTCCAAATACAAGGAGAGAATACAAATATATCGGAGAGAAGAGAGAAGAATAAATCCTATACATGATGTGGGACTAAAGAAGGAGGAGAATAAAAGGGTCATCAAATGGGCCATTTACATGGGCTTTTCTAACAAGATTAAAAATAAAAAATACATTAAGGCGTCTACCCTAGACAAATGCAACTGCTTTACAGTATCTCAAAAAAGTAAAATATGCTTTTCTTTTGAAGCAATCTTAAAAACTCTTTATACAACATTCTCATGAAATAAATCTCTAAGTTAGAATGAAGTGGCGTAAGAAAAGAGTACAAAACATACTCTTGCAGTACATGGTATTCACGCTTCAGCTGAGCCAACTCCATGAGAGCTTCAATCTTTTCATGTGTAACCTATACAAAATATAAAGCACATGCTGATTTGCTAGTGAACAAGTAAAATATATCTAACTGGAAAAACATAGACAAGTAGCATCTTAGCGTTAAACTGGAGAAGACAACCATGCAAATAGTAACAAGATAAACAAAACTTCATTGAGGTTGTCCATAATAAAAGAACTGTTGGATGGGACCGCTACCAATATTCTAATAAGTAGGATATTTGCAAAACTCAAGGCCTTAAATACAGAAAAGCGCAGCCCACCCATATCTAAAATATTAACATCAAAACATCTTCATCCACTACGTACCTTATCAAACAATTCCCATATATGTTTATGAATCCTTGACCCCGTCCCCATTCATTCATATTATCAACTATGTTAGGTGTCAACTGTTAACTCTCTCCTTTGTAAAGGTTTTGCGCAATTCTAGACATGTTACTTTTTCTATACATGTACTATTAATTACACAAATCTCCCCAGTGAGTTTACACAATTATACGTTACACCCCTCTATCAAATGTTAACTCTATCATTTTTAAGGATTGTTCACACCTTTTAGTCAATGTACTTTCTCTATGTAAATATACTATTAAGTATCAAAACCTCCCCTGTGAGTTTACAGAATTACAGGCTGCACCCAGGGATATCCTTTGAAATTACAAAAAAAATCGCCTCCGAGTTTGCATTCATGGTATTCACGCAAAACAAAGTACTCATCTATTTTAGTACAGGTATGTTATGAAATGTAAACTCAAGAAGGAATGTTTTCATGATTTCAAAAGATAGAGAGGGTGCAACCTGTAATTATGCAAATCACAGGGGAGCTCCCGGTAAAAAAACCTATTAGTATATATATATATATATATATATATATATATATATATATATGTATATATATATATATGTACTAGCATCTTCGAACGGGCTTCGCCCGTTCTCGATGCGTCGCTGCGGGCTTCGCCCGCCCCCGGCGGGCTCTCCCCGCCCCCGGCGGGCTTCATTAATTTATAAAAGTATTTAAAAGTATTGAAGCCCCCGACGGACTTCACCCGCCCCTAACACCTGGTTTTCATAAAACAAATATAAAATAAAAAACAACATGCATATGAAAATCATTATAAAAACAAATATAAAATAACAAATATGTCTATTTTTTATCTGTTTTTGTAAAAATTCAATATAATTAATAATTTAAATAATTTTATTAATTATTTAAATAATACAATTAAATTAAAAAACAAAATCAAATAAAAAACTAAATATAAAAATCCCGTGTTTACACAGGAATGACAGGATAGTCATTAAATTATAAAATAAAAAAAATAAAAAAAAATCAAAAACAGATCCGTGAAATGAATCCTTCCTGTTCCGTCATCTGGTTTCCGCCTGCTTCCTCACCCCCGCCGCCGGCGGCGGCGGAGTCGCCGGCGGCCTGCCCGGCGCCCACCAGCGGGTTTGCCGGCCTCCGGCGAACCCGCCGGGGGTTCTCCGGCGGCGAGCGGGCAGGGCCACCGCCGGCGGTGGCCCTGCCCGTGTGACCCAAATCTAGGTCTCATGGGCACGGCTGCCCGCTCGCCGCCGGAGAACCCCTGGCCGGTTCGCCGGAGGCCGGCGAACCCACCGGTGGGCGCCGGGCAAGCCGGCGGCGGCCGGCTTGAGGCCGTGAGGGGCGGGAGTGCGGAAAATAGGCATCGGGCTTTCTCCGAAAGTGAACAGTAACTTTTTGTGGGATTTGTTTAATTGCAAACCGATATTTAGGAATCCAACGGTCAGATATCATTTCCTATAGATCGGATGGTACAGATGAGATTCATGGTGTGATCCAAATATGCATATTGTATTATATAATAAAGATATATATATATAATACCAACTACATGCATTCATTTTCAAAAGCTGCTACCACCCCACTCTAATATACTTGTTAGAGAAATAGGATATATTGTAAAGGACCCATTAATTTGGCCCATTTTATTCTCTCTTGCTTTAGTCCCACATCTCTTGTATAGGATCCTTCTCCTCTCTCCTCTCCTATATATATGTTCTCATACTTGTTTTTGATATATGGAAAAGTGTTTATAAGGTTTGAGACCATTTCTCTACATGGTATCAGAGCATGCGGTCCTCTAGCTGCGGTCCTCCCTAGTCTTCAACCCGCCCAGCCCGCCTTCCCCAGTGGCCTGCCTTTCTGTCCGCTTCGGTCTCCTCTTCTGTTGGTCGCGCGATTTGTTCTAGCCGCTCGAGTTCCTACTCGCGGCCTCTCTCCTCTAGCCGCTCGAGTTCCTACTCGCGGCCCCTCTCTTCTAGCCGCTCGAGTTTCTACTCGCGGTATCTCTTCTCTAGCAGCTCGGCTGCCTCCCGCGGCCTGCCTCTCGCGGGCTGTTCGTTTCTATCTGCTTGACTCTGCGGTTTGCCCCTCTCAGTCCGCTCCATTTCCGCTGCCTCCTGTTGCTCTCTTTCTCCCGTGGATCCACCCCCCTGCTTCTTATAGCCTTCTCTCCTCCAAATTCCGTGGGGCCACCTTCTCTCTTATTCTCCGCTGTCCGCTGCGGACTCCTTTCTCGCCGCGGCCTGTCTTCAGTCCGCTGCTTTGCTCTCCGCTACCGCCTGTCCGCGGGCTGCCTTGCTCGCGACCTGTTCCAGCTCGCCGGCTTCTGCCTTCTCCATCCGCTTGTCTCTCTACTCGCGGTTTGCCCTGTTCGCTGCTGTGCTCCGCCTGACCGTGCGGGCTGTTCCTATCTCACCCGCATCTTGGTCGCGGTCTCCTGCCTTCTCTTCTCTGTCCGCACGGCTTGCCTCTGCCTGCTGCGGACTTCTTCTCCCTGTCCGCTTCGCCTTTGGTCGCGGCCTCCTCCAGCCGCTTGTGTTTTCACACCTTGACCGAGCGGTCTCTGCTCTAGTCGCGCGGACTCTCCTCTCTTGCGGACTGCTCTTGTCCGCCGGCCTTCTCCTGTCTGCTGCGACCTGCTCAGCTTTCTGCGGCCTCTGCTTGGTTGTTCTGCTTGGTGCTCGGCTTGGTGCTCCTCTGCGGCCTGGTTTTTGGCAACCCCTATCCAGATGTGTGCCTCTTCCGCACTAATCACCCCACCACTGGGCTCTGTGGTGTGTATCTCTGATTGCGGAAGCTCCTGTCTTGTTCACAGTTCCTCATGGATTTTGGACTCCGGTGCGACGCACCACATTACCCCACTACAGCCTCCACACCACCTGGCCTCCGCGCATCCTAAGTTCATCACTGTTGCAAATGGGGATACCACTCCCGTCTCTGGATTAGCTGACATCACTCTTACTCCCTCTATTACACTTCGCTCTGTTCTTCATGTTCCCGGCTCTCCTTTTAATCTTCTCTCTATTAGTCGTCTAATTCACGACCTCAATTGCGACATAACCTTCTCTTCCACTTTTTGTGTTGTGCAGGATAGCAAGACGCGGAACATCCTCGGTACCGGGCGACTGTCCAATGGGCTCTACATTTTCAGTTCCCCTTCTCCCACGGCTCTCTCCACCATCTCTTCTGTTGAATGACATCGTCGTCTTGGGCATGCTACTCTTCCAATTCTCCAGAAAGCTCTTCCTGATGTTTCCCTTGCTGAGTTTCGGTGTGAGTATTGCATTTATGGCAAACAACATCGTGTCTCCTTTACCTCCCCTAGTACTCCGTGCGATACCCCCTTCTCCTTAGTCGATTCTGATATCTGGGGGCCATATAAGCTCCCGAGTGTTTTTGTCTATCGGTATTTTGTCACATTTATCGATGACTACTCCCGCGTTACCTGGTTATATTTCCTTCGCGATCGTACTGAACTTCCCTCCACTTTCCGTGCCTTTCTGGTAGAGATTCGTACTTAGTTTTCTACCTGCGTCAAAATTCTTCGTACCGATAATGCACGCGAGTATACGGGCCGCACCTTCTCTAATATCTGCACCGAGTTTGGTATTGTTCATCAGACCTCATGTGCATATACTCCTCAACAGAACGGCGTCGCCGAGCGGAAGAATCGACACCGTCTCGAGGTCGCCCCTCTCTTATGTTTCAGATGCACGTTCCACCTCTCTATTGGAACTTTGTCGTCTCTACTGCCTGTCATCTCATCAACCGCATACCCTCATCTATCTTGAAGTTCGTGGCTCCTGTCACTCTTCTCTTTCCTTCCAAGGCTCTGTTCTCTCTCACGCCCTGAGTCTTTGGATGCACATGCTATGTTCATAACCTGGCTCCGCCCACTGACAAGCTCGCTCCCCGAGCAACCAAGGTGATGTTTGTTGGCTACTCCCGCACACAAAAAGGATATGTCTGATATTCTCCTACCAATGATAAACTCATCATCTCTGCAGATATCACCTTTTGGGAAGATCAACCCTTCCATACCCTCTCTACAGACTCGTTTCTTCCTCCTCTCATTCGGCCCGTCGTCCCCGTTACGTCTCCTTCCCCTCATCTACTTCCAACACCTACCCCCCCCCCCCCCCCCCGCCAATCCGTCCTACGCCGCCTATCATCCAGGTGTACTCTCGTCGCCCTCCGAGCTCTCATGCCCTGCCACGGCCTCCCTCTACCGATGTGATTTCGCGGCCTGCTGATCCGGCGCCTATCTCCACAGCTCATCTCATGGCGAATTATGTCTCGTTACATCGCCTGTCCTCAACCCTTCACACATTTGCTACTTCATTGTCCTCTATTTCTGTTCCTAATTCTGTGCAGGAGGCTTTGCAACATCCGGGTTGGCGTGCTGCCATGGATGAAGAAATGCGCCCTTTGGGCGAATCAGACTTGGGATCTGGTCCCTCTACCACCGGGGCAGCCTACCGTTAGTTGCAAATGGGTTTTTGTCATCAAGCATGCTTCCGATGGGACGGTTGACCGTCTTAAGGCCCGACTGGTGGCTCGTGGCTTTACTCAACAACACGGTCTCGACTATGAGGAGACCTTCTCTCCGGTCGCCAAGCTCAACACGGTTCGCGTCCTTCTCTCGGTCGCTGTGCATCGTCGGTGGCCTTTGCACCAACTCGATATCAAGAATGTGTTTCTCAATGGCGACCTCCAAGAAACCGTATATATGCAACAACCTCCCGGGTTTGAGACCACGGGGGAGTCCAAAGTTTGTCATCTTAAGAAATCTATCTATGGTCTCAAACAATCCTCGCGGGCATGGTTCGATAAGTTCAGTAAAGCTGTTCAGGCAGTTGGTTTTACTCGGAGTTCGGCAGACTTCTCTCTGTTCACTTGACATAGAACAACAGGCACGGTTCTCCTTTTGGTATATGTTGATGACATCCTAATCACAGGCGATGACTCCAAAGGGATACTCGAGGTCAAACAACATCTTAGCTCTGTTTTTTAAACAAAAGATCTGGGCAACCTTCGATACTTCATTGGCCTTGAAATTGCAAGACGTCATGATGGCCTTGTCCTATCCCAACGAAAGTACTGCCTTGACCTTCTCCGTGATGCTGGCTACTCCGGGTGTAAACCTGTAGATACGCCGATGGATGCCAATCACAAGCTATGTGCCCACGGGTCTGACTCTGATGACCTGCTTTCAAACCCTGAGTATTATCGACAGCTTGTAGGAAAACTGATATATCTGACAATTACAAGACCTGACATCTCATTTGTTGTCGGAGTAGTTAGTCGGTATATGCATGCTCCTCGAGGATCTCATTTACAAGCTGTGGAACGGATCCTCAGATATCTGAAGAATGCACCAGGACAAGGGTTGGTATATAAACTATCTTCCTCTCTATCTCTTGTTGCATATTCTGATGTGGACTATGCGGGCTCCCTGGATGATCGACGCACTACTACGGGTTTTTGTACCTACTTTGGAGGGAATCTCATTACATGGCGCAGCAAGAAACAATCTAT
The DNA here is from genome assembly GCA_039583875.1 of Platanthera guangdongensis. Lineage (NCBI taxonomy): Eukaryota > Viridiplantae > Streptophyta > Magnoliopsida > Asparagales > Orchidaceae > Platanthera > Platanthera guangdongensis. The sequence goes on from CM077164.1 coordinate 5,743,516, forward strand.
TGTTGCTCTCTCTTCTGCTGAAGCTGAGTATCGTGCAATGACAGCCGTTGTTTCTGAACTCACCTGGCTGGAGGCACTTCTTAGTGATCTAGGGGTCACCTTATCCTCGCCAACTGTTCTACTTTGCGATAGTCAGGCCGCAATCCACATTGCGAAGAACCCAGTTTTTTATGAAAGGACCAAACACATTGAAGTTGATTGTCACTTCATCCATGAAAAGGTTCAGTTAAAGAAGTTAGAGCTAGAGCATGTTCCAGCTTCTAAGCAAGTTGCTGACATCCTAACCAAGGCATTGCCCCGGCATTTGTACCATCAGTTCTTATCCAAGCTTGGTGCCTACAATTTGTATGCTCCAGCTTGCGGGGGAGTGTTAGAGAAATAGGATATATTGTAAAGGGCCCATTAATTTGGCCCATTTTATTCTCTCTTGCTTTAGTCCCACATCTATTGTATAGGACCCTTCTCCTCTCTCCTCTCCTATATATATGTTCTCATACTTGTTTTTGATATATGGAAAAGTGTTTATAAGGTTTGGGACCATTTCTCTACAATACTCATTAACGGACACCAGCACAAACACACACTCAACAAATAGATCATTGTTCCGTCCCAAGCCAAGCTTCTTCCATCTTCCATGGTCTTCACTCTACTGGAACTCTATCTTCCTCGCAATGCTATAACCATCGAATTCAGGTCCCAAGTGAGGATGAGTAGGATCCTTGATGTAGGGGTAGGCTACGGGTGCACAAACCAACGACACTGGGTGATAGTGCAAGGGTGACACGCTAATCTGAGCCTAAATGCAATATAATTGTCGATATCTCGACAAATAAATTTGAGCAATGATAATTCTAACTTCACACAAATATTTGAAATTGAAAAACGACTAATTAATTTAACAATTTTATAATGGCTTTCCTCCGCTCGGAGGGCCAAAGCACAGCGCGCGGCGAATAGCTCCACATGCAAATTATTAGCGCACCGAAACAATTTCTACGAGCAAGAATCACAACACATATATTTATTCACCAATGAAAATGTCAAATCAAATAATCTAATACCACAAAACAAACTCACAAAGTAGCGGGCTGAACCGAGACACTGAAGAATTAGGGTCCGCATGTGTAGATCGGCAATCAGATGGATAAATAGCGACGTGAAAATGAGGGTGGTGGCTGTTCTTGGCGGTAGATGATGAGATCAGGCGAGAAAAGGGTAGATCCGGCCACATACGAGTAGATCCGGGCCGGGGAGGGGTGGATCCGCTATTTAGGGATGTATCCGGGCAAAAATGGAAAATACGAGTGGTGGAAATAACGAATCGGGGCTGAAATTCCAAGATCTGAATTGATCTTGTGAAATCAGACTAGAGGAAGGTGGATCCATGTGGAAGGGCTTAAGGAGTGCCGACTAGGGCTTTAGACGGCTTGCGGGTGGTGTGGAGGGGAGGAGGGTGGTCGGCTAGGTCGAAGGCTGAAGGGGGTGGTCGGCTTGGAGGGGGAAAGCGGTGGTGGCGGGCTGGAGGGTGGGGGAAGGCCGGTGGTGGGGGTTTTTTGGGAGCCGGCGGCGGTAGGGACTGGGAGCAGTAGGACGACAGTTTGGGAGGGGGTTTTGGGGGCATTCGGCGGCTGGGTGAGAGGTATGAGGGGTGGAAAATGAGGGCTAGAGTTAGGGGTTGCCTTGGGTGGAAGAACGAGCACCTAGGAGTCATCACTTAAGGTTCCACGGCGTCGGCACTAGGGGTTCATCGCTGGAATCCGAGAATAGTAGTCTCCAAATTCTGCAATGTCTTCAACTAGCCCACAAACCATCTATTTATAATAAAAGGAGGATTAGGGCATCCCACAATCGATGACTATGATTGGTCGAAGGTGGGGCCACCTAAATACATAAAAATAGAATGCAAAGTAGTGAAATAATATATCAAATCGATTCACAACGCGAATCTGAACACATCTGCAGAGTCCGATCATCGATCCGGGCAAGTCATATATGAAAAGTCGTCAAATCAGCTCTGAATGAGCCTAAAACTCGTCATCCACTGCAAGTGCTTGTCTATGTTCCACATCAATCTCCACGACTTGAAAGAATTCATCTCCCGATGAATATGGATCAAAATTCTCTCGCTGCAAGACAACGGAAGTGGAGGTGTCGGCGGCTGGAAATCCCCACTGCTTGGGTCCACATACTCGTGAGGCTCGTAGTATGACGTCATATCCTCAACACTAAGTACCAGGTGGATACTCATACTTGCAAGGAAATCAAGATCATAGGTGTTTGCTTCGATCTATCTCGTGATTATATAGGGACAAGCCTCGCACAGAGCCTCGCAACGCAGATTCTCATCATCACTTGCCCGCCTTCATGAAATATCTACTCTTGTCAGTGAACATCCGTATGTGATTTACAACATTTATTATCATTAGGGATTTTCTGTCGGACCGACTCATGCCACATATGCAAACGACAAAAAAACAACTTAACAGACACATGCAAATGATGAAAAAATGACTCGACATACTCATGCAAATGAAACATGACCGACACAACATACATGCTACGAGAAAGTCTAATAATGACCAGGACGTCTCGGTGGTCTATCACGGGGCTCTCTCGGTGGAGTGTAGACAAACTCATCCCGTGTGTCACGAGTGCTCAGATGATCGTGAGAGACATCCATACTTAAATGCGAGCTCGTAAAGAGCCAAATGTCTCTCGGGGAATGTAACACATCAGGTGACTCACCAGGAGGTGTGTATGAAAAGTCATCATAGATAAGATGACCAACTGAGTGAAAGTCGTGTACACCGACTATAAGACGTGACTCTCGAGTGTGGTGCATGTTCTCGAAAAGAAAGAGCTCATTTGGTGGGTCATCTGGTGGTGCGTCCCAAAACTCATCGATGGTGCAATGCGCCATAATGTAGGTCCTCAAAATATGCGTATGCTCAAGCGTACTCAAGAAAGACCCTACATACGTTATGCTCTATGCAAGATCAATTCTCTGGGGCAAGACTATAGATGATAGCGAAAGAGACACCAATAACTCAAAGCTCATAAACGAGGGTCTCACCCGAATCATATCCTCGCCAGGATGTGGCGGCTCATCAGGAGGCTCAACAGGGGGGTCATCGTAAAACTCGTCATTAGGGTCATGATCCTTCATGTGAGTACCATCGTAAGGGACCGTGTCCCCGTAAATGGGTGATATAGTCACTACAAGATCACCATCAGGCTCTGTACTCTCAGTCATGATGTGACTTTGGGTAATGACAATGGGAGAGCGACACAGACCTACACCCAAGAATGGATCCATGAGTGCGGTGTCAGGAAATGGGTATGTAGTTGGGGTGCTAACTAACCCAGTGTATGACAGAGGAGGAGGTGTGGGTGAGGGACACAACAATACAGACTCAGTAAGTCGCCCAGGCTCGCTCTCAATCGAGGTCACAAGAGGCGGGTCAGAAATAAGAGATAGATCACTCACTAGGCTAAGCACCTCACTGGGGTGAGAACATTTCGAATCAGATATCACTTCAGTTATGTCTGACTGAACAATGATAGGCAAAGTGGTGTCCTCGGTGTGAGAGGAGCTTGTACTATTGAGGTCAAGGTGAGAATCTCATCGACCAACTCTTGTTGATCTCAATGACTGTTCATAATGAAGGGCGAGTTGATATGTCTGCTTAAGGGACTTCGAGTTATGATGAACCACTTTGGTAAGTATGTCAGACCGAAGTCCAGACCGAAATCGGGGAGTGGTCATGGCTGGGTCTTCTCGAATGTCACTCCTCACAACTAACTCATCAAAGCGATCTTTGTAATCACCGACAGACATGGATCTTTGCAGAAGGGAAAAAAATGGTCGAGCAAGCGACTCCGATACGACAAAGCCAGATACCTCTGACATAATGCACACTTCATGTCCACCCAACTAGTGTTGCGACAAAGATGGTCTCTCTCGCGGGTCCACTCAACGCAAACTCAATATGCCCTCGCCTGATCTAGAAGTCTAAGTTTCGCAAACTTGATGCGACGCTCACCGAATAACTCAAAATGATCGAGACAATATTCCATATTTACGAGCCAATAACTGAAAGACTAGAGACTCGATGAGCCGTCAAAAGAAGGGACAGCAGTACAAAACTGACTCTCAAGATCTCTCTTGAAATGACTATCCTCATAATAATCATCTGTAAGGTAACCAACTTGTGTCGAAGGTTCAACACGATCCGCTCGCGTGTACGGATAAGAACAACGGCAATCATCATACTGATCGTCTCTAGCATCGTGGGGTCGTCTCGATGAGTCAACACGATCTCTAAAAGTGGTGTGCTGCGATCGAGGATAACTGTCGTAGTAATGTGAGGGTCTTCCTGACGGGGCTCTGTGAGAGCGGGTGCAAGTGGACTCGGGACCTCCAAAGTGAGGAGAAGAATAATTGTGACACCTAGACATAACAAAAAACCTATAGACTCTACGATTGCATATCAAAAAGTGTGTGCAACTTCCCTCTGATACCAAAATGATGCAGGGGTAGGCTACGAGTGCACAAACCTAAGACTTTGGGTGATAGTGCAAGGGTGACACGCTAATCTGAGCCTAAATGCAATGTAATCGTCGATATCTCGACAAAAAAATTTAAGCAATGATAATTCTAACTCCACGCAAATATTTGAAATTGAAAAACAACTAATTAATTTGGCAATTTTATAATGGCTTTCCTCTGCTCGGAGGGCCAAAGCACAGTGCGCGGCAAATAGCTCCACCTGTAAATTATTAGCGCACCAAAACAATTTCTACGAGCAAGAATCACAGCACATATATTTATTCAGCAATGAAAATGTCAAATTAAATAATCCAATAACACAAAACAAACCCACAAAGTAGCGGGCTGAACTGAGACACTGAAGAATTAGGGTCCGGACGTGTAGATCAGCGATCGGATGGGGAACCGGCGACGCGAAAATGAACGTGGTGACTATCCTCGGCGCTAGATGATGAGATCGGGTGAGAAAAGGGTAGATCCGGCCACGTACGAGTAGATCCAGGCCGGTGAGGGGTGGATCCGCTATTTAGGGATGGATTCGGGAAAAAATGGAATGTACGAGTGGTGGAAATGACGTATCGGGGCTGAAATTCCAAGATCTGAATTGATCTTGTGAATTCGGACTAGAGGAAGGTGGATCAATGTGAAAGGGGCTTAAGGAGTGGCCGACTAGGGCTTTAGACGGCTTGCGGGTGGTGTGGAGGGGAGGCGGGTGGTCGACTGGGTGGAAGGTTGAAGGGGGGTGGTCGGCTTGAAGGGGGAAAGCGGTGGTGGCGGGCTGGACGGTGGGGGAAGGCCGACGGTGGGGGTTTTTTGGGAGCCGGCGGCGGCAGGGCCTGGGAGCAGCAGACCAGCAGTTTAGGAGGGGGTTTTGGGGGCAGCCGACGGCTGGGTGAGAGGTGTGAGGGGTGGAAAATGAGGGCTAGGGTTAGGGGTTATCTGGGGGGGGGGGGGAGAAAGAGCACCTAGGAGTCGTCATCTAGGGTTCCACGGCGTCGGCAGCGAGGGTTGATCGCTGGAATCGTGAATAGTAGTCTCCAAATTCTGCAATGCCTTCAACCAACCCACAAACCATCTATTTATAATAAAAGAAGGATTAATGCATCCCACCATCGATGAGTACGATTGGTCGAAGGTGGGGCCAACTAAATACATTAAAATAAAATGCAAAATAATGAAATAATATATCAAATCGACTCGCAACGCGAATCCGAACACATCTGCAGAGTCCGATCGTCGATATGAGCACACCATATATGGAAAGTCGTCAAATCAGCCCCGAATGGGCCCAAAACTCATCATCCACTGCAAGTGCTCGTCTATGCTCCGCATCAATCCTTATTTCGCCGATGTGATCCGACGGAACCCTCTCTTTAGTGAGACTCAATGGTCTTCCTCAGTAGTAGAATTTATGGTATGGATTCACATGAGGCAATGCTCCCCATGCTCGTCATCCAACCGAACTCCATTACCTCATGCTCACTGATAACATACCATCAATACTCTTGGCCGCCATCTAACTTCCATCACATCACCACCCCCCTCCCCCCAACTATCTCAGACTCCAACAACTCTCATCTGTGATTGCATGTTCTTTTTCTTGGGGATTCTTAAAAAATAATGAAAATCTCAAGCCAATATTTTTTTAACACGATTTAATTCCCAAATGTCACTATACCTGATGAATAACTAATTTTGAGGTTATGCACCCGAAAAAGTGATGCAGTGGTAGGTTGACTCGGGGTGGATGCTCTAAATGTAATACTAAATGTGATGAGAATGATGACGATGCAAGAATTGTTCAGCTAAAATTTGCAACAATAATTAATTATTGTAAAAATATAATAGAGGCACAAGAATTCACAAATTTCTTTATTTAAAGAGAAACAAGCGTATTTGCAAATCAAACGATGCGCAATTATTTCAAGCGTGTGGAATTAACCCTGCAAATCGAACAATTATGGATACTAACATCAAATAAAATAAATATCCACTACAGATTGGGTACCAAAATAAACAACAATAGAGAATAAAGCATTATACCACAATTCACACGTGCAGGCAGAGACAATGATGGTTGTTGGAGGGCATCCAAGGTCGCAGAAAGCGGGGACAATGTCGAAAGTGGAGTTCTCGACTGGTGGAGGCTTGTGTGGGCTAGGTGGTGGTTGTTAGGGGAAAGTGGGTGGCTGTAGGGATTTCATGGTGTGGAAAATCTGGGATACGAGAGGGCTCAAAAGGGAAGGTGGTGGCCTTACGGTGATCGGGCGGTGGAGGAGGAGGAGAAAGGAAGGGACGGCCTTGGCGTCGCACCAAGGATCCAGGAGTTGCACCTGGAGACACACGACCGGCGGTTCCTGCAAAACTGCAAAACCTTCGATGCCCCTCCCTTGAACTGTCTGCATATATATAACCCTAAAAACAACAATCGTTGCATGACAGGAAGATCAACATAAGTACCTGAATCAGATAGTTCATACTATTTGGGATGATTGGGCGTCAAGTACAACTCAAAACATAAAAAGTAATATATGAAATCGACTCCGATCGACCATACGGACGCAACCACGGACAAGGATCGTCTAACTGGGTAGCGGATCACAACCTCCTGCGGGAATACACCTGTGTCGGACGTTGTGAGCCAACAAAAAGTCTTGATCTTATATCTAAATAAACCTTCGTCCAATGTCAAGCAAAGTTTGGTTAACTTCCTGTTTCAATATACCTCAAAAAATCATTTGTTATATGGTAAACTACCTATTTCAGTACACCTCGGAAAAAAAGAGTGCCTGAGATCCTCTTGAAGGAAGTGCATTTCGTAAGCAATCAGTAAGCTAAAACAGTCATACAATGAAACATAGCTACCTATCTCAAAATGTAGGCAAGATGGAGAAAAGATTACAGTTGGTAAATACTTGAGAAAAGTTCCTTTGAAGCTCTTCCATCTTCTGGTATAATGCGGAGTTGGTTTCCCGCTCCAGTAAATGTCTTTCTTCTTGTTGTGACAAAAGAAGCAAAGCAGCAACCTGACATCGAACAAATATGAAACAAATAAACTATCAGGGTACCTTGCATCCATCTAGGTTTATAATGAAGAGTTGAACATGAATCCATTTTTCACTAAATTTAATAAACACAAAGAAACAATCGAATGAAAGTAGTTAAGAGAAGGGAATGTGAATTTTCACTTTTTCTTGTAATGCCTGGGAAAGGAAAACCGAGGTATTTCCCATTCTGCTTGAAAGATCACTTGAGAGAATATTCACCCCCTACATTAACACCATGTCATATACAGGAGTTGGTTAAACAATCAAAATTTGATAATTATGAGCACAAAATTAGTCTATGTGGATTCATCTCAGTTCATCCTCACAACCATTCAAAAGCCACTATATAAAGGCTATAATTTGACAAATGAAAGCCTTTCAAAATTTAATTAATTTCACCATCATTTACTTTCCTATTAGAATATGACTATTCAACGAATGCCCTAATTGATAAGAAAAACTGAGTGCGGTAACTTAGAAAGAATCAATGCCTAAGATTTTCTAATGCAGATAAGAGAGAAAACAGAGAATGGTAAACACAATAATAGATGGAATTTCTAGATCTTCCAATAAACGTAAAAATGATAAAATGAAATATTGATGCTGGTACGAATGCGCTTCTTCGTTGACGAATACACAAATGCTTCTTGAACAACCTCCTCACCACAAGAGAAGAATTGGAGGTGTCTTCTTTAGTCATCTTCTAAAATTACGTTTGTAATTAATTATGTTGTCTCTTGTCTTATTAAGATTCCCCCTTCCTATAGTAGGAGGGCTTTGATAAGAGTTGGTTTATCTGGGAGTCTTGTAAACTCTCATTTAGAGATGAACTCTTAGAGAGGAACTAGCCATCAAAAGCTTGGCGTGAGCATGAACCACGAGTTTGTAAATGTTTTGAGGTTTTAGAGCAATCATTCGCTCGAGTTTATATCAACTAGTATGAACTTCCGCTCCTTCGGCCCCCGGGAACTCGCCATCACGGTGCACAATTCCTCTCTCGATATGTTCACCACTATGGCATTGATGCATCAAGCTTCGATCGGTTCGACGCTACTCTCGACGACATCCTCGCAAAGGAACACAGGATTAGCCACTGACTCGTCCGCTCCCCCTCTCCCCTTCTCTTCCCTCTGACAGAAGCCCTAGCTACTTTCCTTGCTCCCTACACCTCCTTACTTCCTCCTCTTACCCTTAAAAATCTAGTAACAACAAATCCATTGTCCGACCTTAGCACCACAATTCACTGCAAAGCCTTTCGTTGTTTTGCGCAACTGAAGCAGTCCACTTCTCTTGCATCCGACTAAGTGCTCAACACTATACCCCTATTAAACACTTTCAACCCCTACCCAACATAGTCACCGCCACTCACAACTTCTACCACACCTACAATGCCATTCATGCTTCCTGCGCACTAGAAAGGCCTCTATTATAGACCCAAACACCTCTTGTCATCCCTCCCTGCTTCGAGGTCTAGCATCTCCCTACAAAAGATTTGTCGCACCACATCATTCCTCAGAGAAGGGCTCAACCTCACCTCATAAACTATCAATGACAAGCACTTCTCAGAATAGGATTGACGCCTTCTGCACCTCCATCCCACGCCTCGATGACGCCCTCTTCCACCTTTTTCCAGAGCCCGGATATCTTCCATGTTCATATGTTTCAATGAATGAAATTTCGTCCTACAGTTCCCGAAGTCCCCCTACAACACCATGTTAGCGCCTTAAATCAAGTCCTACACACTATTATTATCGATTCTCCTGCAATAAACTCAATATTATCAACAATTGTTTTCAGAAACATCCATTTAATCCCCCCCCCAAATCTCCAAACATTCACACTCAAGAAGACTCATCTAACCCTAATTCTAATATTCTGGTTCACATTTATAAAAATACATATCACCCTTACCTCTTGACCTACTTAATGCCCAAATCAACTAGATTTTCAAAAAATATGAGACGCCCATTTTCACTCCTAAATTAATAAAGACTAGGGTATATTTCTTCCTTCGTTGTGAGAACCAGATGACTTCAGTTAAATCACTCAGCCACCCACCATGGACAATAACTCTCGTTACACATATTCAACAGTTTCTCCTCCACTGATTCATGATATGATGCCACACATATTTCTCAAACACATGACCATTGAGGATATGACCAATTTTCAGAACTGGTGTATTGATGAGAATACAGTCCTTGATTGACGGGTAAGCATACGTTCCTCAAATAAACTCCTTATTACGAGAGAAGAGCTAGAGGTGTATACTTTAGTGATCCTATAATATTATTATTGTAATTAATCATGAGTTGTCTTTTGTCTTATAAGATTTCTCCCATCCTCAGTTGGGTTATCTAGCGAGTCCTTGTAAGGTGCCATTTGGAGAGGAATTCTTGGAGGGAACCAACCGTCAACAGCTTACCAGGAGCATGTCTCACGATTTTGTATTTATTCTCATGCTTTAGTACAATAATTCGCTAGTTTGTTTAAGATGCAAATTAACAAAAAGGTCCAAGGAAGCGAGCTATCAAACACAAACACTAATTTCCACATAGCAAATTTTGATAGTTAAGTAAAAGGAACAAGTCAATTGGAATTAGTTGAGGGGTCTATCAGAATAATTACTTTAAGTCGCAAGATACAATGTTATGAAGTCAATAATCTTTGATAAATTACAGATAAACAAATCTAACATACGAGATAAAAAGAAGAAAAAAGAGAAGGGGATAAGGTAGACCAAAATAAGTAAATATAAAGGGATATGTATATACAAGACTCCAGTCATCGGCTTCACCTATGCCTCTGGCCGCACCGATGGAGTTAAAGCACGCTACCCTTTAAGGTAGAGTCAAAGCACGCTACCCTTTAAGGGTGTGGCCCTAGATGTTGGAGGACAGTTGTAGACTCCATCAACAACACCCAGGCAAGGACGTACATTGGTTCGTGAACTACATTTAATTTAATATTATTTAAGTATTTAAAAAATATTTTAAAACGAGACATTTAATTTTCCATTATATCATTGGGAGAATATCAAAAACTGCATTGGTTCGCAAACTCTTGGAATTTCAATATTTTAAAACCTATTAAAGCCTCTATTGATTAAAATTTATTTCCTATTTCTGTTAAAAGCTAACTCAACCTCATTAAGACCTAGCCAAGAAAATAATGAAAGAGAATTCCTTCTCTGCACATCGCTCCCGAGGGACACAGTTCCATCCCCAACGAAGCCACTTTAGCCTCGACGATGCCCCATCCAGCCCCAACGATACTCAATGCTGCCAATTCCAGAGGCTTCACCACCAACCATCCTGATGACTATTCCATTGGGATCAAACATTGAGAGCCTCCTCCTTTGATTTGCCGAGTAGTACAATACTGTTCTTGCCATAGAAGCCCCTCCAACAACCTCCAGATCCCTCCTAGCAGGGTCTGACAACCTCATTACTTACCACCATCGTTCCAGCCTGACCGTTTCCATGCCACCCTCTCCTAAGCAACAAGAGCTTGTTAAGCCTCCTCCACTCAACTCCTTCCTCCATTGCCCAGCTCTCAGTCAGTCAGGACTCCAATACTGTTGTGCACAACTAGTTCTGAGAGTCTCCAAGGTTGATGCAAGCCCATTCAGTCATAGTTCAGACCCAAGCCCAGATTAGTTTTGACACCACACTTGCGAGCTAAAGATATACTACTTGTGGTTCTCTCACTTATGTCTTGTTAGAATAACATTATGCTTTATTTATTTCATCGTTATTATTTTGGAGTTTGCCCTAAACTATGGTTGTCTCTTTGTCATTAATTATAGAAGCTTGTGTTATTCCTCTTTGTCACTGATACGTATACAAATTCAGTGACAAGGGTGAGGATATCTGGAGGATTAACACATGAATTCCCTATCACTTTTGGCTTACATCAAAGCTTTAAGCCCTTATCTCTTTACCCTTATCTTAGATGAGCTCGCCGGACATATCCAACAAGCAATACCTTGGTGTTTATTGTTTACAGATGATATCGTTTTGGTTGATGGGTCGCGGGAGGGTGTAAACACAAAATTTGAATCTTGGCGACACTTCAGAAAAGAAGGGTTTTAGGTTAAGCAGGGCAAAAACGTAGTATATGGAGCATAAATTTAGTAGTACAAGAAGGACGGATACCTTCGTTATTAAGTTGGCTGATCAAGATATTTCCTGCAGTGAGTGTTTTAAATATCTCGGATCGATAGTTCAAAAGGACAGAGGTATTGATAAAAAAGTGACACATAGAATCCAAGCGGGTTGGTTGAAGTGGAGAGGCGCGTCAGGGATCTTATATGATTGTAAAGTACCATTAAAACTTAAGGGCAAGTTTTACCATACTGCAATTAGACCAGCGATGCTCTATGGTTCAGAGTGTTGGGCAGTGAATTGTGTACATGAGCAAAAAAAATGAGAGGTGTGGAGATGAGAATGCTTAGGTGGATGTGTTGACACACGAGACTGGATAAAATTAGGAATGAATGTATCAGGGATAAGACAGAAGTAGCGCCAATTGCTGAGAAGATGCGAGAAGCTCGACTAAGATGGTATGAACACGTACAAATGAGACCATTAGAGGCACCTGCTAGGTGTTGTGAGAGTCTAGTCACTAGACATGTTAAACGAGGGAGGGGCAAATCAATAAATACTTGGAATGAAACTATAAGGAAAGACATGATGTACTTAGGCATTAGTGAGATTATGACAAAAGATAGGGCACAATGGCGACAAAGGATCCATATAGCCGACCTCACTATAGTGAGATAAAGGCTTGAGTGTTGTTGTATGATTTATAATTTCATGTCTTTTACAAATTGACCATTGGCCATTTGAGAGCATCATGCTAAGCCCCAATTTAATTACTTCGTTTTTTTTGCAAAATGAGTCAGTCACGCTCTCCTCAATTTACTTTAATCTCATCATAAATATGGAATAAAAAATATTAAAAAATCTTTTAATATTGGTTTACATCAATTTGATATCAGAGCTCCTTAATTCACTCCGAGCATGAATTAGACGATCAGATTTAAAAAAAAACGTGCATACTTTTAACTTAAAATATTTTAATTTAAAATAGTTAAAATTTAAAGTTAACATTTTTTAGAAATATATGTTTGTATTTTAAGATCTCAAACATATGTTATTTCTTATTTAATGTATATCACAACAAGAAAAATCATGATTAACAAGGAGCAAAATTCGTTGCTAATTAGATAAATTCGTTGCCAATTTTAATTAGTAAGGAATCTATAAACGAAAAAAATTTGTAGTTAATATGGTCCTACCTAAATTTAGCAAGGAATTTATTTCTTTCTAATTAGCAAAGATTTTTTAGGAAGGAATTCTTTTGATGCTAATGTTTTGTATTTTATATAATCATTTGATTAAATTTAAATAATATTTATATACAAAAAAAATATTTTTTAATATTCACTTGTTAAGAATCGAATCGAAGACCTCTCATATATAATTTTCTTACCCAACCAACCCTACTAATTAACTAATTCATTTATAGATGGCGGTAATATATATATATATATATATATATATATATATATATATATATATATATATATATATATATATATATATAAGTATATTATTTATATATCTGATTATTTATTTATACATACATTTATTTATTTATTTATATATGTTTATTTATTTATTGTTTAATATATATAGTTTATTATATATAATTATTTATATATATCGTTATTTCTATATATTATATATATTTATATATTTCTGTATATTTTATATTTGTTTATTTATTTATACTTTTTATATATATTTATTTATTTATTTCTCATTGGAGCAAGGCAGGGAGATCACACGGGAGTGTGACGAGCTCGGTGGTGAGATCGTGCGGGAGAGTGACGATCTTGACAGGGGAGCAGTATCAGTATGAGAATGAGGATATAAAGGGCTTCTTTAATTTGTCTAAAAACATATGATATATATTTTTTTTATTAAAAGTGAGATGAAAATATTTGCAGGGAATTGAATCTTTCCCTCCATATATATTTAATCTAAAATAATTAGTATAGAAATTTTGAAAGAAAATATTTTATTTATATTTAGCAACAAAATAATTCGTTGCTATTTTTGCAACGAATTTTTTCGTTGCTATTTTTGTAGGTAAAAACAAATATTATAAACCTAGCTAAATTTGATGTTAATTAGTAACAAATTATTTAGATTTCCTAATTTTTGTTGCTAAATGAAGTTTTTTTTGTAGTGTGTATATATATATATATTAATTTGAAATCATTTTAAGTTTTAAATATTAAAAAAGACGAGTATTTCTTTTAAAAAAATAATAATAATAGAAATGTCTCTTATTTTGAAGAATTAAACTATCTTAAATACTTAAAAGTTAAATTATAAAATATAAATATCATAAGGAGTTTAGAAAGTGGTGTCAATGATTTAAATACTCAATGGAAAACCTAGCAAAAATAATCAAAGTTCTCGCTAAAAGAATCAAAGATGTAAGTAATGTAATGAATTGATTACACACATTAGTCAATAACAAAGAAACCACCATAAACTTAGAGTGAGTATCTGCCCTAGTACTTGAAGAGAACCCAATCCTAAATGTCTAGAGCTTGCACACTCAGGTCATGAACTCTGTAACACGTTGTTGGGATATAGGGGTGTGCATGAAAAATCAAAAACCGACCAAACCGCCCCAAACCGAACCGATTTTACACCGAACTGAACGACTCGGTTCGGTTTTGGTTTTCCTCCCTAAAAAATCGAACCGCACTGACTAATAATGCATCTAAAAATATTACCAATAATGATCTTTTAACTATTTTTATGAACTAAATAATGTACACAAATTATATCAACTTAATAATTTTAATATCATTTGAACCAAAATAAATTTTTGTAATGCATATTTTATGCATCAAGACGAATTAAACATTTTGTTGAACTGATTTTTTTTATATCTTTTTTATATTTATTACTCGATTTCACAATAAAAATATTCAATCATTTTTTAATGTAATATGAGCTATTAGCTATAATATATCATATGAAAATAAAGCTTGATGATATTAATTTTTTAATTGTCATACTGTACAACCACCATATCCGGCCGAGCGGGATCCTCCACAAGTGGCGCGCTCGGGACGTGCCATGAGCGACGTTTTGGTGCAGCCCCGTTCGAAGGCGTGCGGGTTCTCGTGCACGCGTGCATAGGTTTTGTACGTACAGGTTTTTTACAAATGAAAGTTAATTTTATAATATATATATATATATATGTATTGGGTTGGGAATAGGAGAGGCATGGGGTACAGCAAAAAGGGTGAGAAAAAAGTCACGCGGGAAATAAATGAGAGGGGCTCGGTACAGGTGGAAAAGAGGAAGAAAAAAGAAGAAAAACAAGAAATAAAGAGGAGAGAAGAGGGGCAGGTGGGGGGCTCGGGTAAGACAGGACAGCACAGATAAAAAAAAAGGAAAGAGAAGGAGGCGGGGGATGAGATCGGCTTCCCCGACGAGGGTTCGGCCTGGACCACGGCAACCCCGCCCCCTCTCTCTCTCTCTCGTTGGCTGGAGCACGACAGCAGCCCGCTCTCTCTCTCTCTCTCTCTCTCTCGTCGGCTGGAGCACGACGGCAACCCCGCCCCGTCTCTCTCTCTCTCTCTCTCTCTCTCTATCCGGCCGCCTGAAGCGGCAGCTCGAGCCGCCCCCCTCTCCAGTTTTTCTGTCCAGGCCGCCGCCGGCAAGGGGCAGCCCGAGCTTGGCTCTATCTCTCTCCCTCTACCCCGACCTCTCTTCGTTGCCGTCGCCTAGGGCAAAGCGAGGCCGGCCGGGAGCTCCTCTCCCGGCGCCGTCTGCAGCGAGGCCGGCCGGGAGCTCCTCTCCCGGCGCCGCCGACAGCGAGGTCGGCCGGGAGCTCCTCTCCCGGCGCCGCCTACAGCGAGGCCGGCCCTCTCCCGGGCCGCCTAGCGAGGCCGGCCGGGAGCTCCTCTCCCGGCGCCGCCTACAGCGAGGCCGGCCGGGAGCTCCTCTCCCGGCGCCGCCTACAGCGAGGCCGGCCGGGAGCTCCTCTCCCGGCGCCGCCTACAGCGAGGCCGGCCGGGAGCTCCTCTCCCGGCGCCGCCTACAGCGAGGCCGGCCGGGAGCTCCTCTCCCGGCGCCGCCTACAGCGAGGCCGGCCGGGAGCTCCTCTCCCGGCGCCGCCTACAGCGAGGCCGGCCGGGAGCTCCTCTCCCGGCGCCGCCTACAGCGAGGCCGGCCGGGAGCTCCTCTCCCGGCGCCGCCTACAGCGAGGCCGGCCGAGAGCTCCTCTCCCGGCGCCGCCTACAGCGAGGCCGGCCGGGAGCTTCTCTCCCGGCGCCGTCTGAAGCTCGAATTAGCCACCAAGGAAAAATGAAGAGGAAGGCGGAGATTTCTTCTCTCCCAACAGGGTTCGGCCAAAGAAGGCATGGGGATTTCATCGCCCAAGAGGGATCAAGATTACAACTAGAGCAAGGCTTAGCCTGGAGTGGAGATCGGTCACCGTCGCAACCACTCAGGACTAAGCTAGCCAGGGGCTCCTCTCCCGGCACCGCCGCCAAGCACGCGTCAAGGGTAACGATGTTTCTACTTGGGCAGGTGAAGCCCTCAGTTTCCATATTTGCATGGAAGCCCCTCTCCACCAACGGGTGGAGAAAGGGAGCTCTCCGACGGGTTGACGTGTACGTCCCCGCAATTAACTGTGTTAGCACCCGGAAGCATGAGTACGGGTTTAGGCATGCTGTGTGAAGCCCATCCGGACGTGTGAGCCGGATTGGTGATGTTCTGGGGTTCCCGGAGAAGACTCCGAGGAAGTTGTATATTTTCCATTTGCAGGGAATGCGCACCATAGCCCCGAAAAAGGGGTATGTGCAATATGTTCGGCCAGCTTATGTTAACCAACTGGCGTTTAGCTGACCGCCGCTTGTCGAGACGTTGGCGTACAGGTGTTGCAGTACCAGGCGGGGAGTAGCGGGCTTAAGCCCAAGCTTGTGCCGGCCCTCGAAGGCCTTTTTTGTTTATATTGCCGGCCTGCGTGCCGAAGTATGGAATTCGTATTCCTGTAATATTTTTTTAATATATGTGATGCTCTGAGAATGTGTAGCTTCCTTCCTCGTTTTAGGCGGGCGGTGTTCTCATGAACCACTCGCCCCGTGGGGGCCCCGAGGTATAGTTGCCGGGAAGCCCCTCATGGCCTGTTGACAGCCGGTCAGAATAGCGGAATTACGCTGTTAGTGGCCCAGTTTGGGCAGCGTGTCGTGGCATTGCTCGGCGAGTTTGCGCCATTAGTAGAGCGGGTGAGGGGCATTTCGTGTAGACCCAAGGAGACACATCTGGATAGGAGAGAGTTGGTCTTGAGATCCTCCTTAGATGTTCCGGTCGGCCAAGAGTGCCCTCCGAAGGTGTCTTAGCTCAGCCTTTGGCTTGGGAGGGGAAGAGTTTGCTAGTCTTCCGGGTATGCGGTGGGTCCTCCACGCTGAGACCTTGGGTCTGTCCCTTGTGTTCCTAATCTTGTGCCTAGATCGTTCGCTTGAGGGTAGTAGGTGCGCGGTCACCCCTCTTTTGGGACCCCGAACTCCACAGAAGTCAATTTTGGCTTCAACAGTTATGGTGCGGTGAGCGTGGAGAGTGACCAGTACAGAAAAACTCAGTCGAACGTCGTGGATATAGAAGAGGAACCAAGTGACGACCAAGTTCATGTGATGAAAGAAGTCCCCTCCCATTCCCCTCATGTCGCTAGGATGTTCGATCCTGGAGATCAAAACATGCCTTAGGGAGAATATTATATGATCGACCCTCGTTCTCAGGAGGGTGGGCGTAGCGGGTAGATGTGCCCCGTAGTGGGTAGAGATTGACCGGGTAGAGCTACCCCGAGCGCGGCTCGGCCCCAGGTAGACCCGCTGCCTGGCTCCTACTAGCTGGCAGGTCCGTAGGCTCGCCTGTGGGGGAGAGGTCCTGGTTCTTGGTTCTGCACTACCCCGAGCGCGGCTCGGCCCCAGGTAGACCCGCTGCCTGGCTCCTACTAGCTGGCAGGTCCGTAGGCTCGCCTGTGGGGGAGAGGTCCTGGTTCTTGGTTCTGCACTACCCCGAGCGCGGCTCGGCCCCAGGTAGACCCGCTGCCTGGCTCCTACTAGCTGGCAGGTCTGTAGGCTCGCCTGTGGGGGAGAGGTCCTGGTTCTTGGTTCTGCACTACCCCGAGCGCGGCTCGGCCCCAGGTAGACCCGCTGTCTGGCTCCTACTAGCTGGCAGGTCCGTAGGCTCACCTGTGGGGGAGAGGTCCTGGTTCTTGGTTCTGCACTACCGCGAGCGCGGCTCGGCCCCAGGTAGACCCGCTGCCTGGCTCCTACTAGCTGGCAGGTCCGTAGGCTCGCCTGTGGGGGAGAGGTCCTGGTTCTTGGTTCTGCACTACCCCGAGCGCGGCTCGGCCTCAGGTAGACCCGCTGCCTGGCTCCTACTAGCTGGCAGGTCCGTAGGCTCGCCTGCGGGGGATAGCTTAGGATAGGTTAGGATAGGCTAGGTTAGGTTTGTGGAAACGTCCTCGGCACCCCGAGCTCGGCTCGGCCCCAGGTAGACCCGCTGCGCAGGCTCTCATCTAGCTGGCAGGTCCGTAGGCTCGCCTGTGGGGGATAGGTTTGGTTGGTTTGAGAACGTCATCGGCACCCCGAGCTCAGCTCGGCCCCAGGTAGACCCGCTGCGCAGGCTCTCATCTAGCTGGCAGGTCCGTAGGCTCGCCTGTGGGGGATAGGTTTGGTTGGTTTGAGAACGTCATCGGCACCCCGAGCTCGGCTCGGCCCCAGGTAGACCCGCTGCGCAGGCTCTCATCTAGCTGGCAGGTCCGTAGGCTCGCCTGTCGGGGATAGGTTTGGTTTGAGATCTTCATCGGCACCCCGAGCTCGGCTCGGCCCCAGGTAGACCCGCTGCGCAGGCTCTCATCTAGCTGGCAGGTCCGTAGGCTCGCCTGTGGGGGATAGGTTTGGTTGGTTTGAGAACGTCATCGGCACCCCGCGCTCGGCTCGGCCCCAGGTAAACCCGCTGCGCAGGCTCTCATCTAGCTGGCAGGTCCGTAGGCTCGCCTGTGTGGGATAGGTTTGGTTTGAGATCTTCATCGGCACCCAGAGCTCGGCTCGGCCCCAGGTAGACCCGCTGCGCAGGCTCTCATCTAGCTGGCAGGTCCGTAGGCTCGCCTGTGGGGGATAGGTTTGATTTGAGATCTTCATCGGCACCCCGAGCTCGGCTCGGCCCCAGGTAGACCCGCTGCGCAGGCTCTCATCTAGCTGGCAGGTCCGTAGGCTCGCCTGTGGGGGATAGGTTTGGTTGGTTTGAGAACGTCATCGGCACGCCGAGCTCGGCTCGGCCCCAGGTAGACCCGCTGCGCAGACTCTCATCTAGCTGGCAGGTCCGTAGGCTCGCCTGTGGGGGATAGGTTTGGTTGGTTTGAGAACGTCATCGGCACCCCGAGCTCGGCTCGGCCCCAGGTAGACCCGCTGCGCAGGCTCTCATCTAGCTGGCAGGTCCGTAGGCTCGCCTGTGGGGGTAAGGGACCCCGAGTACTGCTCGGCCTCGGGTAGACTCGCTGCTCAGGCTCTCATTAGCTGGGCAGGGCGGTAGGCACACCTAGGGGGAAAGGATTAGCTCCGCGTGCTCAAGAGATTGCAAAATATTTGGCTTCATTATTTCATAATATCTTGATAAATTATGTGCTTATTGTAAGTAAAGGTATAAGGGCAATCCAATAGCAGTGAGAAAAAAAATGTATCGAGTGGTTCAACAAGATCAGAAGGGGCACGAAAAGATTAGTGGGCATAACTGCATAAGTGCAATTTTCAGTTTCTCCCAAAATTTTTCTTTGGGTCGGCTCCCACTCGACGGATACTTGGAGTTGGACATTTCTTTCCGAGCTTGTGTCAACCTCGAAAAGAGCGGGGATTGTGTACAACCTCATATCCGCCGAGCGGGATCCTCCCCAAGTGGCGCGCTCGGGACGTGCCATGAGAGACGTTTTGGTGCAGCCCCGTTCGAAGGCGTGCGGGTTCTCGTGCACGCGTGCGTAGGTTTTGTACGTACAGGTTTTTTACAAATGAAAGTTAATTTTATAATATATATATATATATATGTATTGGGTTGGGAATAGGAGAGGCATGGGGTACAGCAAAAGGGGTGAGAAAAAAGTCAAGCGGGAAATAAATGAGAGGGGCTCGGTACAGGTGGAAAAGAGGAAGAAAAAAGAAGAAAAACAAGAAATAAAGAGGAGAGAAGAGGGGCAGGTGGGGGGCTCGGGTAAGACAGGACAGCACAGATAAAAAAAAGGAAAGAGAAGGAGGCGGAGGATGAGATCGGCTTCCCCGACGAGGGTTCGGCCTGGAGCACGGCAACCCCGCCCCCTCCCTCTCTCTCTCTCGTTGGCTGGAGCACGACAGCAGCCCGCTCTCTCTCTCTCTCTCTCTCTCTCTCTCGTCGGCTGGAGCACGACGGCAACCCCGCCCCGTCTCTCTCTCTCTCTCTCCGGCCGCCTGAAGCGGCAGCTCGAGCCGCCCCCCTCTCCAGTTTTTCTGTCCAGGCCGCCGCCGGCAAGGGGCAGCCCGAGCTTGGCTCTATCTCTCTCCCTCTACTCCGACCTCTCTTCATTGCCGTCGCATAGGGCAAAGCGAGGCCGGCCAGGAGCTCCTCTCCCGGCGCCGTCTGCAGCGAGGCCGGCCGGGAGCTCCTCTCCCGGCACCGCCGACAGCGAGGCCGGCCGGGAGCTCCTCTCCCGGTGCCGCCTGCAGCGAGGCCGGCCGGGAGCTCCTCTCCCGGCGCCGCCGACAGCGAGGCCGGCCGGGAGCTCCTCTCTCGGCGCCGCCTACAGCGAGGCCGGCCGGGAGCTCCTCTCCCGGCGCCGCCTACAGCGAGGCCGGCCGGGAGCTCCTCTCCCGGCGCCGCCTACAGCGAGGCCGGCCGGGAGCTCCTCTCCCGGCGCCGCCTGCAGCGAGGCCGGCCGGGAGCTCCTCTCCCGGCGCCGCCTACAGCGAGGCCGGCCGGGAGCTCCTCTCACGGCGCCGCCTACAGCGAGGCCGGCCGGGAGCTCCTCTCCGGCGCCGCCTACAGCGAGGCCGGCCGGGAGCTCCTCTCCCGGCGCCGCCTACAGCGAGGCCGGCCGGGAGCTCCACTCCCGGCGCCGCCTACAGCGAGGCCGGCCGGGAGCGCCTCTCCCGCCGCCGCCTACAGCAAGGCCGGCCGGGAGCTCCTCTCCCGGCGCCGCCTACAGCAAGGTCGGCCGGGAGCTTCTCTCCCGGCGCCGTCTGAAGCTCGAATTAGCCACCAAGGAAAAATGAAGAGGAAGGCGGAGATTTCTTCTCTCCCAACAGGGTTCGGCCAAAGAAGGCATGGGGATTTCATCCCCCAAGAGGGATCAAGATTACAACTAGAGCAAGGCTTAGCCTGGAGTGGAGATCGGCCACCGTCGCAACCACTCAGGACTAAGCTAGCCAGGGGCTCCTCTCCCGGCACCGCCGCCAAGCACGCGTCAAGGGTAACGATGTTTCTACTTGGGCAGGTGAAGCCCTCAGTTTCCATATTTGCATGGAAGCCCCTCTCCACCAACGGGTGGAGAAAGGGAGCTCTCCGACGGGTTGACGTGTACGTCCCCGCAATTAACTGTGTTAGCACCCGGAAGCATGAGTACGAGTTTAGGCATGCTGTATGAAGCCCATCCGGACGTGTGAGCCGGATTAGTGATGTTCTGGGGTTCCCGGAGAAGACTCCGAGGAAGTTGTATATTTTCCATTTGCAGGGAATGCGCACCATAGCCCCGAAAAAGGGGTACGTGCAATATGTTCGGCCAGCTTATGTTAACCAACTGGCATTTAGCTGACCGCCGCTTGTCGAGACGTTGGCGTACAGGCGTTGCAGTACCAGGCGGGGAGTAGCGGGCTTAAGCCCAAGCTTGTGCCGGCCCTCGAAGGCCTTTTTTGTTTATATTGCCGGCCTGCGTGCCGAAGTATGGAATTCGTATTCCTGTAATATTCTTTTAATATCTGTGATGCTCTGAGGATGTGTAGCTTCCTTCCTCGTTTTAGGCGGGCGGTGTTCTCATGAACCACTCGCCACGTGGGGGCCCCGAGGTATAGTTGTCGGGAAGCCCCTCATGGCCTGTTGACAGCCGGTCAGAATAGCGGAATTACGCTGTTAGTGGCCCAGTTTGGGCAGCGTGTCGTGGCATTGCTCGGCGAGTTTGCGCCATTAGTAGAGCGGGTGAGGGGCATTTCGTGTAGACCCAAGGAGACACATCTGGATAGGAGAGAGTTGGTCTTGAGATCCTCCTTAGATGTTCCGGTCGGCCAAGAGTGCCCTCCGAAGGTGTCTTAGCTCAGCCTTTGGCTTGGGAGGGGAAGAGTTTGCTAGTCTTCCGGGTATGCGGGGGGTCCTCCACGCTGAGACCTTGGGTCTGTCCTTGTGTTCCTAATCTTGTGCCTAGATCGTTCGCTTGAGGGTAGTAGGTGCGCGGTCACCCCTCTTTTGGGACCCCGAACTCCACAGAAGCCAATTTTGGCTTCAACACATACCTTTTTAAAAAAATTCTTGAGATATTTAAGTACACAATTATTTTAAATAGTATAACTGAAAAACTGAAAACCGAACCGAGTAAACCGACCAAAAAACCGAACCGAACCGATAAACATCGGTTCGGTTCCGGTTCCGGTCCAAACCGACCCAAACCGAACTGCTTGCACCCCTATTGGGATATTAGAGTCAAGTTAGGTGCAAGTGATTTCGAGGGACGTTTAGAACCAGAGGAATGTTTAGACTAGTGCAAATGCATGGAGAGTTTCAAGAATTGGAAGTAACTGCCGCTGAATAAGCAAGTCAAATATGCAACGCTTAAATTGAAGAGACCCACATTAATCCGATGGGGAAAACTAAAGCGCATGAGATTTAACATTGAGATGCCCTCATCACCACATGAGTAGAATTCAAGACAACTTAAGAAGCGATATGTTCCCCGTGACTATCTTCAAACAGTGTATCATAGATTCAATAATTTATGACAAAAGAAGTCATTGGGGGCGAGTAAACCAATGAATATCTTGTCCTTCAGTCCCGTCTCAGCATCTGCGGGGACGATGATATGATTGTATCAGTTGAAAGGGGGAAAAACTGATTAATTTATTAAAAGAGTACTCCCCACACATATATATGTAGGGGACAAAGGTACAAAGACAACAATACCATTATGGGTAAATATAATAGTAAAGAAATAAAAAGACTTGATAAAGACTTGATTTCAACTCTCCCCCTCAAGTCGAACGGTAGATATCCGTCATTCCGAGCTTATGAATATCATCAGTGAAGACATCGGAACCTAGACTCTTGGTGAATATGTCAGCTAGCTGATCTCTGGAGTGAACGAAGGGTGTGACTAGGCTTCCTTTTTCAAGATGGTCTTTGATGAAATAACGATCCACCTCAATGTGCTTAGTCCTGTCATGCTGAACTGGATTGTGTGCTATGCAGATGGCAGCTTTGTTGTCACAGTACAGGGATATAAGATATTCCTCCTGAAGCCCCAGATCTTGCAATTGGGTATGCAACCAAAGGCCTTCACAGAGGCCTTGAGACATTGTCCGGTACTCAGCCTCGGCACTAGATCTGGCCACCACATTCTGTTTCTTACTACGCCATGTGACCAGGTTTCCTCCAATGAATGTGCAATAACCCGTTGTAGATTTCCGGTCATCGTGACATCCAGCCCAGTCAGCGTCAGTGAAAACATCGATCCGCAAATGATTGTTCTTAGAGAACATTAGCCCCCGTCCTGGGGACTTCATCAAATACCAGAGGACACGGTAAGCCGCCTCCTGGTGTCTGACCCTTGGGGCATGTATGTACCTACTCAGGATCCCAACAACATATGTAATGTCGGGGCGAGTATGTGAGAAATATAAGAGCTTTCCCACCAATATTTGATAACTGGAGGCATTTGTACGATCACCATTCCTATCCTAATCGATCATATGGTTCTCCTCCATAGGGGTGTTTGCAGGGCACAACCGAGTAGACCAGTCTCCGTTAGCAGGTCCAACACATACTTGCGTTGGGAGATAAAAATACCTTTGTCAGAACGGGTCACTTCAATTCCTAGGAAGTAGCGTAGCCTTCCCAGGTCTTTTACTTCGAGCTCAGCGGAGAGACGGGCCTTCAACTTGGAGATTTTATTTGTGTCATTTCCTGTGATCACAATGTCATCAACATAGACAATCGGAACAACAATTTTCCATTCATTGCTCCTGACAAACAAAGTATGATCAGAGTGTCTCTGCTTGTAGCCAAACTGGGTCATGGCCTTGTGGAATCTACCAAACCATGCCCTCGGGGATTGCTTCAGCCCATACAAGGACATCCATAAGCGACAGACAAGACTCTCTTGTCCATTTATCTGCAAAAGTTATTTCCTACTTTTTTACCTTTCCTTCACAACTTTACCTGTGATGTATGTGATAAGTCTAAGCATTTGAAACATACTTCTTCGCATCTTTCTTCCCCTACTAGCATCCCTATTGATGTTATACATTTTGATGTTTGGGGGTCATCCCCCATTTTATCTTTATCTGGTTTTCGAGGGTTTGTCAACTTATTGATTGCTTCTCGCGCACTACATGAGTTTGTCTGTTAAAACAAAAAATAAAGTTTTTCCTTGTTTTCAAGCATTTCAGTGGTGCCAACCCAATTTAATACCTCTATTTGTGTTCTTCAAAGTGGCAATGGGGGGAGTATGATGATCGTGGTGCCTCTGGCTCTTACCTTACCTCTCACGGTATCATCCACTAGAAAACGTGTGTTCACACTTCTACTCGGAACGGAGTGGCCGAACGCAAAAATCGGCACCTCCTTGAGATTGCTCGTTGTCTCTTATCCATTATGCACCTTCCTAAATCCTATTGGGGTGATGCAGTTCTTACAGCTGCTCACCTTATCAACCGTCTTCCTTCTGATGTCATTTCATTTACTACTCCTCTAGCTCGTCTCTCCACCTTCGGTGTGGTTCATACTTCTCATTTGGCACCATGTGTCTTAGGGTTGTCTGTTTCGTGCATGTGCATCAACCCCATCGCGACAAACTTGACCCTCGAGCTCAACGTTGTGTCTTCCTTGGTTATTCTTCTACGACCAAAGTATATCGCTGTTATCACCCCCCCTTCTCGGCGTATGTTTTGTACCATGGATGTCACCTTCCGGGAGGGGGAGTCCTATTTTCGGCCTTCGACTTTTTTGTCAGGGGGAGAGTAGTGGTGATACAGATGTTACTCTGACTCCTTTCCCTCTTCTCCCTTTCAATCCTTCCATTTCTTCCACTCTGAGATCCATAGATCCTATCCCTGTATCGGATTCCTCTACTACGATTTCTCCTTTTCCCCACATACACCACCGTCGTTCAGTACCAGATTCCTCTACTACGATTTCTCCTTTTCCCCACGTATTCCTAAGACATGGCAGGAAGCTTTGGAGATACTTGCTTGGACACGGGCTATGCAAGATAAGATGTCTGCCTTGGACAAAAACCACACATGTGATGTTTCCTCTCTCCCTCTCAGAAAGAAAGCTATAGAATCTCGGTGGGTCTTCTCGGTTAAGCAGAACCAAGGTGGCAAGGTAGAACGATACAAAGCACGTCTGGTTGCTTAAGGATGCACTCAGACTCATGAAGTTGATTATCAGGAGACCTTTGCTCCTATAGCAAAGATGAACTCCATTCGGGTATTGTTATCGTGCGCTGCTTGCTTGAACTGGGACCTCCATCAACTGGACGTGAAGAATGTGTTCCTCCATGGTGAGCTTGATGAAGAGGTGTACATGAAGTTCCCTCCTGATTGTGTAAAGAAAGGAACTGAAGGGCTTGTCTTTCGCCTAAGGAAATCCTTGTATCTCCTGAAGCAATCACCTAGGGCCTGTTCGAGAGATTTATCACGGCTATGCTCAAGTTTGGATACAAACAGACTCAATCTGACCATATCATGATTATCTGGAGACATGATGATGCAGTGGTAAGGCAGACACGGGGTGGACGCACTAATGCAGTCTTATATGCAATGCGTTGAAATACTGGTGCGACAACGGTCCGTTAAGATTGCAAGCAAGTAATTATGGGTTATAAGTTAACAGCAGGTGCACGGGCAATTGCCAATAATTAATTAAAAGGAGAACGAAAATATTAACTTTGCAAACAATCGAGGCGCAGACTATTTAAAGCGAGCGCAAAAGAACTCCGCAAGTACACAAGTGACGGTACTCAAAACAAACAAAATAACATCCACAAGCAAAATAACATCCACTACAGGTAAGGTGCCAAAATAAACAACAATAAGAGATAAGAACGATATATTACGATTTGCAAATGCACGCGGCGGTTGTTGGTGGCAAGTGACAGTGTTGGGAGTGGAGCGGTGCTGGTAATGACTGAGTGGCCTATAGGGGACGACTGAAGGGGTGGTGACATAGTGGTGGTTAACACTTTGAAGGGGGTGGGGTGGTTTCACAGAGGCCAGTGGTGGACTGAATGGGGAGTGGTGGAGTGGCTTAGAATAACAGTAAGGGAAAGGGGTTCGGGTTGGGAGAGGGAGAGAAAGCCAGTGAGGGTTGATGAAGTGCAGGGATGGGCGGCGGAAAGGGTTTCAGGCGGAGGTGGAGATCGACGGGCTGCTGGGAACAGGGGAGGCCGGCGGCTTGCAGGTCGCGGGTATAGCGGAAGGAGGGGAGAGGAGGGGTCAGGGTGTATGCAAGGAAGAGGGAGGTGGCCTCACGAGGGCTGTTCGGCGGAGGCGGAAGCACTTGGCGTCTCACCGGGCGCGATTCCTTCTCGGCGGAAGAAGATGAACAGGAATCCCTCCTGTGTCTTGATCGACGGTTCCAATGTCTAAAGGAAACTCATGATGCCTCTTCTCCCCAAACAGCTGGCTAGGATTGTTTGGGCCGATCGGGGGTTAAATACTTCTCAGAATAAAAAACATAAAATACGAAAGTAGCTTGAAACGATCATCCGGACGCGACTACGGGCTCCGATCGCCCGTCTGGGCAGTGGATCACTGCCTCCTGCGGGAATATACGCGCGTCGATCGTTGCGCGTCGTCACATGAACAGAGGATTGTGGTTCTCATTGTCTATGTGGAAGTCATTGTGATTGCCAGAAATGACATGGAGGAGATTGTTAATCTCAAAACCCTCCTATCTGCTGAATTTGAAGTGAAAGATTTGGGAAGACTAAGATACTTCCAGGGTATCGAGCTGGTTAGATCTGAGTAGGGTATCTTCATATCTCAACGGAAGTATATATTGAATCTTCTAAAGGAAACTGGTATGATAGGTTGTGTTACTGCGAACACCCATAGGGAGAAAAAACACAGGATTGAGAAAGATGGTGATGGTGATCACACTGATGTATAACGTTATCAAAGATTGGTTGGAAAACTTATATATTTATCTCACACACGCCCTGATATTATGTTTGTGGTCGGTATTTTTAGAAGATATATACATTCACCCAGGATCAGACATCAAGAAGTTATGTATCGTGTGCTATGATACTTGAAGAAAGCCCCAGGTCGGGGTCTCCTATTCTCCAAAAACCACAACTTGAAGATTGAAGTGTTTACTGATGCTGATTGGGTTGGATGTCGTGATGACAGAAAGTCAACAACAGGATATTGTTCCTTTGTTGGTGGAAACCTTGTGACATGGCGTAGCAAGAAGCATAATGTGGTGACTAGATCAAGTGCAGAGGCAGAATATCGGTCTGTCTAAAGGCCTATGTGAGGGCATATGGTTGCGTATTGTATTACAAGATCTGAGTTTCTCTGAGACAGCCCAATTCTCCTTGTCTTGTGATAATAAGGCAGCTATTAGTATTGCCCATAACCCGGTCCAACATGACATGACAAAGCATGTTGAGGTTGACCGACACTTCATCAAAAACCACTTCGATAAAAAAACGGTGGTCACTCCTTTTGTTCACTCCAAAGATCAACTGGCTGATGTGTTTACCAAAAACTTGGGTTGTGATGTGCTCACCGATGATATTCAAAAACTTGGGATGACCGACATCTTCCGACAGACTTGATGGGGAGAGTTGTAATATATATTTAGTCAAGTCCAACTGTCCAAGTCATCGTTTTTTGTATTAACCCCATTTTGGAGTATTGTGGTCTTTTCTCCAGTTTAGGGTTTTCCCTTACTCATATATATGTATGAGTAAGGCCTTTTGAATTATTATGAAAGCATTATTCTTCCCACCGTGTTGTCATTGTCTACCCAGTACCCAACGCCCGCATTTTCGATTGGTGAAAGGGTTAGATTGTAATACCCTCATTTTTTTCGTCTAGTACTAAATTGATTATGTGCCTCCTTGTATTATATGTATATGTTATTGCTGTTTTTGTTTGTTCTTTCCTTAGAAAAAATGTCTCCATAGGATATAAAATTGTTGACAAATGGATAATGTACTCGAGACACACAGGTAGAAGTTGGAATGCATTTTTGCACGAACTTTAGTTTTCCTAGTAAAGAAGGATTATGTTGTTTGTTTCGGTTGAAGATCAAGTGATAAGGCAGACGAGGGAGAAGTTCCTAAAGGTATTTGAGTCCCCCTTCTTGGATCCCGGTGGAGCTATGTTACAGAGGAATTTATCGGAGGAAGGAGAGGCGAGGAGCGGCACATGTGAGTGGAAGAAGCAGCGTTGGCCATTGCGGTGACGTCACACGACTCACACCAAATGAACACACTCTTCCACAAGTGAGCCAGCTCGACGATGGCAATGTATCCATGGATGAAGCAGCGGTAGTAATTGGTGAGGACAAGAAACCCGCGGAGGTCGCACAACATTTGGGCGGTGGGCCAAGAGGCGACACCCTAGACTTTCTTCGGGTCGACCAAAACTCCTCGAGCCTGCACAATGTGGCCTAAGTATGTGACACTACCCATACTGAAGGAGCACTACTTGGCCTTGAGAACGAGGCGTTGGAGGTTGATTAATTGAAGAACTATGCAGAGGTGTTGTAAATGCAAGGCCCAAAACTTATTATACACCAAAATGTCGTCAAAGAACACTAGTACGAACATGCAAAGCAAGGGTTGAAATACATCATTCATCAGGGCTTGAAAAGTTGAGGGGGCATTTGTGAGCTCGAAAGGCATAACCAAGAATTCAAAGTGGCGGCGGCATGTCGTCTCTCTACATCGGTGGCTGCTACGCGCATAAGATGATAGCCTGAGTGCAAGTCCAACATGGAGAAGAAGCGGGCGCCATGTAACTCATTCAGAAGCTCCTCCACCATTGGAATGGGAAACTCATCCTTGACCGCCTTGACATTAAGCTCTCTGTAGTCTACACAAAAACGCCACATGTCGTCCTTTTTGTGTACTAAAAAGGCAGGTGAAGAGAACGGGGAGACGCTGCATAGGATGATCTTTGCTGAATCATAGCGGTGCACTGCCGCTCAATCTCATTTTTTTGGAGGAAGGAAAGCAGTACGGTCGGGCGACCACGGGCATCGTGCCCGGTAGAAGACAAATGCAATGGTCTTGGCTACGGATAGGGGGAAGCCCAACCGATGGTGTGAATGTATCGTCAAAATCCTGTAAGAGTTGGTACGGGCTGGGTGAAACGCCCCCCAGGGTCGAGACAAAAGACGAGTGTGGAGCTCCGTGGACCAAGAAGAGATCCCTGCAATCAGAGAGTGCCTGTGCTACACAATCCACTGCGAGCCCTGGTGCCATCATATCATGAGGCGGTCGGAATCCCACATCATTAGTCCCAAAGTCTGTGGCCAGTGGACGCTAAGCACCACCTCAAACCCCTGGAGGTCCACAACAAGGAGGTCAACAAGGTACTGATGATCTTTCATTATAATGGGGACCCGACAACAGATGCATGGACACTCCATCTGGCGATCGTTGGAAAGCATGCAAATGCACACGACTGTGAGGTGTGACGAGAAGGTAAAGTCGGGTAGCGGCAGTCTGACTGATGAAGTTGTGCGTGTTGCCCATGTCTATGAGTGCAAGGAGGGTCTGACCCACGAGTATGATGGCCATCTAGATTGTATGACCCGCATGAGGGTCGGAGATGTTATGGAGGGAAACCTATGGAATTCCTGTGTTTGTTTCATCATCGTCATCATCAGACGGGTCATCTACTTCCACCAAGAAGGCAATAAGATACACTTGCATCGATGGCCCGTCCCGAAAGTCTCATCGCAATTGAAACAAAGGCTCATAGTGCGGTGGTCAACCATCTTTGAGACAAAAAGGCGTCGACAAAAAGGAGGGCGGCTCGAATTGGCCCCCTAAGAAGAGTCGGGAGGCAGTTGCCCTGAGGTGTTGCTACCTTGGAAAGGTCTCGTCGTATCTCTGTGGATGCCCTGAGGGCAGTCTATGAGTAGTCTCTTCTCACATACCCGTGCGAGATTCATTGCAGTCGTGAGGTCTTGAGGGGCCTGAAACTCCACATCGAGACAAATGTGCTTATTAAGGCCCGTTGTAAAAATGGGGGCATGTTGGGTGGGGCTCACAAAAGGATCACGCGCTAACAGAACCCGGAACTTCTCTGAGTAGTCGTCGACTGGGCCATTTGTTTTAGGGCATCACCAAGAAGATTTATCCAAAACATAAGCCCGGAGTGAAGCATGCACGAGTCCTTGAACACCTCCAAGATGAGGTAGGGTCGCTCCCTTTGGAGTTGAGTGAAACAAAATTTGGCTGGATCCATGAAGTAGATGGAGACAATGGCAAGGCGGTCCACCCACGGAGTTCGTTGGTTTGTGAAGAAAAGATAACAATAGGTGAGCCACGAGAATGGGTCTTCATGGCTTTCAAAAATGGGAAAATACATCTTAATATAACAAGGAATGTTACTTCCTTCGAACCTAGGTTGGCCTTGCTCGTGGCTGTGGGCGTTGTAGGGGACATCATTGGAGGATCAGATGCGTGCGGTGGGGGCTAGATGGAGTCTATCGTGGTGTAGAAGGAGGTCACCAACTCACCATCGATTGGAACATCTCCATAAACTAGGTTATGGTCACGTCGCCGTCTTCCATGGTTGCAAGCGGCAGTAGGAAAAGGCGCAGTCGAGGCAAGAGCCCGAAATCGTAAACAGTGACTGAGCAGAGGATAGCCGGAGGACAATCGGTTGTAACCGGGAGTGCGGAGGCAAGCGCGGCGGCGCGTGCGGTGGGATAAAAACTTTAGCGAGCTGGATTTGGGTTAATTTATGAGAATGTTGTGATTATATGAGTATCCTCTTTTTTTACTATTACATGAATTCATAATGAACTAACTATTTGATGGAGCTCTACCAAGACTATATCGGTTTAGTTTCAAATGCAAAAAAAAAAAATTTAATCTTTCAAAGGTAATCATATGGGCTTGTCAACCACGAAATGGTAATATTTGATTTTAATTTTTACTTTAAATTCTCAAGATTTCTACTCTGTAGCATTATTTGAAAGCTGCAATTAAGATATTTTCTAGCATTAAAGAGAAGAAAAATGAAGAGCTCATTATATGTTTTTATAAAATTTTCATATTTGGTATGCAAATAGCGTTTTGGAGTACAATTATAATTTTAGGGTCTGCACATAGCGAGGGGATATAAATAGCCAAAGAAAGTCTGCAAATATAAATACCATACCTAAATCAGACTGTTTCTTGGTTGCAGTTAGCAGAAAAAGAATGTAAAGCTTAAGTTGTTGAAAATTAAAGAAAAGAACACCTTTCTTGCAAAAGGACTACCATACTTGGATCATACCTCCGTGGGATGGCTGAAGTCAACATCATCAGTAACATGAAGATCCTTGCATTGGTTGCTATCAGGCAAATGCTCTTCTTGAAAAGATGGACGTTTTGGCTCCCTTTTCAAGTGAACCTGGAGCAATGTTTCATCAACTTCAAGAAGCACTTTCTTCCAATGGGACTTTTCTTCTTCCAGTATTTCCACAACATCCACTCTGTGTTGATTATAAATATGACGCAGAGATGAAATCCCACTCCCAAACGTTTCAATCAACTGCATCTGTAAATTGATGCAAATCTATAAAATACTATTTAAAGTAAAAAAGAAAATATGAGAACAAATATGAGCTAAATCACCCAAAAAGTAAATACATACTTGCTTTTTCTCGAGGGACCAAACACTTCTTTTTAAATGTTTTTCAATTTGGAGCCCCTACAAATTGAAAAAAAGGAAAACAAATTATTAAGATGAAACTATATTTAACTCAGTATAAGAATCACCTTCAAATACCATCCTCATATTGTTTTGTAGCTTTTCCATTGCTTGCTTCCGTGACTCGATCTCTTCTTCTAAAGAGGCCTGCATAAAAGTTTTAAAATTGAGGGGAACATCATAAAGGCAAAATATGAAGTTGAATATATTATGTTGCATTGGCATAGGACAGGGTTATGAGATTGATGCGAAATAAGATGCTTGACATAATTTTTCACTAATTTTAATCTCTTGGTCTTAGCATCCCTAAAAAAACCGTGGAAACAAATAAAAATCCAGGGAATGCCAAATAGCATGGCATGCCCTTCTTAATTTTTTTTTTATAAACTAGATAGGTGGAACTTAAGAACTTGATCAACTCAATGAAAACAAAAAAGGAAAGGTGTTGCAATCATCACTGTCGTCGTCATCATCATCATAAATAGTCCTATCTCCACTATTTATTTATGAACAATATTTCTATTGTTCCTTTGGAGTGTAGCAATGAATTGATCTTGGCACTTATATAGGCCCTTGCTCAGGAGGCAAAGAGAGATCCAACCCTATCAGCCAAGATCTTTGAAAGGATTAGATATTGGATAAACGAATGAGTCTGAAATTGGAAAGAGAAAAATGATTACCAACCATTGGCAAAAGTGTGACCATATTCGTTGAGTGGAGCCCCGACCAAGGGGTGAGCCTCCATATCTACGAATAAGGATTGTTGACTTCAATAAGCAAGGGACAGGGGAACCAAGAGAAGAATCATGAGCTCGCCAGCACTACGGCGAGCTCGCCAGCACTACGGCGAGCTCGCCAGCACTACGGCGAGCTCGCCAAAAGTTGGTTCTCGTATTCATCCACGAACGAGCTCGTTGAGCATGAGCTTATCATGCCAAGCGCTCTTCTCTCAACCGACTGCGGTCCGCCGGCGAGCTCTATGCAAGCCAGATCGCCGGATATGCTACACTTGAGTCTACCTCATTTGCGAGCTCTTCTCTCATCCTGCACGATCTTGCCAGTAAGACCTCGCGAGTAGGGCAATTCCATCGGTCAGCTCGCCGAATTTCTAGTACCTCGGGAGAGGGATGGTGTCTAACGAGGAGCGAGTACCGTTTGGCGAAAGTCAGTACATCACCCTGCAAACTCTTCGCTTCCGCGAGGATGATGGAGCTCACCAGAGGACAGCTCGCAAATAAGGGACAGCGAGCCCTTTCTATGAGGAGATCGCGATCGCACCCGTCCCCGAGTGTTTCTGTGAGCCCGTGCTTAACTATTACACAGGTAGGGAGGATTTCATCCAACACCTACAATAGTTCGAAGACGTCTCAATCCAGGCAATGACAGACGCGCTTAAGTGTTGACAGTTCACGATCACCTTCAAAGAAAAGGAAAGGGACTGGTTCCACCAGTTGCCCGTAGGATCCATTTATTGCTTCTAGGAATTACGTCGAGGCCTGATGTTGCGTTTTGAAACTTCAAAGAAGAGAAAGAATGGTTCGATTGCCCTCCTCCTCCTAAAGCAAAGGGCCAAAGAGTCGCTAGAGAATTACATCGATCGATTCCAGGAGTGGATCCTACAGATCCAGGAGGTGAATAGCTATATATTCCAACTGGAACTTACTTTCGGCCTACATGAGGGACTGTTCAGGATGGAGCTAGGATTTGATTGACCGCGCGGGGCGGTTTGTCCAAGCCGAGGGAAATAACAAGAACTATTTTTCCTCTCTTTTGAGGCTTTCAAAGCAGTAAGAGCCAAAGAGTGTGGGAGAAATCCAGAAGACAGAAGAAGACCGCAAGTATGGTGGAGAATCCAGAAGGCCGAAGGCTATTTCAGGGCATAGGGGCTCGAGAGAAGGTTCCAGTCCCCAACAAATAGTCCCTCGTGGAGGCCAGTGGAAGGAGGGGCATGTTCGTTCGGGCCTGGCCCACGACGATCCCCGGAGCGTCATGCTCTTTTCGATGCACTGGAGAGACAGAAAGAGTTTTGTAGGCCCTTCAGGTCTTGATGAGAGAGGCGTTGGTGATTAATCACCTTGTTCGGAACCAAGAAAGAAGAAACCTCAACTAAGAGCGGAAGAGAGTCACCTTTTGTGACTTACAATGAGTGGAGGGCCATGCCACCTCATCCTGCCAGGAGTTTCTGGAAACGAGGAGTGCAATGGAAGAAACTAGGAGAGCCCTGGGGAGGGAGACCAGAAAGAAGAAGCAATTGTCGGGGGTGTGCTAATCCTGGCCCTCGCTAAATGGAGAAGCAAGGAACGTGCCAATATTGGGACTCAGGGAGGGATAAAATCCATCCATGGAGGAGTCAGAGTGGAGGCCTCCCGCAAGGGTAGCCTTCACAGTATCTTCAAGAGGAGCGTCGCATTGATGTCTTCTATTAGAAAAGCCCATGTAAAAGGCCCATTTGATGGCCCATTTTTTCTCTCCTTCTTTAGTCCCACATCATGTATAGGATTTATTCTTCTCTCTTCTCTCCTATATATTTGTATTCTCTCCTTGTATTTACATACTGAAATAATATATACAAGCTTTGGGCTCTTCCAACATGGTATCAGAGCCAGGTTGCGTCTAGCTGCGGACTGCCCCTTTTCTGTCCGCCCGGTCTCCTGCGGACTGCCCCTCTGCTTCTGTCCGCTCGGCTACCCTGCGGACTGCATTCCTGTCCGCTCCGGTCTCGTGCGGACTGCCTTCCTGCATCCGCTTCGGTCTCGTGCGGACTGCCCTTCTGATTCCCTCCTTCTCTCCCTCCGTGGTTCCACCTCCCCAGGCTTCTTATAGCCATCTTCTGCTCTGACTCGTGGGGCCCACCTCTCTCTATCCGCTCCGGACGATCATTCCTGTCCGCTGCACTCTGTTTGTGTCCGCTCGAGCCTCTTTGCTCGCGGACTGCTCCCTCTAGCTCGCTCTATTTCTGTCCGCTCGAGCCTCTGTGCTCGCGGACTCTCTCTCTCCGCAGTCTCTTGCGGACTGCTCCTGTCCGCTCGCGGACTCTCTCCGCCTTCTCTTGCGGACTGCTCCTGTCCGCTGCGGGCTCTTCTTGTATCCACTGTGCTCTTCTCTTCCAGCGACTGCCCACAGTTCGCCGCGACCTCTGCCGCGACCTGCCCCCAGTTCGCCGCGACCTCTTGCGGACTGTTCTTGTCCGCTGCCGCGACCTGCCCCAATTCGCCGCGGCCTCTGTCGCGAACTGCTCCAGCTCTGCTCTCACAGCTGCGATCTGCTCCACTGAGCTGCAGCCTCTTCCCAACTCGCCGCGCCCTCCTCTCGCGGGACTGCTCCTGTTCGCCGCGGCCTCACTCAACTCGCTGCGACCTCCAGACCGCCGCGACCTCCAGACCGCCGCGACCTCCAGACCGCTGCGGGCTCTCCTTTCTCCCACTGCTTGCCGCGCGGGTTGTTCTCTCCGAGCCCTGCTGTCTGCTGCTCTTCAGTCGCCATGTCCTCCAGCGACTCCACTACCGCTCAACCCCCTGCCGACCACGTGGCTCCTCTCGAACTCCGCGATGAGCTTCGGATTACTACTATTTCTCTCTCTGGCAAGGCCAACTTCATTCCCTGGGTCCACTCTGTCCGCCGGGTCTTACAGGCAAGGTCTTGCCCGTCACCTTACCCAGGGCCCACCAACTCCTTCTACTGATGATTGGCTCCGCAATGACGGTCGTGTCCAGACCTGGATCCTGAACTCGGTCGAGGGTGAGCGTACCAGATGATCATGTATCATGAGACTGCTAAAGCCATGTGGGATGAACTTCATTCGTTGTACTCCGGGAAGGACAGCCTTCAACACCTTTTTGACATCCTCACTGATCTTCAAGCCTTGGATGTTGACAAAGCTCTGGACATGACCTCCTTCGTGGCCCGTGCTAAACTCTCACGGAAGCCTGGATTCAGCACCAGCCCGCGACTACTGATCTCGCTGCCCAACGCGCCCAGAAGGAGGCTGTTTGTATTGCTATGATTATGGCTCGCGTCCCGCCACACCTGCACAGTATTCGGGCCCAGGTTCTGGCTTCGCCCACTACCCCTTCCTTCCCTGATGTCTGCTCGATGTTACTTCGTGTACCATCTCCACCGGAGGCTCATGCACCACCCTCGCCGGCCCTTCTTCAGCAGGCCCTTCCTCCTCTACTCCCACAACCCTCTTTTCCTCGGGGTGGCCGTACGGGCTCTCCTCGGTCTCTATTCCTACTTCTGTCCAGGACGCTCTTCAACATCCTGGGTGGCGTGCGGCCATGGAAGAAGAGATGGCTGCTCTTTGGGCCAACCAGACTTGGACCCTGGTGCCCCTTCCTCCGGCCAGAAACCCGTGGTGCAAATGGGTTTTCGTCATTAAACATGCTCCTGATGGGACCATTGATCGCCTCAAAGCTCGGTTGGGTGCTCGTGGCTTCACCCAGCAACCGGGGCTGGACTATGACGAGACCTTCTCTCCGGTCGCTAAGCTCAACACGGTCCGCATTCTCCTCTCTGTGGCTGTCCATCGTCAGTGGCCCTTATTTCAACTCGACGTCAAGAACGCTTTCCTGAACGGCGACCTTCAGGAAAGGTTTACATGCAACAACCTCCTGGGTTTGAGACCACGGGGAGTCACGGGTTTGTCATCTTCTCAAATCTCTATATGGTCTCAAACAATCCCCTCGGGCATGGTTCGACAAGTTCAGCAAAGCTCTCGGGACATTGGCTTCACTCGCAGCTCGGCTGATCTTCTCATTGTTTACTCGTCACCAAGCCACTGGTACGGTCTCCTGTTGGTATATGTCGACGACATCATTATTACTGGCAGTGACTTGGACGGCATACAGGCCGTTAAGCTACATCTGAGCTCCGTCTTCCAACTAAAGATCTCTGGTCCTCTTTCTACTTCCTCGGTCTGGAGTGGCCAGACGGTCAGATGGGTTGGTTCTCTCTCAGCGCAAATTTGCCTGGATCTTCTTCATGATGCAGGCTACTCTGGTTGCAAACCTATTAACACTCCCATGGATGCAAATCACAAAATATGTGCTCAGGGCTCAGATTCTGATTCGCTTCTACAAATCTAGAATATTACCGTCGTCTAGTTGGGAGCTTATCTACCTAACAGTTACAAGACCTGATATATCTTTCGCTGTGGGACTTGTGATTCGCTATATGACTCTCCTCGAAGCTCTCATCTCCAGGCTGTGGAACGCATTCCTCAGATATCTTAAGACAACTCCTGCCAAGGACTTGTATACAAAACCTCAATCTTCCATTCATGCACTAGTGGCATAACTCTGATGCCGACTACGCTGGCTCCCTCGACGATCGACGATCTACTAGCGGGTTTTTGCACTTATTTTGGAGGACATCTGATTACTTGGCGAAGCAAGAAACAAGCGGTGGTTGCTCGATCCTCAGAAGCAGAATATCGGGCAATGGCTGCTGTGGTCTCTGAACTCACATGGATTGAGAGTCTCCTTACCGACCTTGGAGTTAAACTACCTTCACCAGCTCTCCTCCTTTGTGACAGTCAAGCTTGCCATACATATTGCTAAAAACCCCGGTCTTCCATGAAAGAACGAAGCATATTGAGGTAGATTGTCATTTCATCCGATAGAAAGTCCACATGAAGAAGATCGAGCTCAAGCATGTTCCGGGTACTGAACAGGTTGCTGACATCCTCACCAAAGCTCTACCTAGTACTCTCTTCTATCAGTGCCTATCCAAGCTTGGCGCATACGACTTGTACGCTCCCTTGCGGGGGAGTATTAGAAAAGCCCATGTAAAAGGCCCATTTGATGCCCATTTTTTCTCTCCTTCTTTGTCCCACATCATGTATAGGATTTATTCTTCTCTCTTCTCTCCTATATATTTGTATTCTCTCCTTGTATTTACATACTGAAATAATATATACAAGCTTTGGGCTCTTCCAACATCTTCAAATTCATCTCCGACCGGCGAAGTTACGTTCTCAGCAGAGGATATGTTGGGGAACGAGGATCCTTCCACGATGCCCTTGTTATCCAAGTAACGATAGGAAACTTTACAGTTGCTAGAATCCTGGTGGACAACGGCAGCTTAGTCAACGTCATCTTTAAGAAGGTGTTTGACGTTATGGAGGTGGAGGCTAGAAGGGTAAGAACCTCAGATGGACCGCTATTCAGCTTCGCGGGATAGCGAAAAGAGGTTGAACTAGGGGTGGAGTTGTTGGTGACCCTTGGGGGCACCTCGAAGAACTGTCAGTTCGTCATTGTGGATGCTTCAACCAGCTACAATGTTATTTTTGGGAGGCCGTTCATCAACGCGTTCTAATTTGTACCCTCCTTCCACCAATGCCTAAAGTACAATAAGTGAGACATGCAAATTCGGATCAGGAGCGATCTGAAGGTGGCCCGGGAGTGTTATCTACTAGTCATCAACACCATCGGCCGGAAAGATGCAAAAGAGGTGGACATGGTGCTGGAAGGAATGGCATGCCTGGAGGCGGCCGAAGAGGTGCAGGAGCTGGAAATGAGTGTATCAGACGGGAGATTCGAAAGCGCAAAAGCCAGCAAGGAGCTGCTAGAGGAGGATCAACGAAAGATCGTGATGTGCCAGCCAGCCAACGTCGATATCTTCTCCTGGAGCGATGCAGACATGTCCGACATTGATGCCGAGATAGCATGTCATCGTCTCAATCTGGACCTCGAGGTCCACCCGATTCGCCAAAAGAAAAGGTCAATCGCCACATCTTTGGACAATCCGATCCGTGAAGAAGTTCAGAAGCTGCTAAAGGCGGGTTTTGTATCGGAGATCCAGAACCCAGGTTGGATCTCGAATATTGTAATGATCAAGAAAACCAGCGGGCAATGGCTCCTTGTTAAATAAAGCTTGTCCGACGATTGCTACCCCCAGCCTAAAATCAACGCGCTGGTTGATTCCGCCGTCGGTTTTTTTGTGATGAGTTTTTTTGATGCATTTTCAGGATATCATCAGATTCGGATGCATTCTACCGATGTGAAATACGTCTCATTTATCAACAATAAAGGTTGTTGCTCATATAAGATGATGTCTTTGGGCCTGAAGAACAAATGAGCAACTTACCAAAAGATGATAGATCGGGTCTTCAAAACGCAGAAAGGACACAATCTGGAGGTGTATGTCGACGACCTCCTGGTTAAAAGCAAAAGTATCCAAGAGCACCTGGAGGACATGTAGGAGACTTTCACGATGCTACAAAAGTACAAAATGAGGCTCAACCCCTCCAAAGGCGTCTTCAGAGCTAGTAGAAGAAAGTTCATGGGGCGTCTCCTCACACCAGTAGGAGTCGAGTCGAATCCTGACAAAGTAAAGGTCATCGTGAAGATGCCCTCCCCCAGAGATACCAAAGAGGTGCAACTGCTGACGGGGAAGTTCGCAGGGCTAAGTTGATTCTTATCAAAGGCGGAAGAAATGCTCCCTCATTTTCAGAACTCTTAGTAGCAACAAAAAGTTCGAGTGTACAGTCGAATGTGAATCGGCCTTCCAAGCCTTGAAGCAGCAGTTAGTGCAAGCCTCTTTGCTTCAGGGCCCCGCGAAGGATAAAATCTCTTCCTATACCTCAGAGTGAGAGCTGAGGCTGTAAGCTCGGTTCTAGTCTGGGAGGAGGGAAGCGGCAGCTAACAATCTACTATATCAGTAGAGTCCACAGGAAGGCGGAGCTATGCTATCCAATTTTGGAGAAGCTGGTTTTCATGCTTATCACCTCGACGTACTTTCAAGCTCACACCACAAAGGCGGTGATGGGCCATCCTCAGAGGACGGTCCTCGAAAAATGGAGCATTCATGTCGGCTCGCAAAGTGGCTCGTCGAACTTAGCGAATCGATATTGTCTACTTGCCATGAATGACCATCAAGGGGCAGACGGTGGCAAACTTCTTGGCGAACTTCTTCCTCGAAAGGGAAGGGCAAGAGGAGGGAGTGGAATTTGTCCCCTGGAAAATGTTTGTGGATGGAGCATCAAGAAGGGACTCCCTGGGAGTGGGGATCGTCCTAGTAATCCCGCAGGGGGCGAAGATTGAGCTGGCTGTGGGAATTCTTTTCTCATGCACCAACAACCAAGCGGAGTACAAGGTCGTAATTGCCGGCCCCCGCCTTACCACGGAGCTCGGGATCCAAGATATCTGAATTTTCACGAAATCTCTAGTGGTTGCCTCACAGGTCCAGGGTGAATTCGAGGTGAGGGAACCAATGCTACTGCAATACCTCCTCAAGGTAAGAAGTTTAATCGGCACCTTCAGGACATTCTTCATCCTTCATGTTCCAAGGGAGTAAAATGGCGCACCCGATCGGCTAGCCAAACACGGCCCGAGAGTGGGAGGCATTTAATAAGTCGATCTTCAAAGAGTTGTTCCAGAAAATCCAAAATGTACCTCAAATAGGTGAGCTAAGACCAATCAAAATTGAGGTTGTGCTTGTCAAAACCAATTTTATCACATTTCTTTTTTGGAAAGCCACAATTCTTTAAAGAGAAAATAACTATCCAAAAAAACATAATTAAGCCTATCTAAATTATTATAAATTTCTCTAAACTTTGCTTCATTTCCAATATGCCATCTTAAGCCAAATTGTCATACTGGGGAGAGCTTTGAATTTGAAGATGTCCTTGAGTGGTTTGGTGAATATGTATGCAATTTGGCTGCCAACTTTGATATGCACAAATTCAATTCCTTCTGTACCTGAACTCTTGTGAAGTGAATTGAGTGCTAATATGTTTACCTCTTTCATGGAAGTCAAAATTCTTTGCTAGTGTAATCACAGATTTGTTGTCCACATAAACTTTTGTAGGGTCTTCTTGAGAGAAATGAATATTTCAAGCAGACTTCTTAGCCGAACTGTATAGCGAGCTGCAGATATTGCCTCTTTATATTCAGCTTCACATGATAATAAAATGACAAGTGGTTCCTTATTGGCTGCTCTAGTAAATGTGGTATCTCCAAAATAAATAAAAAAATGAAACATGTGGTGCCTTCTCTATCATCAATATCTCTGCATTTGTCACTGTTTGAATACCCAAGCAACTGAGCATTGTTTGAAGGAATATAAAGTAGGCCATCATTTATTGTACCACTGATATAGCAAAGAATTATTTCAGCAGACATCATGTGAGCAGAATTGTCCGTTCCATATAGAAACTATTAGCTCCAACGTCATACAGCTCAAAGATCCAACTAGGCTTTTGGAAAAAGTAGAGATCAACACTTTGACCATCGTGATTCCTGGACAATTTAGTCTTGCAATCTACCAGTGTGTTAATCGGCCTACATGTCTCCATACTGAAGCTCTTAAGGACATCTTTTGCATTTGTTACTTGAGAAATAAAAATATTATCGTTGCTTTGCTTTACTTCAATGTTGAGCAAGTCAAAAGGCCGATGTCGGTCATATCAAACTCTAGCTTCATATTTTGCTTGAACTCTTCGAACATATATGGATTGTTACTCAAAAAGATTAACTCATCAACATAAAGCCAAACAAGAAAGATATCCCTTTTGCTTTTTTTAATGTATATTGAATCTTCATGTGGGAATGAACATAGCCATGTTTCTTGAAATAAGTATCAATCCAGGTGTTTCAAGTTCTTGGTGTTAAAAGGCAGCAAGCTATCTTAGGCTCACCGGGTGGTGATGACATCACAAGCTGTGGATAAAAGGGTATTCCCATGCAAGAAGTCAAGGAATGATTAAACCTAAAGGTGTGTTCCCTCGTACCATGGTATTAGAGCGGGTTGTTCGTCAACGTCGTCGACCCTAAGGATCGGTTGTTCATCTCTCATTTCCCTCCGCTTCTCGTTCTGAAGGATCACCTATCGGGACCATTTTCCCTCTCCGTCCAGCGTCGACGAGATCGTTCACGTCTCCATTCCGTTTGGTTGTTCCAGTTGGCAATCACGGTTGTCATTCCAGTCGTTATTCCAGTTATCATTCCCGTCAACACAGTTTGATCCCCTTCCTATTGTCGTTTCTGTCAATGATTCTGTCTGTGGCTGCTCTTTTATTTTTCGATCATGTTCCTGTCCAACGCCTGTTCTGTTGTTGTTTTTGCCTCTCTTCTTCCTTTCGCTATTGGGTTCTTTTAAGGTTTGGTTGTTTTTGCCAATTCTTTTGGTGTCCCTACTTCCAGTTGGTGGCTCTTATTCTTTGGGGCCCTAATGAAGGACAAACTAAAGGGTGTGAATGTCCCTAAAGGGGCTGTTGATCACTCTAGATACTATGGTATAGGAAGTTCCAACACGGATTTCACTCAGGGTGTGACTCACATCAAACTGAATGGGAGGAACTCTCTCTTATGGGCTCAAACTATGCATATATTCATTAGA
The DNA here is from genome assembly GCA_039583875.1 of Platanthera guangdongensis. Taxonomy (NCBI): domain Eukaryota; kingdom Viridiplantae; phylum Streptophyta; class Magnoliopsida; order Asparagales; family Orchidaceae; genus Platanthera; species Platanthera guangdongensis. The sequence continues at coordinate 5,785,667 of CM077164.1, forward strand.
AGCCGTTGAAGACTTGGGTTTATCACCGAATCCAAACTGGCCCCAAGTAAGACTGACCCTTCATATGAGAGCAATAAGGTGAGAATCTCATTTTGATAAATTGGCTTGTCAACTCTAGGGAAGCCAAGATTGCAAGTCAATTCCTTTTCTGTCAAACTGTTAAGGAAATGTGAGAGTTAATTTAACGAAATTACCCTAAAAAGATATACTTGGCGAGGATTTATCAACTTCATACTGAATAAATACACATGACAGGTATGAATGATTTCGAGAAATATTATATTAAGCTGACTCATAAATGGGCAAAATTTGATCAATACTCTGCTATTCAGACCATCAAAGACAACAAGACTGAACTTATGCAACGAGGGGTATTTGAAATGCTTTTTGGGCTTCCTTTGGAGCTTGAAGTCCAGAGAGTTTAAATGTTAGGAAGAGATTTTGTTCCTGATCTAGAGACTGTACCCCAAAAAATTAGGGGGAGGCGAGTCGTATAAACTCTATTCGCATTGATGTTCATATTGGCCTAGATAGATCTGCTCTTGTTGCTGAACAGAAGAAGAGGCATTCTAAAAATATGAGACAAGAATGTAAAAGTAAGATGAAGTGTCCCTACTGTGGGAAGAACAGAGTAAGACAAGAAGATAAGAGTAAGATGACATGAGAAAGATAAGTGTTAGGACTTGCATCCCAACCCGGTTCCTACTATGGGCGTGGGCGAAAATTGATCAATACTCTGCTATTTAAACCATCAAAGACTACAAGACTGAACTTATGCAACGAAGGGTGTTTTAAATGTTTTATGAGCTTCCTTCGGAGCATGAATTCCAAAGAGTTCAAATGTTGGAAAGAGATTTCATTCCTGATCTGGACACTGTAGCCCACTAAATTAGGGGGGAGGCGAGTCGTATAAACTTTATTGGCACTGATGTTCATACTGGCCATGATAGATCTGCTCTTGTTGTTGAACAGAAGAAGAGACATTCTAAAAATATGAGTCAAGAAGATAAGAGAAAGATGAAGTGACCCTAATGTGAGAAGGACAAAGTGAGACAAGAAGATAAGAGTAAGTTGAGAGTAAAATGACATGAGAAAGATAAGTGTTGGAACTTACATCCCAACCTGGTTCCTCCTGGTTGGATTCATGATACTGATGTGAAGTATGTGTGTTACAATATGTGTTATTATGTTCTGCTTATTTTATGTGTCGTGTAATGTTGTATTGGTTAACCCATCCTCCTCCATATATAGAGGGGATTAGAGCTCCTATTATCATTATTATTATTTTTCCTCTCTTACAACATGGTATCAGAACAGCCCGCTCTGGGTCGTCATTCTCGCTGTCGATTCCGCTCCCAACTGCTCATCCCGCCGACTGCTCTCCCTCTTTCGGCGGCACTTCTTTATCACCTTCTTACAACCCCTGTCTGTCGGGTCTTCCCGCATCCTTCAGTCTCCCGTTTTCCGTCTTCTTCTTCTCCTTCTACTTCTTCTTCTCCTTCCTCTTCGTATCTTTAAGGTTTATAGTCACTCTTCTTCCGGCGCCGGTCATGCCGTGATGTTTTTGCTTCCTTCCAACGCCGTTTGCTCTCTTCACCATTGTATGACGTGGATTTCTATTCCTCCCCTCTCCTACACTTGTATGTGTTTGGCGTAATCAGCCGTTCTTTGCAGCCCTACGTGGAATGTGGTTTCCAGATTTCTATTCTTGAGTCAATATGTCTTCTCTCAGTGACTCTACTGCCTCCAGTACGTCGGTTCTTCGTGGTAGTCATGACCACAATACTCCGCAGATTACTACTCTCAGGCTAGATGATTCTAACTATCTCTCATGGTCTCGCTCTATCACCCTCGCTCTTAAGATTCGCAGTATTTTTGGTTGCCGCTGGGCAAACTAAAGAACCGGAGATGACTGTCCCGAATTTGCCTCAATGGGATTCAAAAAATTCGTTAGCCATGTCTTGGCTAACGAATTGCATGCAGGATTCCATCTCTCGCAACTACTTATTTCTGGATACTGTTGTTGATATTTGGCGGCGTGCAGATGCTACTTATTCTCACAAGGGTAATACTGCCCAAATCTTCCAGTTAGGACGAAAGACATTCTTACTCCATCAGGGTGATCGTCCTCCATCTGTTTATTATCTGGAGTTTACTCAGTTGTATCAGGAATATGATCATTTTGATTCTCTCACCTTTGTTAGCTCGGTGGATGAGGCCATGGATTGTACTAGGGAGGATCGCATCCGCATCTTTGAGTTCATGCATGGTTTTCATTGGGATTTTGATCAGATTAGTGTTCAGATTTTGGAGCTTTTGTCATTACCATCTCTTCCGGAGGTTTATAGCATCGTTCAACAAGTGTTTGATTGTTGCCAGACTCTACTTCCCGATCCAGCTCCTGAGAGTTCTTCCCTTGTTGTTAGTACCCGTTCTCTGTCGGGTGCTTGTCCTACCCGTGATTCTAAGCTTAAGGGGAGTGATAAAGACCATCTTCTTTGTGATTATTGCAGTAAGACTCGTCATGCCAGAGATACCTGCTTCAGACTCCATGGCTTTCCTCCATCGAGGGGTGGTGTTCCTCCTCGTAGTGGTCGGGGTTTCAGGCGCTTCCCTGGTCGACATATTACTCCTCGCTCTGCCCATCTAACTGATGTTGCTACAGATCTCCTGCTCTGTCTGGTGCTGATCCTTCTGTCCTCCTTGGAGTTTTTTCGGCTGATGAAGTTTTTTCCCTTCGCCGCATGATGCAAGGGCTTTTCACGAAGCCTGCTGTCTTGACCTCGTATACCCGCACAGGGACTCCAGGTGCTCACTCTTCTACTTCCCCTCAGTGGATCATCGATTCCGGAGCCACTGACCATATGACTGGCTTCGCCTCGGGTTTCATATCCTATACTCCTCTCTCGGGTCATGATGAGGTGAGCATAGCTGATGGGTCCCTTTCCTCTATTGTTGGGAAGGACTCCATCTTTTGTTCCTCCCTCACCTTATTATCTGCTCTACATGTCTCAAATTTCACACATAATTTACTCTTTATTAGTCATTTGACGAATTCCATGAACTGTTCTGTGACGTTTCATTCTTGTTCTTGTGATTTTCAGGACCTGAAGACGATGACGGTGATTAGCTCTAGTAGCTTGGTCAATGTTCTATATGCGCTCGACTCTGGCCGAGTGACACCTTCTTTGGCTTTTCACTTTAGCACATTCGATTTATATTCCTAGCATTGTCGCTTAGGCCACATGTCTATTTCTGTTATGAAGTTATTGTTTCCTGTTATGCATATTAATGTCTCTCATTCCTTTGTATGCGATGTCTGTACTGTTAATAAAAACTGTCAAACTATATTTAATCGTGTTTTGTTGTCTAGCTCTATCCCTTTTTCTGTGATTCACTCTGATATTTAGGGATCATGTCCTGTATCTTCTATTTCTGGTTCTGTTTGGCTTACCACATTTATTGATTGTTTTTCTCACACTACATGGTTATATTTACTGCGAAATAAAAGTGACATTTTTACTACCTTTAAAAATTTTCGTAACATGATCCGCACTCAGTTTCAAACCAACATTCAAATTCTTTGTAGTGACAATGACTGTGAAAATCTGAACTCACAGTTTGCTCAGTACTTTGCTGACCAAGACATTATTCATCAAACTTCATGTGCTTACTCTCCTGTTCAAAATGGTGTTGTAGAGCGTAAGAATCGTCACCTATTGGAGGTAGCTCGTTGTCTTCTATCTACAATACATCTTCCAAAATTCTACTAGGGTGATGTTGTCCTTACTGCGGCGTATCTCATTAATCGCATGTCACCTCGCATTCTTGGCAATGCAACACCCCTGGGCACTCTTCGAGTCACTTCCTCTCAGCTTACTCCTAAGGTGTTCAGCTGTGTCTGTTTTGTTCACATTAATCACCCTCCTCCAACTAAACTTAATCCTCGTGCACTACGGTGCGTTTTTATCGGCTATTCTCCTACGCAAAAGGGCTACAAGTATTTTCATCCTCCTATGAAGGTCTTTATCACCATGGATGTCACATTCCGCGAATCTGAGGCCTATTATCCTGCTCTGGGTGATACCCCTTCTGTGCCCTCTCCTCCTTCGCCTTCTTTTGTACTGCTACCCGTTCCTCCACCTTATCACTCACTTCAGGGGGAGCTTATATCAATGGAAGTGAGTGATCCTCCTACTCCTCGTCCCACCGCTCCTAGTTTGCAGGTGTACACGAGGAGAAAACAGAGGCCCCCAATGCACTTGATCTGACTGTACAACAAGATCAAACACCGACTCCTAACTTGGGGCCTTCTGAACCTCTCATTGCTCTCAGGAAAGGTATTTGATCATGTACTAAACATCATCTTTCCAATTATGTTTCACATGACATATTCTCTACTTCCCATAAGACCTTTGTGTCTTCCCTTACTGTCATGTCCGTACCAGTATCTTGGTAGAGTGCTCTGGAGATTCCCATGTAGAGAGAGGCTATGCTTGAGGAAATGACTGCTCTTGAAAATAACAACATATGTGATTTGGTGCATCTTCCCCATGGAAAAAAACGGTTGGATGCAAATGGGCATTCTCAGTTAAACAAAACTCTCAAGGTGTTGTTGAAAGGTGTAAAGCAAGACTGGTGGCAAGAGGGTATACCCAAAAACTTGGAATTGACTATCAGGAGACGTTCTCCCATGTAGAAAAGATGAACGTTATCAGAGTCATTTTATCCTGTGCTACCTGCAAAGGATGGGACCTTTGGCGACTTGACGCAAAAAATGTCTTTCTCCATGGAGACCTTGATGAGGAAGTTTATTTGTCTCTTCCACCGGGCCTTACTCCTAGAGGTTCAATAAGAAATATCTGCAAGTTAAAGAAAGCCTTAAATGGGCTGAAACAGTCTCCAAGAGCTTGGTTCGGTAGATTTCATAGAGTCATGTTGTCATTTGAGGTTCACCAGGGCAACTCTGATCATACATTGCTTATCAAACATCAGACCGGTAAACTCACAGCCCTTATTGTTTATGCTGATGATATTGTTATAACAGGCGACAATGTGGAAGAGATCAAACCTCTAAAACAGAAATTGGCTTCTGAGTTCGAGGTAAAAGACTTGGGTGCACTAAAATATTTCATGGGCATCGAAGTGGCAAGGTCTAATCATGGAATTTTCATCTCTCAAAGCAAGTATACTCTGAACCTGCTTGATAAGACTGGAATGAGTGGTTGTAAACCAGCTGATACTCCAATTGAAGCGAACCACATGATGGGTCCTGATGATGGAAAGGAGATTGAAAATGTTGCGGAATTTTAGAGATTGGAAGGGAGGCTGATCTATCTGACCTATACATGTCCTAATATTGCTTACATCGTAAGTGTTGTCAGCCAATTTATGCATGGTCTGAAGACTCGTCATGCAGATGCTGCCCACGGGATACTCAGGTACCTCAAATCCTCACATGGGAGTGGGATCTTGTTTTTCTCAAATTCAACTCTAAAAATTGAAGTCTACACAAATGTTGATTGGGTCGGTTCAATCAACGATCAACGATCTGTCTCAGGGTACTGTTCTCTTGTTGGTGAAAATCTTGTTACTTGAAAAGGTAAAAAAACATGTTGTGGCAAGATCTAGCGCTGAAGCAGAGTTTCGGGCTATGACCCATGGCGCTTGTGAAGTTCTTTGGTTACGCTCTTTGCTAAGTGACCTGAGTCTCTCAGAAGAGGAGCTCATTCGACTGTGTTGTGATAATAAGGCTGCCATCAACATTGCTCATAACCCAGTCCAACACGATCAAACTAAACATACTGAAGTGGATCGTCATTTCATCAAAGACAACATTTAAAAGGGGGTCGTTTGTACTCCTTTAGTTCCCTATGATAGACAACTCGCTGATACACTCACGAAAGGACTGAATGAGAGTACCTCTGGAAGAATTGTTGTCAAGTTGGGCATGATCAACATCTCACAACCAACTTGAATGGGGGTGTTACAATGTGTTATTATGTTCAACTTATTTTGTGTCATGGAATGTTGTATTGGTTAACCCAATCCGCCTCCATATATAGAGGGGATTAGGGCTCCTATTATTATTATTTTTCCTTTCTTACGACAATATGAGATCCCAGACTGTTATGCATAGCAACTTGGAGAACACTGACTATCTTCTGGCGAAAAATTAAAGTTTAGCTAGAGAACTAAAGGCTCTCAAGGCTAGTGTTGGAGGACCTCCTACTACAGGCCTGTCTGGTACAGATATGCATGTCCAAACTACCTCTTTATTTACCATCGAGCCATTTTCTCCTTAGATAATTGACCTCTGATCATATGACATGATCTTCTAAGGATATCACTTTTGTTTCTCCTGCGTCTGGCAGTGTTAAACTTGTTGATGGAACTTCTTCGGTGACTGGTAAAGGGATTATGAAAATCTCTCCTTCTATTTCCCTCATATTCATTGTTGTTTCTTCATTTACCACAAACTTGCTTTCAGTGAGCAGTTTAACCAAACAAGTCAATTATGTTGTCACCTTTTACTCTTCCCATTGTGTTTTTCAGGATCTGGTGAATGAGGAGACGGTTGGTAGTGGACATGAGTTAGGTGGCGTTTATGTTATGGATATTGGTCTTGCTCTTGGTGCTCATAATTCCTCAAGTACTGATCGTTTGATGTTGCGGCACAATAGATTTGGGCATGCTAGCTTGAAGATCTTGAAATCAGTTTTCCTAGTTCTTTTGATGTTACCAAAATTAATATTGAATGTTAATCTTGTGAATTTGGAAAATATTATAGAACCAACTATGCTCCCAGGAGGAGTCGAAGTGTGAGATGTTTTGATTTGATATATTATGATGTTTCAACATCCCCAATCTGTTATGCGAATGAATTTCATTATTTTGTCTCCTTCGTTGATAATTAGTAATGATTTGCTTGGGTTTATCTTATGAGAAAGAAAAATGAAGTGCATGAAATATTTTAGAGGTTCTTGGGAGATCATAACATCATTTTCCAAACTTCCTACCCAGGGACCCCTCAACAAAATGTTGTGGCAGAATGGAAGAACTGTCATATCATTGAAACTATTCGTTGTTTATTGCAAGAGATGCATGTCCATAAGGGGTTGTGGGATGAAGGTGTTCTCAAATCCATCTTTCCAATCAATCGAATGACATCTGATACTTTGGTAGGTAAGTATCATCTAAAACTTCTTTGCCCAAATTTTCTTTATTTAACCTTCCTCATAAGATTTTTGGATGGGTTGCTTTTGTTCATATTATAGGACCACACAATATGAACAAGTTAGGTCCTCAAGCTATCAAATGTGTTTTTGTGATATGCCGCTAACTTATAGGGGTATAAGTGCTACTCTCCCTCATTGGATATAAGAGCACACTCCATATTACTCGAATGAAGGCAAAAATGTTGCTTGTCAAGAGAAATCTAAAGATGAGAGTGGTATGATGTCACCTCTACCTGCTCTTGTGGATGTTCTCCCTACTAGTAGCTTGGATGTTCATGTTAAAAGAGAAGTTCCCACCAACGATCTACATGTTTATAAAAGAAGAAAGAATATTCAAGTCTACCAGAAAAGAGAAATCACAAATACTTAGCAAGAATGTTATACTCATGCTCCACCACCCACCACCAGATCTGAACCCTGAAACCACTCATGGAGGCTCATCTTCTCTCCAAATTCATAGTGGTCATGTCAGATATCCTATGAATAAATATGTTGGGTATCACTCTATCACCTCTTTTCTAAAATCTTATATTGCTCCAGTTTCCTCTATTTTTATTCCTCATAGTTTTTCAGAAACTAGTTTGAATACCCACTGAGCTGAGACTATGAAGGAGGAGATGAATGCTCTTCAATGTCAGAATACTTGGGAGATTGTCATATTCCGCATGTACGCCATGCTGTCGGATGCAAATGGGTATATACTATTAAATATCTTCAAGACGACGCTTTTGATAGGTATAAAGCAAGACTGGTTGCAACAGGCTTTACCCAGATTGATGGTGTTGACTTCCAGGAGACGTTTGCTCCTGTTGCTAAACTTAATTTTGTTAGAATTCTGCTATCTATTGCGGCCCACGAGTCTTGGTCTTTGTATCAACTTGATGTAAAAAAATGTCTTATTCCACAGTGAATTAAAAGAAGAAATCTTCATACTTTCTCCTCCGGGTATGGATGTTCCTAAAGTACAGGGGTGTCGTCTCAAGAAGGCATTGTATGACCTCAAACAATTGTCACGAGCTTGGTTTGACAAGCTAAGTGGCAAACTCATGAGTTTAGATTTTTCTCATTTTACTTCTGATCACTCAGTCTTTATCAACAGTAGGGAAGAGCTTACGACTATTCTTATTGTTTATGTGGATGATATCATTATCATAGAGACTGATGATCAACACATTACTCTAGTTAAAAGGGAGTTGACATCTGCCTACGAAATCAAAGATTTAGGTCTTCTTCGATATTTTCTTAGTATTGAGATTGCTCAATTTGCCGGGAAAATTATGATCTCCCCACGCAAATACGTCCAAGATCTTCTCAGTGATATTGGATATTTGGGTGTCCTGTGGATTGTAATTATGATATTCACAAAGATAATTCTCAGGATCTTGAGAGGAAGTTGGAATTTCAATGTATTGCGGGAAAATTGATTTATCTGACTATTACAAAACACCATATATCATTTGTTATTAGGTTAGTTAATCAACTCATGCACGGTCCTAAAAGTTCATCACTATCAGGTTGTTCTTTGGATACTAAAATACTTAAAAAAGGATCCCAGAAAGGGCATTATCTATCAAGATCGTGACCACCTGAAAGTTCACGGGTACTGTGATGCTGATTGGGCTGGTTCCTCCTCTGACAGAAGGTCTACAAGTGGATATTCAATCTTTGTAGGTGGCAATCTTGTTTTTTGGAGAAACAAAAAATAAAATGTTGTCGCTCGCTCCTCTACTAAAGTAGAATACCGTGTTATTGTCATTACTACTTGTGAATTGATCTGGGTTAAATCTATTTTGGGAGAAATGAGATTTCCCATCTCGAAAGGCAAACACTTACATTGCGATAATCAAGCTTCTATCCACATTGCAAACAATCTCGTCTTTCAAGAGAGGACTATACATATTGAGATTGATTGTCATTTTGTGGGGTAAAATTCAGGATCAAACCATAACTACGGCGTTTGTACTGTCTAAAGACAAACTGACCGATATGTTCACCAAGGCCGTTTCTAGTAAATCTCTTCAAACGTTCTTTCTCCAGCTTCGAATGATGGATGCTTATAGTGTTATCTTGAGGGGGTGTTAAAAGATAGCAAGCTATCTTAAGCTAATTGGGTGGTGACGACATCACAAGTTATGGCTAAATGGTATTCCATGAGTAAGAAGTCAAGGAACGATAAAACTTAAAGGTGCGTTCCCTTGTAACACTTGGTGCTTGCTTTAGGTTATATAGCACAATGCTTAGCATCAACATCTTCTTTTTCCCTTTCATCATATATCATGCCAGTTGTTCACTACGCACCTTTTCATTAAGAAAAGTAGACTTCACATGCATTTTGATATTTCAACCATCTATGTTGATGGACAAAAGAGATAATCAATTGGAATGCGCCCATGAGGATGACAGGAATGAACACTTTGTCATAGTCAATCTCAATCTTCTTTTAGTACTCTTGCTACAAAATTTATTTAATGTTTAATTATTTTGTTCCTGGTCCTCATCCTCTTGTGTTCGAAAAATTTTTAACTTGAGATTTTTGATCCTTCTATAGTGATGGGGATCACCCACCCAAAATGGCGCGCCGCAAGAAGGGACCCATGATTGTGTACTTGCGCAGGAGAACTTGACTGGATCGGTGATCCGATCACAGATGCGTCCATATTTTTGTTTACAAGTTTTTTCATATATGACATTATAATTTTTAGTTGTATTTATTATAATCGGGTCTGTAACATTAACGGTCAATCACAGCCGTTGATGTAAGGAATGCCCTAGGTAGTTTCTTTTAAATAAAAGTAAGGGAAAATGCCTTGGTTCATTGCTGATTTTTGGAGAGTTCTTCCTAGATTACAACGATCCACTTACGGTGACGACTCTGCGAGGCCCCGGGTGACAACTCCTAGATAATCCCTTGTATCCGTTATGTTTTTTGTCCTTCGCAGCCCACCTTCTCAGAATTGCCCCAAAAAATCCCCCCCATAATCTGCAGGCCCACCAACCCTGCCATATCACAAAACTCCCAACCAGTTCCCTAATTCGTCGATTCCAGCCCTGGAATCCCTGCTGCACCCACACTCCATCCTCGTAACCCCGATCCCAACCTCCTTCCCAGACCAGCTGCAGATTCTCTATTGGTCGGTTGTAAGCTCCAGATCTGCCTTCATACCCTTCTTCCCCCTATCAGTCAAAGCTCCCACACCCTCCAAATTATTCTTTATTGGCTGGTTGATGTCCCAGATCTGCCGCAATAACCTTTTCCCTCTGTCTGCTGAAGCTCCACACCCCATGCTGTTTAAACCCTCTCGATCTAGAAAATTGTCCAATGTACCCAGCCCTCCCCACTTCTAGTGTCGGATTCCAGTCATCATACAACAACCACCTCCTCCAGGACAGCCACTAAGCACCCTTGAATCACCGCATCTCCACGCTACGCCCCCTTACATCGTGAGTATTATCTTTGTTATGTGTGTCTTGTTATCTATATTTATTTACGTGATTGTATACTCTTTCTCAACGGATCTCTAGAATTTGTAGAATTTTGTTTCAGATTAACCCTTGGCTTGCATGAATCATTTGTCGTGTGCTCATGTATTGGATTTCCACGCGAATGAAAGCCAAAACCCGCTTGCTTAAAAGAATTATTTTTCTTCGTTTAAAATATTTTTATATGATTTATTCTTACATTACTATATGTGAAAAGTCAAGGTTTGATCCCTACATGTGTGTCGCATTTAGAGTTGGGGAAAATAGAGTTGTTTTCCCCCGCTTTTCACGCAAGGTTTGCATTATATTTGTGCACTCACAAGTCTACCATACATCATGTTGATATTCTAATATTATGTATCATTTATCCCTTACATGGCAACGATCACGGAAATGTCCACTACCTCTTTGTACTCTTTCATCTTCCTTCAAAGTATGTTTTGATTGTAAAGCTTCTTCCGCAATTCTTGCTTCTCTATCTTCTTGACTCTCCTCAGAACCCATAAGAGTTTGCATATGCACATTCTTTAGAGTTCCTTATCATATCTAGTTTCACTTTAGAAATATGTTGGAAATATTCTTATACCACATTTTTAACTATTCAGTCTCTTCGTACATTCTTTACCTTATCAGAGGTGGATATACCACAGGTGATGATGACTTTGCTTTTTGTCATCATAGATGTTGCAAAGAGTGGTAGTCCGAATATAATCATCTTTTCTTTCATTCTCCTCCAAGACAGACTTTCTGTTTATCAGCAAAGGTGCACCAACATGGGGTTGTGTGCCACCGTGCTTGACTACACTCGAAACTCTGTATGCGGTAAGCACCTCCATGTGGATTGATTTTGTTGTATAATCCTTCTCTAGCTTTGGCATAGGAAGTGTGATGCTTGTGGAAGCTGCAATCAAAACCTAAATCTGATACCAAATTTGTTGAGGAAAAATATTTATGGAGGAAGAAGAATGAGGAGATAAAAATATTTTGTATTGTTGAAATGTTGATATTCAAATTTGTTACAACATGACCCAAACAAGGCTTCATATAATAATCAAAATGACTCTCCGCGTGCCAAAATGACCCTCCGCGTGCCAAAATAACTTTTCATATAAATGCATACATTGAGAAGTCAGAACTCTTTAAAAAGACATAACTAAACTTATCAAGAATATTCTAAATTTTACTTAATTTCCAACCGCTACAGAGAAGTTTAGCAGCTCATGGTTTCACACACACACACACACTAATATAAACGCAAAATTTGTGTTGTTGCAGTACATGTTATTTAGTTACATTTAGAATTCCGTTTTACCCTGCCTCTGTTCGCAACTATTCCGCCTTTATTCCTCCTGCCGCAGTGAATTTCTCTGCCTTGCTCGCCGCTTTAGATAATTTATTGCATTGCTATAATAATGTATAGAGATAGAGTGAGAGAGAGAGAGAGAGAGCTCCGCCCATGGCGGGGAGGAAGTGGTAGGGGCCAGGGATGAAGAAGAGCGCGCCAAAGGCTGATGGGGTGGATGGGAGGCAGAGAGTTAAGTGGCGGCGGAAGCTGAATCATTTGGCGAGCTGGGAAGGCGGGGCGATGCGGGTGCGCCCGAGGCCGCCTCCCCTGATGCTTCCGACGAGGTCCTCCAAGCCCAGCCATTCGTCGATGTTACAGAGCCGTGGAAGCCATGAACGGAGGTGGCGGTGGAGGTGGGTTTGGCTGGGAAGCAGTTGTGGTGACGGAGGATGCGGCGGAAAGAGGCGGCGGCTACAGAGTCGTGGAAGCCATGAACGAAGGTGACGGTGGAGGTGGGTTTGGCTAATTAATAATCATAAATTGATTGTAATTAAGCTGGGATTTTTTTCATTTTATTCCAAAGTTAAAGGAGATAGATTTTGAAGAGGCTCTATTCAAATGTAAATATTATGGTGTGGAATTATTAGTGGGATTGTAGCTGCTATGGAAAGTGTCAATAAACAGTTTGTTGGACAATACTCGACACAGTTTGCTTTCTTCAGAAAAGCATGAAAAAAGGCACGGGTTTGAATAGACGAATAAGATTATGTTGAATAAAAAAAATTTGAGTGAAAATGACCTAAGACTTGAATACATAGAGTATTTAGATTACCCTAGTTGAAACAATGAATTTTGTCTACTTACACGTCAAAACGGTGGTGAAATGAGAGGGAAATGACTCTGATAAGATGGAGATGTTCAAATTTCTTTTTAGCTGGAGGAAGAAGATGTGTGACCCCCCTCCCCATTAAAATTCTTGAATCTGCATTAGATAACCACCAATTAATTCTCTCCCGACTATTATTTTTCGGTGGGGAAAATTTAAGTCAATTCTTTATTAATTGCATTAAAAAATTTATAATTGACCGGACATATATATATATATAGAAAGAGAGAGTTAGAGAGAGAGCACGTGTTTGATGCTCTTTGGCGGCCTTCGGCTGCCTCTAGGTGGACTTTGCCCGCCTCCGCACAGGCTTCGCCCGTGCTTGATTCTTCGGGAGGCCTTCAGCCGCATACAAGCGAGCTTTGTCCGCTTTCACGCAATCCACCAGCTCGGCGCCGCACCCGCCACTTGCAGACCCCTGGAGCCCTATGGTTGTTCGATTTTGGATATGCGTTCCGGGGAGTCGCAAGTGGCGGGTGAGGCGTCGAGTTGGTGGTTTGCGTGGAAGAGGGCGAAGCCCGCTTCTAAGCGGCCGAAGGTCGCCCGAAGCATCAGCACGGGCGAAGCCCACCGAGAGACGGCCGAAGCCCGGCAGAGAACATCGAGCACAGGCGTAGCCCTCGAAGATGCTCGTACACACACACACACACACACACACACATATATAAGTATAACTACCAAAACTTCTCCTGGAAGTTGACATAATTTCAAGTTGCACACTCATATTTTTGAAATTACAAAAGCCTCCCTTGAAGATTACATGTCATAACATCTATGCACAAAAATACCCATTTGTGCATGGATGTATGAAATGTATTCTTATAAGGGAGGTTTTGTAATTTCATAAGTAAGAGATGGGAGGTTTTTGTAATTTCAAGAGTAAGAGGGGTACAATATATATATCACTAAAACTATGGATAATGATTTTTAAGCTTACAATGTAAACTGAAGTAGTGGATTTGCTATCACTATTGAACGTCCACTTGTCCAAAGGATCATCAAGAAGACAGGAGCACCTGCTTTGCAATGTATGACCTGCAGAGAGCCCAGTATCTCGCTCACGAATTGCATAAAACTTATTAATAACCTACAAATGAGAAAGGATATTAGCTCAAGCAACAAAGTTGCAAGTTCGATTTAATCATTGGTGAGAAGAATAAACTTAACTTTTGAGAAAAAGAAAAAAATTGATAACAGCAAAAAACCAAGGTAACCAAAAAATAAGTGAACCCTACAAATATAAAATGTCACCAGATTACTCTTTATACATACAAACCAGCTTAGGGCGGACAAGGACAAGAATTCCTTACCCAAAAAGGTAACAATGAGTGCACAACTAGAGGATAATATCATCCAATCTATATGAGTTCAACTGTAAAAGCCTGAATGCAGGGTCATCAAGGACATCTTAGCTTCTTAGGGGTTAAGTTTTCCTAGTGCAAAACTATGATAAACAAGGTTTTGAACAGCATGAAGCAGTCTCCTCGAGCCTGGTTTGACAGGTTTAGAAGAGCTATAGTAGGCATGGGATATCGGCAGACCAATGTTGATCATACCACGTTCTTTAGGCGATGTCAATTTCACACTACAATGCTTATTGTGTATATTGACGATATGATTATCACTGGTGTTGGTGCAAAAATTGTCAGTCTTTCCACACTCAACAACTGATTGAGGAGTTCGGTGGAGAGATTGCAAACTGCAAGCGGCCGGTTACTCTGCCCTGCGGACTCGGCGAACAAAAGAAAAACAGAAGAAAGTCTCGCTGGCAGCAGTGAACAACAGACGTATCCACTGCGGCGAATGCCCCTCTTGCGGATAGCTTTTGGATCATCTGAGTAAAAGGATTACAAGAGGCGCCGGTACCCAATGGGCATGCGTGAATACAGAAGAGGAGGGAAAAAGAAAAAGGCTTAGTGTCCGTACCTACAACAGGGTATGTTCAGGTCTACGTCTGTTGTCCCCGTTCGAGCACCCCAGGCCCCTATTTATACTTGAGGGCAGGCTGCTGAACGGTTACACGAAGAGTCGGGCTATTAATGTCTTACTAAAGGCTGCATTAAACATGACATTAATAGCGTCGTCGTCCAAGGTACACAGAGTCGGGCGGCGAGGGTTGAGAGAAGAGACTACATTGATTATCAAGCATTGAAACTTAGCTATGATGCAAATGAGCACATTGATTCTATTTTTAAAAGAGATAATAAGTAATAAATTATTAATGTGTAGAATAGATGAAGAATATGATCAAGAAGATGAACTGATGTTAGACGCTAATTATTTAAAAAGGATGTGATTGTGTCTTACCCTTGTCAGGTACGCACATGCACCTTAAGCCCTTTGTCTAGGCTTCAAGAACCTCTTTCCTGCAGATCGAGCAATCTCAATTCCAAGGAAGTGCCGAAGAAGACTCAAATCATTGATTTCAAAGGCAGAAGTCAATTCTTCTTTAACCAGAGTAATGTGGTGGTCATAAATTCCGGTAATAATGATATCATCCACATAGACTATGAGAATAGTGATGCATTCCTACTTTTTGTAGATAAAAACAAAGTGATCAGAAGTACAACAAAAACAATTAAGCCTTTATCCCACTATAGTGGGGTCGGCTATATGGATCTTTTGTAGTCATTGTGCCCTATCTTTTATCATAATCTCACTAATGCCTAAGTACATCATGTCTTTCCTTATATTTTGATTCCAAGTCTTTATTGGTCGACCCCTCCCTCGTTTAACATGTCTAGTGACTAGATTCTCACAACGCCTAACAGGTGCCTCTAATGGTCTCCTTTGTACGTATCCAAACCATCTTAGTCGAGCTTCTCACATCTTGTCTGCAATTGGTGATACTCTTGTCTTATCCCTAATACATCATTCCTAATTTTATCCAGTCTCGTGTGTCCACACATCTACCTAAGCATTCTCATCTCCGCAACTCTCATTTTTTGCTCATGTACACAATTCAATGCCCAACACTCAGAACCAAAGAGCATCGTGGGTCTAATTGCAGTACGGTAAAACTTGTCCTTAGGTTTTAGTGGTACTTTACGATCACATAAGATCACTGACACGCCTCTCCACTTCAACCAACCCGCTTGGTTTCTATGTCACATCTTTATTAATACCTCCGTACTTTTGAACTATTGATCTAAGATATTTAAAACACTCATTACGGGAAATATCTTGATCACCCAACTTAACAACGAAGTCATCCGTCCTTCTTGTACTGATAAATTTAAGCTCCATGTATCATGTCTTTGCCCTGCTGAACCTAAAACCCTTTTTTTTCTAAAGTATCTCGCCAAGATTCAAGTTTTGCATTTACACCCTCGCGCATCTCATCAACCAAAATGATATCATCCGCAAACAATAAACACAAAGTATTGCTTGTTGGATATGTCTGGTGAGCTCATCTAAGATAAGGGTAAAGAGATAAGGGCTTAAAGCTAAACCTTGATGTAAGCAACAGTGATAGGGAATTCATGTGTTAATCTTCCAGAAGTCCTCACCCTTGCCACTGAATTTGTATACATATCTTTGATTATGTCAATATATGAAACATTTACACCTTTCTTTTCTAAGACTCTCCATAAGATCTCTCTTGGAACTCTATCATAAGCCTTCTCGAGATCAATAAACAATATATGCAAATCTTGTTTTCTTTCTCGATAGTTGTCAATGAGTCTCCTTAAGAGATGTATAGCTTTCATAGTCGACCTTCCTGGCATGAATCCAAATTGATTCTCCAAGATGTTAGTCTCTCGTCTTACTCTTCTTTCTATTACTCGTTCATATAGTTTCATGGTATGACTCATCAATTTAATTCTTCTGTAATTAACACAATTTTGTATATATCTTTTATTCTTATACAAAGCTACAAAGATACTTTCTCTTTATTGGTTTGACATTTTCTTTGATTTCAGTATCTTATTGAAAAAATATGTAAGAGACAAAATTCTTTCATTTTCTAGACATTTTCATACTACTATGAAGCACGGATACCTAAAAATGGGCAACGTATCAACTCGAACGCGTATCAGATACAGGAAACGCGCGGAAACACGTTTCCGAAATTGCAGGAAACGCACTTAAAAATAAAAAATAAAAATTATTTTGGATTTGTCTACCCCGCTGGGGGATACGCGAATCTCACGATATAGGCGGTCGAGCGTATTTCATTTTCATTAGGTTTTCAATCCCGCACCGCTCCACTCTCCCGATCCCTGTCCTGATCCCGGCGCTGCTCCACTCTCCCGATCCCGGCGCTGCTCCACTCTCCCGATCTTGATCCCTACTGTGGTAAGCTTCTTCTTCTTCTTCACCCTCTTATTCTTCTTCTTCTTCTTCAACACCCCCTTCTTCTTCTTCTTTTGCACCCTCTTCTTCTTCTTCTTTTGCACCCTATTCTTCTGCACCCTCTTCTTCTTCTTCTTTTGCACCCTCTTCTTCTGCACCTTCTTCTGCACCTTCTTCTACTTCTGCACCTTTTTCTTCTTCTTTTAAGCTTTTTTTCCTCTTAAGTTTTTTCTGTTATGTTTTTTTTGTTAACTGTATGTAGAACATATGTAGAGCATTTCATTAGCTTCAATATTTGTACAGGAATATATGTAGAGCATTTCATTATCTCTGTTAGTATGATTTCTGTTAACAGTATGTAAAGCATTTCATTAGTATAAACTATTTGTACCAGTATAAGCTTTTTCTTAAGTAATATTTTTAGTTGTTAGTTTTTTCTAGTGGAATTGGAGCATGTAACAAAGTTCTGGCTAAATTATGGATCCAAAGACTTGGTGGCTAAATCATGGATCGCCAGCCCCTTCACTTCAAACCATTGCATTAAAATTATTAGTACAATCATCTTCTTCATGCGCCAAGAGAAATTAGAGCACTTACTCTTTTATTCATTCAATGAAAAGGAATAGAATGACACCACAACATGCAGAAGATTTAATAAATATTCATAGCAATCTTCGACTTTTTTCTAGAAGAGATCAAAAATACAAAGAAGGAGAGTCTACATTGTAGGATATTGCGGGCGATGACTTTGAGTCATTCGAAGATGTATGTACACTTGAGAGAGCTAATTTATCGTTTGATGAACCAAGGTTGGAGCTCTCGATTATTGAAGAAGATGATGAAGTTGATACTTGATACTGTTGGAGAGAATGTTTAATTTTTAAACTTGATATTTTGCATGTGAATGTAACAAAACAATGATCAATTGATGTAATGATATATTGATTTGCACATGTGATAGATTGTTTTTTACGGTGCTTGTTTCCTTGAATATTATTTATAGCATTATATAAAATGTCAATGATATTATAATATAGTCTTATTTAATTTTTTCGTTATATGTACAAATAGTTTATTAGTTGTCTTATTCTTATATTAATTAGTACTTATATTAAAATAATTAAAAATAATTAAAAACGTTTCTTGTATCCTTATTTTTATAAAAATCATGTTTCTCGTATCCGTTTTGTATCGTATCCCGTATCTCGTTTTCGTCCTTGTGCATCATAGTCAATAGGTATATCATCTGCCTCAACAGTCTTTCTATTTTTCATCTTATTTAGACCATATTTTTCCTCTGATACCTGAATTCTACAATAAAATGTTATGTTTTTATACTTCTCTGATTTACTTAAGTCTTTCAAGTTCAATTTATTGTTCTTTGTTTCATTATAGAGTTGATAAAAGTATATTTTCCATCGCTCATTAATATTCACATCATCGGTCAAAACTATATCTATCTCATCTTATATGCATTTTAATTGATTTAAATTTTTTGTCTTCCTTTCTTTAGCTCGAGCAATTTTATATATGTCACGCTCTTCATCTTTGATATCTAGTCGCTTATAAAAAATTTCATAAGTTTGACTTCTTGTTTTACTTACTGCATATTTAGCTTATTTTTTGGCAACTTTATACATGACTAAATTTTCATTATTCCTACAAGTGTAGAGTAATTTATAGCTGGCCCTTTTTGCCCTCACTTTGTCTTGCACTTCCTCTTTTCAGAGAATATTCTTTATTTGGTGGCGCAACACCTTTTGATATTCCAAGTACGTTCTTTCCACTTATCCTTAAATGTGAAGACATAACTTCTCGTGAGATATTATGATCAACATAAGTGTCATCAACTAGTCGTTTCATACTTGCCTTCTTGAAAGTAATCAGTTTTTCCATCTTCAAGTTCCACCACTGAATGTTTTGCAACATTTTTGTTTTTATCTTAAATTTATTATATTTAATTTGTACATCTAACACCACTAAGCTATGTTGGGTTGTCAAACTTTCTTCTGTTATGATTTTGCAATCCTTACAAATCATTTTATTCATTTTACAAGTCATAAAAAAATTAATTTGTGATTTATTTGATCCGTTTTTAAACGTAATTAAATGTTTTTTCCTCTTTATGAAAAACGTATTTGATACTGTTAGAATACATAAGGAAAAATGATGTAAAGGCCCATTTATAAGCTCCTTTCCTCCTTCTCCTTTAGTCCCCTCTATTGTATAAGATTCTTCCTTCTTCTCTTCTCATATATATTTGTATTCTCCCTTTTATTTAATTAATGAAGAAGTATCTTACAAGGTTTGCCCATTGTTTTCTACATGATATCAAAGGGAGGTTGTATGGCTTGTGCCTATCAGCTTGGTTATCTGCTTCCCTAATCGCTCGGTCCTCTGTTTAACCGGGCGGCTTGTTCCTTCCTTCCGTGGATCCTTTCCTCTTTAACTGCCCGCTCCACCGGTTAATCGGGCATCTTGTTTCTCTCCATAACCATTTAGTCTGGCGACCTCTCTTTTTCTAACCGTGGCTTAGTTTTCTATCTACCTCTCACCTTCTCTCGTGGCTTCCATCTCTCCCCCCTTTTATAAATCTCTCGGGCTGGTGGGGCCCTCTCCCTCTAATCGTTGCGGTTTGTTTTGTCTACCCGCCTTCTCGCCACTCCCTTTACGCGCTGCGGTTTTTCCTCCTTATGTGGATCCACCTCTTCTACTCCTCCGTTATTTTATAGCCTTCCTCTCTTTGCCGCTTTGCCGGTTTTCTGCCCTGCCGTCTTGCTGCTCACTGCGGTCTCTGTATCCGCGCGGTCTGTTCTTCTGGATTGCCGGATTGTCGGCTTCTTCTCTCCGCTGCGGCCTCCCTCTCTGTTCTGTTCTCGCTTCTTTACTCCCTGCTCGTCGTGACTTCACTTAGTCGCCGAGACTTCTCTTCTCTTCTCGCCGCGAGTTGTTCCTTACCCGCTGCGAGCTCCGCATCTACGTCGTGACATAGTCCTTTGTCGTTGGTGTGCTCACTGTGACTGATGCAGACTTCTCGTGTGGCTTCTTCCCTTGATTAGTCATTGCGGCTTACCTTCCTTCAGATGCTTTCCCCACCCGCTGCAACTTCCCGCACAGCCTTCTCTTAGCCATTGCAGCTTCTCTACCCGCTGCGGGCTCCGCCTCTTGGTCGCGGGCTCTTGACCGCTGGTGTGTTGACATCGAGACCAGGCAGCTTCTCTGCTCCACTCCGCTTTCTTCTGGTTGCGGTTTCTTTCTTCTCGAGCGGCTTGTTCTCGCCGCCGCGGCTTGTTCTCGCAGCTGCTTCTTCTCGCACCGCTACCTCTTCTCACGTGGTTGCCCCTTCTCACGCGATTTGTTCTCGTCGCTGCGACTTGTTCTCGCCGCTGCTTGTTCTCACGCGACTGTTTATTCTTGGTGTTCTCAGTGCTTCCTCTGTAGTAACCGCTGGATCTGTCTGGCAAGCTGCATGTCTTCTTGCCGCCCGGTTTCCATGGCTAGTCGCTGATCAGGATTATGGCTTCTGCCTCCACCACTGCTGATGATATTGTTGTGTTGCGTGTTCAACTCCATCAGCTTCAAGAGGTAGTTTGTCGCTCCTCTGGCTCTGTGACATCGATCTTCCAGGAAGGTATATCGTGCCTCTCACACAGCTCTCACTGGATTGTGAACTCGGGTGCAACAAATCATCACTCTCCGCAGCAGCCACCCAAATACTTAGATATTATTTACCCCCAGCACATCGTTGTGGCCAATGGTGACAAGATCCCGATTTCTGAAGTTGTTCATCTGCAGCTTACTCCTCTCTACTTATCCTCGGTTCTTTATGTTCCGGGTTCTCCTTTTAATCTCTTTTCTGTTAGCCGTCTTACGCAAGACCTTAATTGTTGTGTTACTTTCTCACGCTCTTCTTTTGTGGTGCAGGATCGACTAACGCAAAATATACTTGGTAGAGGACGACTGTCTAATGGGCTATATCTTCTTGATGTTCCTCCCACTGCTCTCACTACTGTCTCCACTGATTGGCATCGTTGTCTTGTGCATGCCCCTCTTCCAATTCTCACGAAAGCTCTTCCTACTGTCTCCCTTCATGAGTTCTTTTGTGAATCATGTATTTTCGTCAAACAACGTTGTGTCTCATTTTCTCCTTCATGTACCCGGAGCGATGCTCCTTTATCATTAGTTCACTCTGATATCTAGGGGCACAATAAGGTCCCTAGTATTTTTGGGTATTGATACTTTGTTACTTTTATCGATGACTACTCACGAGTAATCTGTTTGTATTTACTTCGTGATCGCACCGAACTCCCAACCACGTTCCGTACATTTCTTACAGAAACACGTACTCAGTTCTCTACATGTGTCAAAACTCTTCGAACAGACAATGCTCGAGAATATACTGGTCGCACCTTCTCTAATCTATGCACTGAGTTCGGTATTATACATCAGACTTCATGTGCCTACACTCCTCAACAAAATGACATCGTGGAAAGGAAGAATCGTCACCTCCTTGATGTGGCTAGATCTCTTATGATCCAAATGCAGGTTCCTCCCCTCTATTAGAACTTTGCAGTCTCTACTGCTTGACACCTCATCAACCGCATGCCTTTGTCTGTCCTCAACTTTGTGGCACTTATTACTCTCTTTTACCCATCCATGAATCTCTTCTCTCTCACACCTCGTGTTTTGGGTGTACCTGTTATGTCCACCATCTTGATCCTTCCAATGACAAGCTCGTCCCTCCTGCTACCAAAGCCATGTTTGTTGGACTCCCGCACTCAGAAGGGGTATGTCTGCTTTAATCCTATTAATAGAAATGTGGGTGTGTCTGCTGATGTCTCCTTTCATGAAGACCAACCATATCAGGCAAGTCATTCCAATCCCCTTTTTCCTCCTGCGCTACCTCGACCCATCATTCCCGTAACGTCTCCGCTTCCACCACTTCTCCCTACTCTGCTTCTGATTCCTACACCACCAGTACCCTCCAAACTCGTCCCCTCCAAACCTCTTATCATTGAAGTTTACACTCATCGTCCTCCTCATCCAGCTGTCGAGCAACGGCTTCCCTCTACCGATGTGATCTCGCGGCCTGTTGATCCGGCCTCCTCCTCGACGGCCCATCCCTTGGCCAATTATGTTTCTTTACATCGACTCTCTCCACCTCTTCTTACCTTTGATCTCTCTCTCTCTCCTCTATCTCTATACATAACTCTGTGCGGGAAGCTCTCCAACATCTGGCGTGGCGAGCAGCCATGGATGAAGAAATGACTGCTCTGTGGGGTAACCATACTTGAGATCTTGTGTCTCCTCCTCCTGGCCACAGTTGTGTTAGCTGCAAGTGGATCTTTACAATCAAACATGACGCGGATGGGACAGTTGATCGCTTAAAGGCTCGGCTTGTGGCACGGGGTTTTACTCAACAGTACAGGCTTGATTATGAGGAAACGTTCTCCCCAGTCGCGAAATTAAATACGGTTCGGGTCTTGCTCTCTTTAGCTATCCATCGTCACTGACCCCTCCACCAGCTGGATGTCAAGAATGTTTTTTTGAATGGCGAGCTTCTTGAAACTGTTTATATGCAACAACCGCCCGGATTTGAGACCACGGGGGAGTCTCGTGTTAGTTTACTTCGCAAATCTATTTACGGTCTCAAACAGTCTCCACGGGCGTGGTTTGACAAACTCAGCAAGGTTGTTTGTGAGGTTGGCTTCAAACAATGCTCGACAGATTCCTCTCTCTTCACTCGTTACCAATCAACGGGGACTACAATACTTCTTGTTTATGTGGACGATATTCTGATCACTGGTGATGACTCCACTGGGATACAACATGTTAAGCAGCATTTAAATTCTATCTTTTAAATCAAAGATCTGGAAAATCTTCGATATTTTCTTGAACTAGAGATAGCACGACGACCTGATGGCTTTGTCTTATACCAACATAAGTATTGCATTGACCTTCTGCAATATGCTGGTCTCTCGGGTTGCAAACCAGCGAAAACCCCGATGGAAGTCAACCATAAGTTGTGTGCTCAGAGATCTGAGGCTGACACTCTACTTTCAAATTCAGAATATTATCGTCATCTTGTGGGAAAACTGATATACCTAACCATTACGAGACCAGATATATCATTTGCGGTTGGAGTGCTTAGTCGGTTCATGCATATCCCACGGGTTTCTCACCTTCAGGTAGTCAAACAGATTCTTAGATATCTGAAGACTGCTCCTGGGCAAGGACTTGTGTATAAGCCATCTTCCTCCCTTTCTCTTTTTGCATACTCTGATGCGGACTATGCGGGCTCGTTGGATGATAGATGTTCAACTACCGGTTTTTGTACTTTGGAGGAAATCTTATCACATGGCGGAGTAAGAAGCAGACGGTGGTTGTTCGCTCGTCTGCTGAAGCTGAGTACCGTGCAATGACAGTCGTTACATCTGAACTAAACTGGCTGGAAAGTTTTCTAATGGATTTGAGAGTTAAATTGTCATCACGATCGACGTTGTTTTGTGACAGTCAAGCTGCAATACATATTGCGAAGAATCCTGTGTTTCATGAGCGGACTAAACATATTGAGGTTGATTGTCACGTTGTTCAGGAAAAGGTTCAATCAAAGGTGTTAAAGCTTGAACATGTTCCTGGGTCTGAGCAAGTTGCTGACATCCTTACCAAGGCTTTACCTCGCAAATTGTATTACCAGTTCTTGTCCAAGCTTGGTGCCTACGACTTGTACGCTCCAGCTTGCGGGGAGTGTTGGAAGACATAAGGAAAAACGATGTAAATGCCCATTTATAGGCCCCTTTCCTCCTCCTTTAGTCTCACATCTATTGTATAAGATTCTTCCTTCTTCTCTACTTTTATATATTTGTATTCTCTATTGTATTTAATTAATGAAGAAGTATCTACAAGGTTTGCTCATTGCTTTCTACAGATACAATTAGCTCATGTGCTACGACAAAGTCTAAAATAATTCGTTCTTCTTCATTTCTTTCTTCATATTCATATTCTTCATGAACGACTGAGTAATCTACATTTTCTTCCTTATATGTCCATTTAACTTTCCTCCTATGAAAATCTTCTTTCTTTGTGGGATTTCTCTTACTAAATCATCTAAATCTTCTCAAAATTGCATATTAATAGATTCACTTAATCCTACTTATGGCGCGTACTCACTGATCACATTTTTACTTTCCTATGACCAATTTAAGAGCTAAAATTTTACCATATTTGCTACTTACCCCAACAAATTCATCATTCCAAGTAGTATCCACAATAATACCTACTTCACTGCTTGTTTTATTTTTTCTGTGTATCATAATTTAAAACCTGAATTATCTAAAAATTTAGCTTTCTCACTCACTCATCTAGTCTATTGCAGGCATAAAATATTTATTTTTATCCTAATCATCGTATCCACAACTTCTATTGTTTTCACCGTTACTATACCTATATTCTAACTTTCAAACTTAAGTCGATCACAATTCTTATGACATACTTCCCTAGGACGTCGATGTGAGGACTTTTGCCTATGTAACACTACACATAAGTCCTCTTGAAGGTGCAGCGGTCCTTTCCAAGACACCGCATTCGGACCATACAAGGCTTTCTTAAGGCGACAGTGCGCCACTCATGTTCTTTAGGAACATCCATACCAGGAGGAGTCATATATATTTCTTCCTCCAATTCACCATAGATGAAGACATTTTTTTACATTAAACTGATGCAAAGTCCAACTCTTGTGAGCAACAATAGACAATAAGATCCTGACTAAGTTCAATTTAGCGGCCAGAGCAAATGTCTCTTGGAATTCAACTTCATCGACTTGAGTGAAGCCCTTTGCCACCAATCTCGCTTTATATCTATAAAGAGTTCCATATTGAAGAAATTTAGTAGTATATATCCATTTGCATCTGACTGGGTGAATAGGGACAATCTCCCAAGTCTTTTGACATTGGAGAGCATCCATCTCCTCCTTCATAGCCTTTATCCAGTGAGGATTCAAGCTAACTTCTGAAAAACTGTTAGTAATAGAAATAGAGGAAATAGAAGCAAGATATACTTATAATAAGTGAGAGATAGAGTGATACCCAACATACTTATCAATAGGATATCTAGTACGACCACAATGAATTTGAAGCGTAGAAGTGGTCTCATGAGTGGTGGTGTTGCTTGGATCTGGCAGAGTGGTGGTGGGTGGTGGAACATGAGTGTGATATTCTTGCCCAAAATTTTTGTTTTGCCTTCTCTAGTAGGCTTGAAGATCCTTCTTCCTTCTGTACACACGAAGATCATTGGTTGGAGCTTCCTTTCTAACAGGAATATCCACATTTCCCGGGGCAAGCACATCAACCAGAATAGGTAGGGGTGGCAACATGTCACTCTCATCTTTTCTTTCATCCTGAAATGTGATAATTTTGCCCTCATCAGAGTAATATGAAGTGTTTCCAAAAAAGGTAACATCTTTTGATATAAACATTCTTCGAAGAGCAGGAGAATAACACTTATACACTCTTTTGGTTGGCAGCATATCCCACAAAGACACTATCGCTTGCGGGCCTAATTTATCTTTATGAGGCCCTACAATATGAATAAAAGCAACAAATCTGAATATCTGAGGCGGAAAATTGAATATAGACATATTTGGGCAAAGAAGCTTTAGGGGATACTTTCCCTCCAATTTACCAGTGGTCATCTGATTAATTAGATAGACGGGGGTAAGGACACCTTCATCCCAAAGTCCCTTAGAAACGTGCATCTCTTACAGCAGACAACGAGCGGTCTCCAAGATATGGTGATTTTTCCTTTCGGCTACCTCATTCTGCTGAGAAGTCCCCAGATAGGAAGTTTGGAAAATAATGTCATGGTCTCCTAGGAAACTCTGAAGATCACTGCATGTATATTCGCCTCCGCTATCACTCCTAAGAACTTTAATTGTAGTTCCAAATTGAGTCTGTGCACATGATGATAAAACAACTGAAATATTTCTGAAACTTCATTCTTCTTTTTCATGAGGTGCACACAAGTAAAACATGAGTGATCATCAATAAAAGAAACAAAATACTGAAAAACATTCATAGAGCAAATATGAGATATCCAGACAATAGAATGTATCAAATCAAAACATTTCACACTTTGACTCGGACTAGGAGCATAGTTGGTTTTACAGTGCTTAGCCAATTCACAAGACTGACAATCAAAAATACTTTTTAACATTAAAAATATGCGGAAATATAGCTTTTAAGGTATTCAAACAAGCATGTCCAAATCTCTTATGCCACAACATCAACTGATCAGAATTTATTGACTTTTGAGCACCAAGAGCTTGACAGTTATCCATGACATACACACCACCTGACTCATGTCCATCACCAATCGTCTTCCCAGTCGTCAGATCCTTAAAAACACAATGAGAATAGAAAAAGGTGATAGAACAGTTAAGTTGTTTAGTTAAACTGCTCACAGATAACAGATTTGTGGGAAATAAGAGAACAATAATCACAGATTTGAGGAAAACAGAGAGAGAAAGATGAATAACTCATTTACCAGTCACTGAAGCTGAGGATCCATCAACGATATTCACACTGTCAGATGAAGGAGAAATAGAATAAACTCCCACGGA
The DNA here is from genome assembly GCA_039583875.1 of Platanthera guangdongensis. NCBI lineage: Eukaryota > Viridiplantae > Streptophyta > Magnoliopsida > Asparagales > Orchidaceae > Platanthera > Platanthera guangdongensis. Next base: position 5,812,468 of record CM077164.1, read on the forward strand.
AGACCCTGTCATGTGGTCGGATGCCTCCAAGTCAAAGATCCAAGGAGCAGATGGTCCTTTAGAGGACAAAGAAGTAGTATGAACATGAGCAGTCGTACCTGCCAAGTCACCAGCAAGCGATCTTCCAGCGGCATCGGCTTTCAGAGCCTTGAGTTCTCTAGTCAAACTCTCATTTCTGCCAGAAGATACCCAATATTCTCAAGATTGTCATACATAGCGGTTTGAGATCTCACATATTTCCCATTAGAACCACAAATCAAACCCGAAGGACCCAAGGATGAAGATCCCAACATTTATCATTCTCATGATATTTTTTCCTACAGTGAGGGCACTTCATTTTACTCTTGTCTTCTTATATCATATTTCTTGAATGTCATTTCTTCTGCTCAGCAGCGAGGGCAGATTTTCTCATGACCAACATGAATATCCAAACGAAATGAGTTAATACGGCTTGCCTCCCCTTGAATATAGTGGACTGTCTCTAGATCAGACACAGAATCTCCTCCCAACAACTGAACTCTCTGGAATTCAAGTTCAGGAGGAAGACCATAAAGCATTTCAAATACCCTCCATTGTATAAGTCCAGTCTTGTAGTCTTTTATACTCTGGATAGCGAAATATTGATCAATTTTTGCTCACTTATGGGTCAGTTTGCTATAATATTACTCAAAATCATTCATCCCTGTCATGTGTATCTGCTCAGTCCGGATTTGATATATTCTAGTCCAGTCCTTTTTTTAGTAATTTCGTTCGATCAGCTCTCACATTTCTTTTGCAGTTTGACAGAATAGAAAATGACTTGCAATCTTGGGTTCCATAGAATTGACAAGCCAGAGGATTACAGTAAGATTCTCACCATCTTAATCCTCATATAGAGGGTCAGTCTTGCTTGGATCCGGCTTGGATCCGGTGAGAAACTCAAGTCTTTGATGACTCCCAATGAATATCTGCATAAATTGAGCTCATAGGAGATAATTTTTCTCAATGAGTTTGATTTAAGTAACACTTCGATTGAAGTACATGTTAGAACTTCATCCACTATAGTGTTTAGGTTAATCAACCACCCCTTCAGAGGCATTAACACCATTCAATGTGTCCTACATATGAACAATCACCAAGGAGAAGAGAGAAAGAGACAGAGACAGAAAAACAGCGCCAGCAACCATAGAAACAGCCCCCCCCCCCCCCCCCCAATAGCAACAATAGTCGGGGAGAGGAGACAAGGGCTTTAGCAGCACCAACTGAGGTCAACAAACTTCTTCAGCCAGAGAGAGGAGACGAAAGCGTTCCAAAGAGAAACGAGCGACAGAGACAATCGCGGCGACATAAGTGCAACCGCGACAGGACGGAATAGCAGTGATGGCTTCAGCCGGATCAAGCAAGCGCGACGGAGACGAAACCACGGCGAGCCTTCAGGTCGACATCGAGGAATGAACCGCCTCTGATGTCATATCGATAGAGAGAGAGCACGGGAGAGCGTACCTTAGGGTTTACTTTCTTGTTCAATTACCCGAGCAAATGAGCAAATATCCTTTAATACAATCAACCATCATTTTGGTTATGGTCACCCCCCGGTGAGCATATGTTAGCTTGACTCTAAGCATTTTGTGGTTTAGGATACGAGTTGGCAAGCGATTAATAAGGTGTGCAGCCGTAAGGGCAACGTCCCCCCAGTAGTATTTGGGTAGGTGCATCTGAAGTAATAAACAACGAGCAACCTCCAGGAGGTGCCGATTCTTTCGCTCGGCGACCCAATTTTGGGCAAGAGTGTACGCACACGAACTTTGGTGGATGATACCCAAGTCACACAGATAGCATTCAAAGTGAGAGTCAATGTACTTACGACCATTATTACTTCACATTTTCAGTGGCATTGAATGGGTGGTAATCATTTTATGGAAACGTTGAGATAAAGAAAAACATCAGATTTGCTTTTCATGAGATAAACTCATGTGCATCTAGAAAAACAGTCGATAAAAGTGACAAACCATTTGCACCCAGAAATAGAAGCAACCGGGCTAGGGCCTCAAACATCAGAATGAATAATCTCAAAAGGTGTCGCACAAGGTGGGACATCCAAGGAAGAGAGACCCGCTTATGCTTACCCAGTTCACATACATCACAACGAAAAGTGTTAAAAACAGAGGCCGACATAGCAGAAAACAATAATTCATAACAGAGGTAGAGGTATGTCCCAAGCGACTGTGCCAAAAATTCAAAGTAGAAGGCAAAGCCACATGAAGAGCAAACGGAGGAGGATTAGGAGCCGAGCTGGAGGGGTCAAACTTATAGAGCTCATCGCACAGTTTACCAGAGCCAATCACCTTCCCCGTCGTCAGATCCTGAAAGATACAAGAAGAGGGGAAAAAGTCACTGAGCAGTGCGTAGAGTTGGTAAATTGACTGATAAAAAAATATTGAGTAAATTTAGGAACGTGAAAAACAGATGAGAGAGTGAGAGAAGAGCAAGGAAAGGTTCATTTACCAGCAATAGAGGAAAAGGAACCATCAACAACACTCACTTTGTCACGGTCTGACAAAGGAGAGTAAGATATAAAACCTGAAGCAGTGTCAGCCATATGATCAATCGCTCTACTGTCAATGATCCACTGGGCGGGGGCGGCGCGGTTGGTAGTAGAATGAGCACCTGTGGGCCCCTGGTGAGCATATGAGGATGAAGCAGAAATCTCTGAGGGAAGGCCGTGCATCAGAAGACAAAAGACAAGAATTTCATCTGAAGAGAGAGGAGGGGCTGTTGGAGAGGACGTATCAGCAGAAGCATCAAAGAGATGAGCAGAGCGGGACTGGGATGACGGCCCGAAGAGCGACCATAGCCACGACCACCATGAGTAGCAGGACCCCCTCTAGGCGGAGGAAAGTCGTGGAGCTTCAAACATGTGTCCCTTTTATGACGTACCTTCTCGCAATAATCATAGAGGAGACGATCTTTCTCCCCGGACTTAGGTGGTAATTCACTAGAAGGACGCCCACCAGGGCGAACAAAGAATCAAGAGCAGAGCCGTCAGAGGTAGGGTCGGTATGTAAAGTCTGACGACGATCGAATTCTTGTTGAACAAGACTGCAAACCTCTGAAGGGTAGGGAAGAGGAGACCGCCCAAGAAACTAGACACTAATTTCATAAAAGTCATGATGCAACCCGTGGAAAAATTCAAAGATCTGATTGAGATTTTGTGAGCCCGAACAAGAACCTCACATTCAGGAGAGACAAGAGCGAGAGCATCAAAGTGGTTATACTATTGGTAGAGCCGAGTAAATTCCAGGTAATAGAAGGAAAGAGGACGATCGCCTTACCACAAGAGAAAAATCTGTCGGCGAAGTTGAAAGATATGACAACATTCCCCCGACAGGAATAACCTCAGCTCTTTTCCAAATATATGCGGCTGTGTCTAGGAATAGGTAATTCCGATCAATGCTCTCCTACATAGAATTGAGTAGCCACGACATCACCATGGTGTTTTCAGATTCCCATTGAGACCATTTGGTAGAGGCCTGATTGGGTGTTGATGTAGTGTCGGAAACATAGTCAAACATACGACGACTTTTGAGAGTAAAAGCGATAGACCGGGCATACGGGAGGTAATTGCTGTCATTGAGCTTCATTGTGGTAATTTGAGGAGTTTCGTGGTCATGGATAGCACGGTTGGAGCCCAATGTGGACATCCGTGAGGATTCAATGCACATACCGGAGGACATATTTGGAGATTCAACACTCCCTTCCCTAACAACAAGAGGATAGAAGCCTCGGGAAGAAACACAAACGGGAAGAAAAGTGCAAAGCCCAAAAAACTTCTCATAGAAATAGAGGTACACAAATGATCCCGGCAGAGGATCCAAGGGAGGGAAGGGAACGGAAGTAGTCATCCCTGTTGAAGCCAGGAAAAATCTCAACCTCAGAATTCGGATCAAAGCCGCTTAAGTTTACCAGTTCGGGGGTAAGACGAGACGGCTAGGATGACTAGTATGAAGAACGAAGGCAAACAGAACCCGAGATGTTGCGGCAGGAAGGACCCACCACATACCCGGATGCTCGAAAGAAGCAACCTCTTCTCAATCAAAAGTGGTCGAACTAGGTACGAGTGAGACTAGCTGATGATTAAGTCGCAAGGTCGCGACCTCTAACACCTCCGTCGAAGACCTCGCACCAACCGGCGAGTTCGTCGCAGCCTCCGCCGCCTCCGCCGAAAACTCTGGCCCAGAAACCAGATAGGCCGCGGCCAAGTTACTTCCCGCTGAGGGTCGGGGACCCCGAGCATGGAGGTCGCGGGCAGGGTAAACCCGCCGAGCATGTGGGTGGTTCATCTTCCGGCCGGCGAGATATCTCTGGTCGCGGTCACTCTCCTCGTCGATCACGGTCTCCTCGTCGCGGTAATCTGCGTTACTGTTGTTTCGGTTGATGAGTTAGTCGTCAATTTCTGATCCGGCGCCCTTCTATTTGTTTTGCCAGATCGTCTGGCGACTCCAGGGGCGACCTTCATCGACGTCATCGGGTTATCGGGCAGCGAGTATCGGCACTCCGCTGCTCGCGCCTATCTGGAGCTGGAGAGCAAGTTCGACCAGCTGGCGATTTGCGAGACACATCGTCGGATCTCATCTCTGGAGGTGAGAATGTCGAGGATGGAAGAACTTCGGGCCAGCCTGGAGAACTACAAGGCCCGCTTCCACATGATCAGCGAGATCGACCGGCAGATGGCGATGAACGACCACCGTCCTCAGCTTGTCCTCGATGAGTTGGTTGGGATGCGTGCGAGCATGGGATCTGCTGGTCGATTGGCGAGGATGGAGGAACAGCTGCGGCTCGGCGACGACTCGATAGCACTGGCGACTGATCATTACCGTCGGGCGCGTGAGATGGAATGGGCCAGACGACATCCACACCCTCCGGAGCGGCCGCCTAGAACTTAGGATTTTTCTTTCTTTATTTGAATTCGCCGTAGGCGATATTTGTAATGAACAATCATATATTTTGTAATAAGCGAGTTTGTATCTCGCTCTTGATTTATGTTTCTTGTTCTTTGTTGTTTACTCGCTGCCTTCTGCGATATGCCAAATTTATTTTGTAGATTTTGGCGAAATATTGCGAGATTTCATGGGGCGTTGTGCGAGATGTGGCTGATGTCGGGGATCTGCTTATTCGTCTACGTCGCGACATACGATGATACTCGCCGAAGCAGATATACCCCCCCCCCACTGTTCCTTTGTCTTCGCCTATAAATAGAAGGGGTAGATAGGTCATAAGTACGTTGCTGCGATTTTCTAACTCCAACTCGCGAGTATCTTCTCTTGCTCGCGTGTCTCTGTCTTCATTCTCTCCTCGTCACATCTGCTCGTTGAAGATGGTTGGGGACAATGCTAGTTGTACAACCCCGTATTCGCAGGTTTTTGGTTTTAAGCTTTTGAAGTGGTTTGAGCTCTTGGTGGCCAATTTAGGCCTAGTCATCGGAATATACTAGTAGGGGGAGGAAAAATCTGTCTCCCCCCCAGTGGCCCTTTTCTTGGGGGGAGCGGGTGCGACAGGTTGGCGGGGGCGAGATCGGCCCGGGGCCGGGCTCTCGCCCCGCCCCGTAGGATTGGCGGGGCGAGACCGGCCCGGGGCCGGGCTCTCGCCCCGCCCCGCGGGTTGGCGGGGGCGAGACCGGCCCGGGGCCGGGCTCTCGCCCCGCCCCGCGGGTTGGCGGGGGAGAGACCGGCCCGGGGTCGGGCTCTCGCCCCTCCCCGCGGGTTGGCGGGGGCGAGACCGGCCCGGGCTCTCGCCCCGCCCCGTGGGTTGGCGGGGGCGAGACCGGCCCGGGGTCGGGCTCTCGCCCCGCCTCTCGGGTTGGCGGGGGCGAGACCTGCCCGGGGTCGGGCTCTCGCCCCGCCTCGTGGGTTGGCGGGGGCGAGACCGGCCCAGGGTCGGGTTCTCGCCCCGCCTCGCGGGTTGGCGGGGGCGAGACCGGCCCGGGGTCGGGCTCTCGCCCCGCCTCGCGGCTTGGCGGGGGGGAGACCGGACCGGGCCAGGTTCTCCCCTTGCTCGTCTCGGGTGCCCGGGGAGATGAGGAGTTTGGCTCTCCTCATTCTTGGCCCTCTTTTGGCCATGCTTTTACCGTTGTACCCTCGGGGTGGAATTACCTATTTGCCCCCCCCCCCTAGCGTGGCTGTTTTTTATTGGCTCAAAGCCTTTTGGCGTAGGGGTTTTGTTGTCATTTTGGTCCATGGGGTTGAAAAAACTATAAATAGACCCTTAGGGATGCCTTGGAGAGGATCGCTTCTTGACTCTCTCTTCATCCTTCAAGGCACCCTAGCTCTGCATTGGCTAGGGAAGGGGAGACTTCAAAGGTCTTCCGGGTGTGAGGTGGGACCTCCACGCTAGAGCCGAGGGTCTGTTCCTAGTTTCCCAAGTCTTCGGTCCGTGACGTTCCCCCGAGTGTAGTAAGTGTGAGGTCACCCCTCTTTTGGGACCCCGAACTCCACAGAGGCCAATTTTGGCTTCAACACTTTTGGTGCGGTGAGCGTGAAGAGTGACCAACACAGAAGATCTCGGGAGAGTATTATGACTGGAGGTTAGGGAGGTAGTGATGATCTCGGCGAGCTCCCCAGCCCAGGACCCTTTGTGGGGAGGCAAGAGTTCATGGCCTCCATCCAGGGCATTATGGAGATGCTGCGAAGTGTTGCTCCCCAGGGTGGCAGCTCCACCCCAACCCCCCAGGAGCTAGCTCCCCCCTCTCGACGAGTCGACTCCCACGGGTTTAGACGAGATGACCCCAGCAGGGGGAGAAGGAAGTGCACCAGGAAGAAGGCCCGGGAAGGAAAGGATGGGAGATGGGGTCGAGCGAGACCTCACCGGCCGGGAGTTGTTCTCCAGCCCGGCGAGTGCCAGCCCCCCCAGGGGACCTCCCTTCAGCGAGCTGATCATCTCAGCTCCCGTTCCCGAGGGGTTCCGAGAGCCCGACATAGCTTACTATACCGGGAAGGATGACCCCGTCCAGCATCTACAGTGGTTCGAGGATGTTGTTTCCATCAGGCCTATGACGGATGCCTTCAAGTGTCGCATCTTTGCGATCACGTTGAAGGAGAAGGCAAGGGACTGGTTGCATTAACTCCCTCCGAGGTCGATCTATGGGTTCGATGACTTGAGCCGGAGCTTTCAGCTTCTCTTCTCCACCTCCCAGAAGAGGAAGAGGAGTCCTGAGTCCATTTTCCTGATAAGGCAGGGGGCCGAGGAGTCGCTGGCCCGTTACGTTGACAGGTTCCAAGAGGAGATCCTGGAGGTCCGGGAGATGCCAAGGTATGCCCTCCAGATGGCATTCACGGTAGGGTTGCGCGAGGGGTTCTTCAAGATGAGCCTGACTCGAAAGGCCCCCCTTTCCTTTGAGGAGCTGATGGAAAGGGCGGCCGAGGAGATAGCCATGGAGGCGGGCAACCCGGGATTTGTCAAGAAGTTGGCAAAACTAACAGAGATGGAGTCAAAGGAGCAAGGTGGCTCTCGACATCAGGAAGGAAGAAGGAGAGATGGATTCCACTGACAGGCTCTCACTAGCTGGCAGGGCAGGTTGATCTCTCGGAGGGTGGGGTAGGTCTCACCTCAAGATGGATTCCGCTGTCAGGTTCTCACTAGCTGGCGGGGCAGGCGTACCTCTCGTGGTTGCCCAGTGTTTTTTACCCGGAGGGGGTCTCGCCACCCAGGCTCCCATAGCTGGCATGGCAGGTTGACACCTCCGTGGGGTGAAGTTTTTTTTACCCGGAGGGGGTCTCGTCACCCAGGCTCCCATCAGCTGGCATGACAGGTTGACCCCTCCGGGAGGTTAAGTATTTTTTACCCGGAGGGGGTCTCGTCACCCAAGCTCCCATCAGCTGGCATGACAGGTTGACTCCCCGGAGAGGCGCGCAAGAAATTTACACTCAGCGAATACGTTGGGTTGGACATTTCTTTCCGAGCTTGTGCCAACCTCGAAAAGAGCGGGAATTGTGTACAATCCCGTATTCGCAGGTTTTTGGTTTTAAGCTTTTGGAGTGGTTTGAGCTCTTGGTGGCCAATTTAGGCCTAGCCCTCGGAATATACTAGTAGGGGGAGGAAAAATCTGCATCTCCCCAGTGGCACCTTTCTTGGGGGGAGCGGGTGCGACATGTTGGTGGGGGCGAGACCGGCCCGGGGCCGGGCTCTCCCCCCGCCCCGCGGGTTGGCGGGGGCGAGACCGGCCCGGTGCCGGGCTCTCGCCCCGCCCCGCGGGTTGGCGGGGGCGAGAACGGCCCGGGGCCGGGCTCTCGCGCGGGTTGGCAGGGGCGAGACCGACCCGGGGCCGGGCTCTCGCCCCGCCTCGCGGGTTGGCGGGGGCGAGACCGGCCCGGGGCCGGGCTCTCGCCCCGCCACGCGGGTTGGCGGGGGCGAGACCGGCCCGGGGCCGGGCTCTCGCCCCGCCTCGCGGGTTGGCGGGGGCGAGACCGGCCCGGGGCCGGGCTCTCGCCCCGCCTCGCGGGTTGGCGGGGGCGAGACCGGCCCGGGGCCGGGCTCTCGCCCCGCCTCGCGGGTTGGCGGGGGCGAGACCGGCCCGGGGCCGGGCTCTCGCCCCGCCTCGAGGGTTGGCGGGGGCGAGACCGGCCCGGGGCCGGGCTCTCGCCCCGCTCCGCGGGTTGGCGGGGGAGAGACCGGCCCGGGGCCGGGCTCTCGCCCCGCCCCGCCTCGCGGGTTGGCGTGGGCGAGACCGGCCCGGGGCCAGGCTCTCGCCCCGCCTCGCGGGTTGGCGGGGGCGAGACCGGCCCGGGGTCGGGCTCTCGCCCCGCCTCGCGTTTTGGCGGGGGGGAGACCGGCCCGGGGCCGGGTTCTCCCCCTGCTCGTCTCGGGTGCCCGGGGAGATGAGGAGTTTGGCTCCCCCCATCCTTGGCCCCCTTTTGGCCATGCTTTTACCGTTGTACCCTCGGGGTGGAATTACCTCTTTGCCCCCCGGCGTGGCTGTTTTCTATTGGCTCAAAGCCTTTTGGCGTAGGGGTTTTGTTGTCATTTTGGTCCATGGGGTTGGAAAAACTATAAATAGACCCTTAGGGGTTCCTTGGAGAGGATCGCTTCTTGACTCTCTTCTTCATCCTACAAGGCACCCTAGCTCTGCATTGGCTACGGAGGGGGAGACTTCAAAGGTCTTCCGGGTGTGAGGTGGGACCTCCACGCTAGAGCCGAGGGTCTGTTCCTAGTTTCCCAAGTCTTCGGTCTGTGACGTTCCCCCGAATGTAGTAGGTGTGAGGTCACCCCTCTTTTGGGACCCCGAACTTCACAGAGGCCAATTTTGGCTTCAACACTAGCGCTCGCCGACAGGCCCACGCCGCCAATTTTGCCGACACAGCTTTTAAGAAATCCATCACAACAGAGCGAGATCTTGAGGCGTTCAGGGAGCGAATTTTGTCGGATGGTTACTCGGCTAGACTGCCTCCTCGAAGCAAACGACTTAACACCTGCATCGAGGGTTTCATGGTCTTGTCGCTCCGCCATTTTGACGCCGGCCTGCGACTTCCCTTCTGGCCGGAATATCGCGAGATCCTGCGGTATTTTGGGATTGTCCCTATGCAAATCAACCCTAATGGAGTGGCGATCATCATGGGGTTCCTTTGCTACCTGCGGGAAGAGAGGGTTATCTTCGACCTCTCGGTTTTCCGCAAGATATTCGCCTTCTCCACGACCGCCGAGGGGGTTGTCTACTTCACCAGCCACGTCTGCACCCTGGTGGGGACGGCAAATAAAGTCCATAGGTGGAGCGAGCAACTGGTCGTCGTTCAAGGCGACGTTGAGGGAATTCTGGGGAGGCCGCACCAACCTGTCAATGTCGTCTTCCTTCCGCCAATCTTGGAAGGTGTTCGCGAGCAACTGTTCGAGTCCTTCCGAGGTCGGCGCTTCGACGTCATCCACTGGCGGCTCAACGTCAACACGCTCCTCGAGATCCATCCCTGTGAGGGTAAGATTGAGCGAGAATCACACCAGCTCGCATGCTCGCTCCCATTTATCGAAGCTCGGTACTAATGTATTGCTCGACATTTGCAGTTGTTTGCAAGCTTCCAGAGAAGCAGCTTCCTCCGGCGAAGGAAGTCGTCTCATCCTTCCCGGAATCCAACCCTCCGTCTGATGTTGGCGAGAAGAAGAAACTTGCCAAAGGGAAGGCAAACGAGAAGTCGTCTGGCCCTGCGAGTAAGAGGGCCAAGATGTCGTCGCCTCAGATCGGCGATCAAGAGTCGCCGCCTGATGCTCGGGCGCCCCACTTCCACCCAAATTTCAATCTTGGGCGAGGTGCGGTGGATGCTTATGGTCGCCCGCTGGTGACCTGCTCTGAGGACGAGCATTTGGTGACGTTGAGCACCAACCTTCCCTCCTGGTCGGCAGATTGGGAGGATAAGGGGGAGGCCTTCATTGTTCTCCATGCTTTGTACGGACAAGTTGGCGCCGAGTCACTGCTGGAGCTCAGCCCGGAGGAACTCGCCCAACAAACCTCATGCTCGCTCGCGCGGACTGTCGAGTTAGGACAGGAAGATGCTGGAGATGCATGGGGCTCTAAAGACCGTCACCAAGAAGGCATAGATCTCGGCATGCAATCGGTTCGCTGGAGGGACTACGAGGTAAGTCGCCTCCCTGCGTGCGACATGGACAATCTTGACTTAGATTTATTTTGCTGACTGTTATTTATCGCAGGCTGCCGAGATTGAATCCGCGAAGAAGCTCTCCGAGTGCGAGGAGAAACTCACCAACTCGTTGGTGGAGCTGGAGGCAGCCCAGGTTCGCGCCGCCGAGATGGAGACTCGCCTGACATCCCTCGAGGGACGCGCGAGCTCTTCCGCTCCCTGCCCCGATGCGTCGCGGCCGGAGGATGACCCGCATTGGGCGGTTAAGAGGTCCCGCGTCCTTTGGAAAGAGAGGTCGTCGGTCCGCCGCGAGATAGCACGAGCGGCGGAGAATATTATGCTTGCTCGGCTGAGGATCAATGGCCAGCTTGTCGAGGGGGATAAGCAACTCACTGTCGACGAGCTTATCCCTGAATTGCTCGCCGAGGAATCTACCTCGCCCGATCGCGTCTCTTCCTCGACATCGGGCTCCAGCAGCAGCGGCATTGGTAGTAGCAACGGCAGCGGCAAAAGCACTGATGGGGAGGGAAGCGGCGAAGGCAGCGAGAAAGAGGAGGATGCCGACATTGGAGATGACGAATATCGGCCAGATACTGGCGACGATGAGTCATATTTGCTCGCCGATTTTCCTCATGCTCGCACATAAAAGATTGTCAATACATTTTTGTAACTTGTAAAATTTTTGATATATATATATATACAAGTTTTAAGTGTCCATTTTCTTCTTTACTCGCATGCTTGTTGGTTAATGGTGCTCGCTAAGCTCATAGGTTCGGAGAGGATGAGTGTTTGTGACACTTGCTCACGCGTTGATATTATCCGTAATCGCGCCGTTATTACTTGCACGGGTATAGTCGCTCCAATAATTCGCATCCTGATGCTTGCATCTGTGTCTGTGTGCATACTCGACATAGCGTATTCGCATGCTCGCCAAGGCATACTCGCATATTCGCCATGGTATACTCGCATGCTCGCCAAGGCATATTCTCGTATTCGCCAAGACATACTCGCATCTGCATAACCGTTCATCTCGCCCGGGCTAACCCGATTGGCTTGGAGATTAGAGCCGACACCCATCAAGAGCCAAGCTCAACTGGTGATGGGAAGCAGTCGACACCCAGCAGGAGCCAAACTCGACTGGGGGTGGGAATCAGTCGACACCCAGCAGGAGTCAAGCTCAACTCGGGGTGGGAAGTAGTCGACACTCGGCATGAGCCAAGCTCAACTGGGGGTGGGAAGTAGTCGACACCCAGCAGGAGCCAACCTCAACGGGGGGTGGGAATCAGTCGAATCGGGTGGCTAGTAGTCGGTCTGCAGGAGGGGAGCTCGTACAGGGTTCACGGACTACGGCATCACTCCAACGAGGAACTCGGTCTTACTCGAGGAGGTCGTTGACTGATGTGCAGGAGAGGAGCTCGTGCAGGAAGTCAGACATACGATGACACTGCCACTCGAGGACTTTATTCGGAGTTGAGGTGATTTCTCCCTGTCACTTGAGTGATGACACAAAGTTAATCGTACCAACGTTTTGGAGATGGAGGTTTATAAAAAGACGATCCTCTCTTCGTCAAATCGGGAAGTTGGCGTCCAGACCTGTTTCTATTAATTCCTCCAGTCGGAGGAGAGATGCAATTGGGGATACCTAGGCCAACATGCAAGGGGAGAGCTGATCTCGGCCGTCAGTGCAGAGACTCGGTCTTACAAGAGCGCTTCCCGAGACATCATCTCATCATCCACACTGGGCTATTTAGAAGAAACAGGTCGAAGGCTCGTATCCCGATCCGATGGTGGGGTTCGCTTTCTGTCATGCCACCTGGCTACGAGCGCAAGTGTATGAGCGAAGGGTGATGTTCTTCCGAGGGTCCTTTAGGACGCACTCACGGCCAACATCCTCCCTTGGGCTTATCCTTGCCCCTTGACAGGTTATCCTGCCCTTGGAAATAATCGGAATGATGTTGCCCAAATGAATGTTAGGTAAGGTCGGCCCCTTCTCGAATCCGGGAGATTGGCGTCCAGACCTGTTTCCGGTAGTTCCTCTAGTCGGGGGAGAGATGCAATCGGGGGTACCTAGGCCGACATGCAAGGGGGGAGCTGATCTCGGCCATCAGTGCAGAGGCTCGGTCTTACAAGAGCGCTTCCAGAGGCATCGTCCCATCATCCGCACTGGGCTATTTACGAGGAACAGGTCGGCAGCTGGTTTCTTGGATCGAGCATGGAGCTGAGCATTAAAGCCTCAGATGTCTTGAGATAAATTAGCACGAAGAGAAATAATTGGGCCGCCACTGATCGTATATATACGCAATCAAGGTTTGCAAGGGAAACAAAGTGTTACCGCTAGGGATAGAACCTTTTCAGGTCATCTCCGTTCCAAGTACCTCTCAGCTGATCTCCGACTTGATCTTGAAGGTAATAGCCTCCAGTAGTCAAGGCTTCTTGGATGATGATTGGACCTTCCCAATTAGGATGTAGCTTGTCAACCGTTGCTCCCCTTCCTGCGGCGTACACCTTTTTCATGACCAGATCTCCTGCGAGGAAATATTTTAGGCAGACGTTTTTGTCGAAGTGCTTTGTCATGCGCCGCTTGATTTTCTCCTGGCGGATGGAGGCTAAGTCATGAAGTTCTTCAACGAAATCCAGTGAGAGTCTTTGAGCGTATTCATTCTCCAGGCGTCATTGCTCGCTACTGTCTCCCGCTGCTATGACTCTTGGGCTCCGAACCTCAAACTCTACTGGGATGAGTGCCTCAGACCCGTGAGACAATTTGAAGGGAGTTTCCCCCGTAGCCGAGTTTGGAGTTGTTCTCAGAGCGCAAAGAACTGAGGGGAGCTGCTCTGCCCGATTGCCCTTGAAGTTGGTGACCTTTTTCTTCAGTAGGTTGATGATTAACTTGTTGGTCGCTTCTACTTGTCCATTGCTGCGAGGATGATGCACGGAGCCGAATTGAAGATCCGTCTCTAGCTGGTTGCAGAAGTCTTCTAACTACAAGCTGGCGAATTGTGGACCATTGTCGGTGACGATGGCAAGAGAAATCCCGAACCTGCATGCAATCTCTCCGCGGATGAAATTCTGTACAATCTGAGAAGTGGTCTTGGCCAGAGCTTTTGCCTTGATCCGTTTGGAGAAGTAATCGATCATGACGAGGATGAACTTCCTCCGTCCGCTGGCCTGAGGGAAGGGTCTGATCAAGTCCATTTCCCAGATAGCGAAGGGCCCTGGGGCAGTGATCGAGCGAAGGTGCTGAGCTGGTTGTAGTTGAAGGGGCGCGAAGAGCTGACATTGAGGACACTTCCTGGAGAAAGCTTCTGCATCCTTTCGAATGGTGGGCCAGAAGTATCTGTGTCTTAGAATTCTCTGTTCCAGAGTACGAGTTCCTGAATGGCTGTCACACTCTCCCGAATGAATCTCTTCCAGAACACAAGGGACTTCTGCATCCGACAGGCACCGGGCCAGTGGGCCTGAGATAGCCTTACGATAGAGCTCTCCTTCCTGTAGCAGGTAATATGCAGCTTTGTACCGGAACTTCCTCTGATTTCCCTCGCCGACAGGGAGCCGACCAGTCGCCAAGAAAGAAATGAATGGATCCCTCCAAGAGGACTTCTGCTCGATCTTCATCATCTCCCCTTCTTCGATGGACGGTCGGAATAGTTCGGTCAAGGTCCCCCCGGCCCGAGGACCATACTTGGTGAGGTAATCGTCCTCTGAATTCTCCTCTCTGGGTACATGCTCGGCGAAGAAGGATTGGAAATTCCCAATCAGACCCCTCACTTTGATTAAGTACTTCTGCAGGACTGGATCATTCACTTCAAACTCTCCTCTGATCTGGGATGCGACTACCATCGAGTCGGTGAAGGCCCTAATATCCTGAATTGCTAGCTCCTTGGAGAGACGCAAGCCAGCCACCATGGCTTCGTACTCCGCCCGGTTGTTTGTGACAGGGAAGAGGATTTTGACGGCTTGCTCGATCCTGGTTCCCTGAGGGCTTACTAGCACGACTCCTGCTCCCACGGAACACCAGCCTGAAGTCCCGTCCACGAACATCTTCCAAGAGACTGGGTTAGAAGAGCCTTCGTCTCCTCCCACCTCGGTTGAGAAGTCGGACAGAAAATCTGCTACTGCCTGCGCCTTGATCGCTACCCTCGGAGAGTAAGAAATGTCGAATTCGCTAAGCTCTACCGCCCACTTTGCCAACCTGTCTGAATGCTCCACCCCATCCAGGATACTACGCAGAGAATGATCGGAGACGACCCTGATGGAATGAGCCTGAAAGTAAGGACGGAGCCTCCGAGCCGAGATCACCAGAGCGAACACCAACTTCTCCAAGATAGGATATCTCGTTTTTGCTTGTCGTAGCACTCTACTCACATAGTATATGCGGAGATGCTTCCTGCCTTCTTCTCTGACCAATACCGAGCTGACCGCCTCTGCTCCTACTCCCAAATAGAGTAAGAGGTCTTCATCTCCCTGTGGGCCTTGGAGGAGAGGAGCTTGAGTTAGCTGTTGCTTGAGCTTTCCGAAGGCCTCCTCACACTCTGCGGCTCACTCAAACTTTTGATTCCCCCCGAAGAGTTTTAAAGAATGGAGAGCACCTCTCTCCCGCCTTGGATAAAAAACGACTAAGGCCTGTCAGCCTTCCTGTCAGCCTTTGGACTTCCTTGGGATCTCTCGGGGACGCCATCACCAGAATGGCCTTAACTTTATCCGGGTTTGGTTCCACCCCCCTGGGAGTGAGGAGGTGACCTAAAAACTTCCCTCTTCCTGCACCGAAGACGCACTTAGCCGGGTTGAGTCGCATCTTATACTTTCGCAGAGTGGCGAAGGTCTCCACCAAATCCGCTATGTGCTCCGCGAAGCTTTCGGATCCCCCCCTGATCCTGACTTGGACATCCCCTCGGCAGTACTTCAAGCATTGATGATAAGATGACGGGACGACCTTGAAATAGTTGATGAGGGGCCGCCCGAAGATGGCGTTGTACCCACTCGGCGCATCGACGATGACGAAGCGGCATCGGATCGAAGTCCCGCCGAGTAACCAGAAGCTCCACTACCCCTTCCACTTCTTTCTTCTCTCCAGAGAAGCCAAAGAGGGGTCCATGTGCAGCCTGAACCCGAGATGCTTCCACCTGAAGCCCGACGAAAGTTCTCTTGAAGATGACGTTCACCGAGCTCCCGTTATCCGCGAGAATTCGGTCGACGGTGAAGTCTTCGATGGCAGCTTGAATAACCGGGGCGTCGTGGAAGCGGTTCTCATTCCCCAGCATATCCTCCTCTGAGAAAGTGATTTCTTCTAACGGCGGCGGATTCTGCGACGTCGAGGCAGCGTTCTTCTTGTATATTTGTTGGAGACTTCCCTTGCGGGAAGCTCCGAGCCCGGCTCCTCCGTTGATTACCCCGACATGCCCACCTCCTGGGCCATGGATCACCTCTCCGCGACCTCCCAGGTCGACACGATCCTCATTCCTCCTCCTCGGCGGAGCTTGGAATGCCACTTGTCCCACCGGAGCCTCCTGCCTCTGCTGCTCCCTCTCCGCAACTCCTGCTTCCAACCTCCTCCTCGCTTCCCAGAACTCCGGGCAAGCCAACGTCACATGCCCCTCTACTCGATGGATGTCGCAGTAAAGGGGGATCTCTGCTTCTTGACGCATCGCCCGTTGCACCCTCCGGCGACGCTTGTTTCCCTGAAGGGCGATGGTCATTGCTTCCCTCCTTCCTCACCCTCGGCCTTTCTCTTGTCGGTTGTCATTCCTCCTCTACTGTTGGAAATGCGGTCTCGCTGGTGGCCTCCACTGGGGGCGATTTTCGGGGTACTGGAATCGTTTATCTTCCCCTCTCCTTGTCTGGGCCTCTGTGGGCCTTCTCTCCTCTTGTCTTCGAGGCCTCTCCTGCCTCCTCTCTTCCATCCTCCTGGGCTCTTCTCTCCTCCTCTTCTCCTCTCTTCTCCTCGGCTCCTCCTTCCTCCTTTCGACCTGTCTCTTCGGAGATCTTCTGACCCTCGTCACTGAAGGTCCTGCTTTCCCCCTTTCCAACGGTGCATCCCCGTTCAGCCGCGCTAAGAAATCTTTGTTCTTCTCCTCTCATCGGACAAAAGTATTTGTCCTCTCTATCATCTCCTCAAAGGACCTCGGGGGGTTTGACCCCATCTCCATGCTGAAAAGACCCTGTTTCAACCCGAACTTCAGGGCCACCATCAAGGTGAAGCTATCCACCTCCTCCACCTCCAAGATCTTCTCCTGGAAACGATCTATGTAATGGCCGAGACTTTCGTGCTGCCCTTGGTTGATTTTAAAGGTGGTTGCTTCCTCCTTCCTTTTCTTGGATGTCGCGAACCTCGCCATGAGGCCCCGACGCAGATCGGAGAAACAGTAGACGGAACCTGCTGGCAGCTGGTGGAACCAGTCCCTCGCATGGCCTTTGAGGGTAATGGAGAAGAACCGGCATTTGAAAGCGTCGGACATGTTGCGGATGGAGACGACATCTTCAAACCACTGAAGATGCCTGACATGGTCATCCCTGCCAGAATAGTAGGTGAAAACGGGCTCTCTGAACCCTTCGGGGACGAGGGCGACAAGGATCTCGTCACAGAAGGGGCTCCTCCCTGGCGGTGACGAGTTTCATCCTCGCTGGAAACATTATACTCGCTCCACTGGCGAGTATCTCGGTGTCTCGCCGGCGACATTGGATCTCGGAAACGGACCCCTTGGCTGCCCGCCGGATGGTGTCGCGACTGCATCAATCGCTCTTCTCTTGCCCAAGCGGGCTCCTTCCCAGCTCGCCTCGGCGGCGCTTCCTCATCCAGCAATGTCACGCGACGGGGGGAGGTCGCTGTGTCATCGGGGCGATGAGAAAACCCGGCGAGGATGGTCTTCTCAATTCTCTTCGCGAACTCCTCGAACACAGCAATGATCACAAACTCGCCACCTCGCGCGAGATCACTAGCTCCCGCCGAGTTACCGACCATCTCTCCATGCTCTCCATCATTGGTCATCTTGCTAAACCACCAAACTTTCCTCCTTGGTTGCGATCCACACTCACCGCACCAAGTGATGAAGCCAGGAAAAATCTCAACCTCAGAATTCGGATCAAAGCCGTTTAAGTTTACCAGTTCGGGGGTAAGACTAGAAACCTAGGATGACTAGTATGAAGAACGAAGGCAAACAAGGCCCCAGATGTTGCGGCAGGAAGAACCCACCACGTACCCGGATGCTCGAAAGGAGCAACCCCTTCTCAACCAAAAGTGGTCGAACTAGGTACGAGGGAGACTAGCTGATGATTAAGTCGCAAGGTCGCGACCTGGTCTCTAAGAAAAAGGAATCAAAAGGCTCGGCTAGTATCCAGAAAGGAGAGCTCGCGAGTATCCTGCAGAGGATTTTTCGTCTCTCACCTCGTACCCCTGGGGTCCTATTTATAGGGAAATCCGAGGAAGGGGGTCATATTTATACCCCACCCCCTAGCGACTAGGCGACTTCCAATGGGAACTCGCACGGGCTGGGCGAGTATCTAGCCTAGTCGCCTACCTGGCGAGTATGCGAGAGGAGCTCGCCATACTCGCTCAGGCCTTCCGCAGTCTTGCGCGCTGACTCTGACTTCTATCTTGATCGGTTGACCTTGACTTCTGTTGAACTGGTCGTGGTAGGACTCATCCTCGACGAATATGGGTTGTACAATCCCCTCACACAGAAGAAAGAGACGCCAGAAGTCCCGGAACAGCCTCACGGGCACATCCCCTCACGGTATCTGGCATCCAGAAGTAGCTGACGGGTAGGGCAGAGCAAAGAGGGGCGGAGTGGGAGCGGAAGAAGGGAGGAAGAGGAGAAGCGACGCTGTCGGAGAATTGCGGGAGCAGGGTGACGCAAGCGAAGAGAGCAAACGAGACGCGGGAGCGGAGCGATGGGAGCAGAATGAGCGAACGAGACGTGGGATCGCTGAGTCGAGGTCGGCGGAGCGCGATTAGGTATTGGTGGCTCTGATACCGTGTTGAATGGAGAGAAACTCAATTATTCATTAGAAACAAGAAACACTCCTCAATATATATGAATGACTAACATACAAGCATAACATAAAATAAAACCAAAGCCTAAAAGTAACATTAAGACATGACATAAGAATTAAGGGTGATAAAATATGAACTTAACATTTTGATCTTATGAAAATGTTCCCTTAAAATTAATCATGCCGACCAATAATTAGATAAAAGACTAATGAACCATTTAAGATTAGTGGCTTTAAGTGGATGTTTATATTGTTCATGTCAGTCATTATAAGAAGATAAAGATGAGGCATGATTGAGTGTTTTATCTTGTAATTGATGGAGACACGTCATCATACTCATAATGCGTAGTAAATTGTATGAGCCTCAAAAGGGGAAGTCGACACCTCATGGAGATTGTAAGATGTGAGTTTGTGACCTTGACCGAGACACACTGGAGCACCTATGTTTGTCGTAAGGGACTCAAATATCAATAATGAGTATAAGAAATTTATACCACTAAGAAAATATGAGTCATCTCAACTCTAAATACAAGTCAGAATCCAGAATCCCTACAATTTAATGATTCCAAAACTAGAGAAAATTTAGTATAAGATCAAGTTATAAAAAAAGACATTTATGTTCAAAAAGTATCTTTTATAAAAAAAACATGCAAAGAACTATAATATACTCTGCTTTAGCATAAAATACTATTTTAAGCAAGCATGCACATTTTCTTAAAATTATTTTAGTGTCACTAAAAGAAAGAATTTTTCTTACTCACTAGTTATGTTGACCCTATCTTCAGACCTTTCTTTTCGAAGAGCTCGGGTCGGGAGATTCGCTTAGGATAAGCTTCCGAGATTTTTTCTACATTTTAGTTTGTCTTTCATTTCATTTTTGATGTATTAATTATGTATGAACTCAAATGTATCTGACTCATTTATGATTTTTAGTTGATCAGATTCGTGTACTTTATATTTCTAGTTGGCTCAGTGAATCAAAATTTAACGTCTTTCTTTAACATTAACTCCAGTATTTAATTTTTCGTTGTGTGCTCTGGATATCTCTTGTTATGTACTAATTTTATTACTATTGCTTAGTTTAATTCATATCATAATTCCAAAAAGGGCTTTTGAATTGTTGTTAAATTGGGTAAGGGTGCTACAGGAGCAGCGTGAAAGGAGCTTTGTTTGGAGGGAGCAACATATGAAAGATCGAGCGGGAACTAAGCATGTAGAAGTGACGGAGTAGAGAACGAGCGATTGGAACCTAACAAGGGGCATCGGCGATGAATCGCGGAAGGAAGCCTCCGTCCATGATGTGATTGAACAGAAACAAACGATCCATCCTCAAGAGATCGGCAGAAGTCCTCTGCCTATGACATAGGCGGCTCGTTCGAGAGGAAGGAGAAGACACCTGCTTTGATTGATCGAGAAAGGGCAGGTGCAGTTGTCGAATGTATGAAGCGGGGAAGTGACGGGGATGCGTAAGGCACGAGCGCGGCACTCTGACAACAAGTAAAAAAGCAAAGCCAAGAAACATTATTGCATAATGAATAATATACCAAGGGATTCAACTCATGCATATACTTGAGTGGAGGAAATATACCCACATGACCAAATTACCCTTACCGGGTATTACACAGTTATGTCATGTGACTTAATTTGACTTGGCAAAATAATGCAACTTAATGTCAACTGGTCATTCTACATTATTAACTTCAATTGATGAAGAACACATAGTAATTGACTTTGAATTCATTCAGAGATTAGATAGTCGCTAAGCAGAGGCATGAAAGGCAACATTAATGAATACTTTTCCTGTTCCATGCTTTTGATGGCTCCAATATGAGGTCATATAGATTGAGGGCCATAACCTCCACTGTGCACTCTTGGTACATATATCCTGCCAAATTTTTGCACTTCAAAGTGAACATGCTTTAAAGGGAATTATGAACTCGAAGTACCATGCTATCTTCTCTTAACATGACAGCAAGTAGGAAAGCTAATTAAGCCAGTATTGTTTTAACAAACTTTCTTGATGTCAGTTGGAAACAAAACGAAAAGAAAGCCATAGTAAAGAGAAGAAAGGAACATGGATAAGAATTTAAGCATCTGAAATAGAAAAAGACATTCCACGCACACTTGTCAGATTTTGTAAGTAAATTCATTGTCATTGTCAATTGAAGATACAATTAAAGTTAAATTCTATAAAGTTATAAGATGTAAGACCTTCTCAAAAGATTCAGTTTGCTCTTTCAGTTCACCAAGCTCATTCACTAAGGCAATATGACCTTCCTTTTCACTGTAGTAAGCTGATTCAAGCTCCTCTATTCTGCCAAAAGTAAATTTATGTCATTCATGTGTGAAAATATACTAAAACTACATATTATCACCATCCATATACTTTGTTTTATTCTTTTATAAATTTTTTATAATCAGGAAATAGAATAAATTTCAATGACATTTGATTTAAAAGAGTTGGCATAAGCGAGTTTATAATTTGTTGGGGATCGTGACCGACTTGCACGATAATCGGAACCGTTCATCTTATGAGGATTGAAGATCGTAGTCCGTAGCATTGTTTGTTCTTTTCATTTTTCGTTTCGAGTTGTATTTTTATTTATTTTTGAGTCAGAACGATCGACCAATCATAGTTGTCTGTTGCCCCCTTAGAGTCCATAAATAGATGGTGAGTGCTCTCATTTTGGGCATTGAAGATTGGAGTCCAGAAGCCTAGTCCTTGATCATTTCGGTGCCCAAGCCGACTCCGGGTGCGGAGCCCAGGCTTGTCTACCCCTTCCCCTCCTTGGTCGACCACCCTCATCAACCCCCGCTCCATTGTCGTGAGAAAGCCCTCCTCACCGACCCTACTGAAAACAGCCATCAAATCAACTCCCAAAACATCCTCCCAGCCACCGCCCAAGCCCTTTACATCCCCCCTCCACAGGTGCAGCAACCGGCCACTTCATCTCCCTCAAAACCACTCCCAACTTCATCAATCGCACCCCTCCACCAACTATCCCCCTACAAATTTGCTGCCAGCACTCCAAACAGCTGGCCAAAATGGTTTTGCCCCTTCTGCCCACGTGATAGGCCACCCCTCCTCCCTCCCCTTGTTGTGGACCCACCACCACCCTCATCCCCCATAGAAAACAACCACATTACCCAATAAAAACATCTTCGGTGATAACCGGAGTTCAACTCAGGTGGTTCTCCTATATCTCTCATACACATTTGCATCATTCGGAGTTTTCCAGCAATCGCCGGAAAATATCTACGGTGACCACTACCACCGGAAACCACCTCTGGACACCACCTACCACCTCCACCACTCATAACCACCATAACCTCCATCATAACTACCCACCACCTCATAACCACCCATTACCCCCACCTCATAAATTAAAGGAGTTAATTCCTAACTTCAAGTATCAACTCTCTCCCGCATTCCCCTCATTACAGCAGCCAACCCATTCCACAAATCTCTCTTAGGCTCCGTTTGGGGACTTATTTTCACCGGTCAAGCGGTTACGACCACATGAACCAGACCTTAATTAAGGTCCGGTTCATGTGGTCGTAACCGCTTGACCGGTGAAAATAAGTCTCCCCAAACGGATCCTTAGTCTTCACGTGGATCCACCTAAGATTACTCTTAATTGTTAGCCCACTATCCCACTTCATCCTAGCAACTTAATCCCTCCCCATTCCCTTAACTAATTCCCAGCTAGCTACCCAATTCCTATCCAGAAAAAGAAACAGTCGGGCTCCTCCTCTAACGGTTGGGCTGAATGCACCTCATCCCCTTTGTTTCCTAACCGCAGCACCCTCCATCTGAGCCTCCCGTGGAAGGCCACCACCACCAGCCCCAAAACCTCCTTGGAATTGCTGTCTGAGTGCAGTACAGCCACCCTACAGCCATCTAAAACCCTGACCAACCCTCCACACCTCTCATACAGCCACCCGACCTTCCCGATTGCCATTCAAACCATCTAGAACAACAAATTCCAATTGCTTACTATTGAGAGACCACTTCCCAATTTACTGTTCCCGTTCCTGGACAGCCAAGTGCAGTTCTCGATTGCTGAGATCTGCCCCGGACAACCCTCTAAAAGTGCCTCCCCCCCCCCAATTATAGTCGTGGTGCTCAAGATTCATATATTTGTTTCCTTACTGTTGGGTCGTGTGTTTGTTCTCTACTTGAAGAGATATTAATTTGTATGCTTTGATTTCAGTTATTTGAGTGTGTGTATTCTCTCATTTATTTAGTTATTTGAATACAAGCACTCTTACATTTATACAATGTCAAACGTTTCTTTATTCATTAGCTTTAACTACTGTGGTTTATCATTCATAATTGAGTTATAAAGAAAGTTATTGCAAATTTTAAAGTGCCTAGGATATGTATGGTTGCATGTAAGAGTTTCACACATTTATTTCCCCATCACATAAGACCGTCCTGCATCAGATTGGTATCATAGCCCCAGGTTTGAGCTTAGTTAAGAATACGCGGGACTAGAACCTATATGTTTCACCATGTCATATTAAAGTAACAATTGCTACTCTGATCATCTATTTGATGAACACGAGTCCACTTATTTCATTAATCCTCTATTTGAGGAACTGTACTCCGCCACTGATCATGCATGTAGAGTTTTTTGGGGAGGACCCCCATACTATCATAAATATTCTTGTCCCTGGCCCGTCACTCGTAGAAATTGTGCTAACACTTTTCCACAATTTGATTCTTCTAGAGGTAATTACCTCGAGGAATATCAAGAATCCTATAGAGGTCATCATCATCAAGATAGCATCATGTGTATTGACCTTTCTAGTTTTCCAAAAACGGATATGTCAGTAGCCGAATTTCAATGATGAGTTAGTAATCAATTTGATCATTTGGATGTTCATTTTGATCATATAAAGAATGTCTCAAAGAGAATCTCTAAAAAGAGGTTAAAGGATTTAGTTCAAGGCGCAAATGTGTCTATTAGTGCTCCCATTGATATGAGAGACACAACAATAGATTTTGATTCCTTTCATTTTGAGGAACCTCAATATCTGCCAAAGAGAACCGACAGTTGGACTTTGGCGGCGGGGTGGACGGTAAGGCAGAAGGCACAAGCGCAATAGTACTAACATGGGACTAATGACTGAGGTGAGGATGATTCACAAAGTATTTCTCGACAAGATGATCAAGCCATCAGCAATGGGAGCAAAGAGAGTGAGGTCCCACAAGACCCCCAGTGCACCCTCCACAACTACATTGAGCTCCATGATCGGCCGAATGAACTGAGTGGTGGTCTCTGCAGAAGGTTAGTAGCAACAGAGATACTAGCAGTAGTTGCATCCAAGGTGGAAGTGTCAGGTTCTCCAAAGATCTATTGTCAGATCATCTCATAGAAATCTGGAAAGCGGAGAAGATAGCATATCAACAAGAGTTCCGTAAAATATTTTTGTTGAGTGGCAAGGTCAGTAGTAAACGATGTTAGAGAAGTTCTGCAATGAAAAATTGAACTTCCTGATATGCAACATCTGGAGATAGAGTTGGCCGAGTGAAGAAATCAGAATACAGGGTGTATACAAGAGAGATTTTGGCGCCCTTGGAGTAAAGGGCAGCAAGATGATCCCATAATAATGCCTTCACAATTTCTTCATAACAGATGATGTGCAAACATTAATTAAAAAGGCAGTTTGCAAGACATGCAAACAAAAGCAACACTGACATCCCAATCAACATATGAGGAAGACGCAGGATGAGGAGAAACATCAGTGAGATGATGGTTCCTGTGTTGAGATCGTAAATGAAGGTGATGGAAACACACCAATCTAGATAATTGGGTCTAGTTAATTTTGACGTAGTGTCGATATTTCCAGAGGTATTGGAAATGAATATGGGAGGCACAATGTTAGCGGGGGTAGAAGGAAGTTGTGATTATCATAGTTGAGAACTGTAGAAAAGAGCACGATCAATGAAGGAAAACCAGTTAACCTTGTACATCCTTGTTCAGTATGCAAATACAATGTATGAGTACATATATATAGGAGGGAGATGGAGAGAGGAGTCTCATATACATGGTGTGGGACTAGTACAACAAGAGAAAAAGAAAGACTAAACGGGCAATTAGGCGGGCCTTTACAATGTATTTTCTAACACTCCCCCGCAAGCTGAAGCGTACAAGACGAAGCTTGGACAAGAATTTATAGAATTGAGTATTAGGCAGGGCCTTAGTAAGAAGATCTGCAACTTGATCAGCAGTCGGAACATGTCTCAATTCTAGTTTCTTCATTTGAACTTTCTCCCGAAATGAAGTGACAATCAACTTCAATGTGTTTTGTTCTTTTGTGGAAGACCGGATTCTTAGCTATTTGTATAGAAGCTTGACTATTACATAGTAAAGTAGCTGGTGAGGAAAGTTTTACTCTCATATCTCCTAGGAGACTTTCGAGCCAAGTAAGCTCGAATACAACAGACGTCATTGAACGGTACTCAGCTTCAGCTGAAGATCGAGCAACCACGGCTTGTTTTTTACTGCGCCAGGTAACAAGATGTCCTCCCAAGTAGTACAAAATCCACTGTTAGAGTGTCGATCATCCAGGGATTCAGCATAATCTGCATCTGAATACGCAACCAGAGTTGGAGTAGGAGTAGAGGAGGTTTTGTATACCAACCCCTGACTGGGGGCTGTTTTTAGGTATCTCAGGATGCGTTCGGCGACCTGTAGATGAGACATCCGAGGAGAGTGCATAAACCGGCTGACAACCCCAACAGCAAAGGATATGTCTGGTCTTGTGATCGTTAGGTAAATCGGTTTTCCAACAAGGCATCGATGGTATTCTGTATTTGAAAGAAGTGGATCTGTATCTGAGCCCCCATCACAAAGCTTATGATTGACATCAATGAGAGTTTTGGTCGGCTTGCATCCAGAGTAATCGGCATCCCGAAGGAGGTCGATACAGTACTTCCGTTGAGATAGGACAAAGCTATCCAGACGTCTCGCGATCTCAAGGCCAAGGAAGTATCGGAGGTTCCTCAAATCTTTCGTTTGAAAAACAGAGCTCAGGCACTGCTTGATTATTTGTATTCCCTTTGAGTCATTGCTTGTGATTAGGATGTCGTCGACATACACCAAGAGGAGAACAGTGCTTGTTATGTGATATCGAGTAAAAAGAGAAGTCTGCTGAGCTCCGAGTAAAACCAACCTCTCGCACAGCCTTATTGAATTTGTCGAACCATGCTCAGGGGGGCTGATTGAGACCTTAAATTGATTTTTTGAGGTGATAAACCATGGACTCCCCCGTGGTCTCAAAACCCGGAGGTT
Source organism: Platanthera guangdongensis (assembly GCA_039583875.1). NCBI lineage: Eukaryota > Viridiplantae > Streptophyta > Magnoliopsida > Asparagales > Orchidaceae > Platanthera > Platanthera guangdongensis. The sequence continues at coordinate 5,838,350 of CM077164.1, forward strand.
GTTGCATATAAATCGTTTCTTGCAAAACTCCATTTAGAAAGACATTCTTGATATCTAGTTGATGTAAGGGTCATTGACAATGCACCGCAACTGAAAGGAGAACACGAACCGTGTTAAGCTTGGTCACGGAAGAGAATGTTTCTTCATAGTCGAGACCTTATTGTTGAGTAAATCCACGAGCCACCAGCCTGACTTTAAGACGGTCAATTGCCCCATCAGCAGCATGCTTGATGAAAAATACTCATTTACAACCAACAGTAGTCTGAACTGGAGAAATAGGAATCAGATCCCACGTCCGATTAGCCCAGAGGGCTGTCATTTCTTCGTCCATGGCTTCCCGCCAGCCTGTGTGTTGGAGAGCCTCCTGCACGGAGTTAGGAAAAGAAACAGAAGATAGGGAAGTAGAAAAGGTGTGAAGCATCGGGGACAGGCGATGTAATGACACATAATTCGTCATGGGATGGGAAGTGGAGGCCGGTGTCGGATCAGCAGATCGCAGAGTGTCAGAGGTCGAAGCCGACTGCAATGGGGCGGCGGAGCGAGGAGGACGACGAGTATAGACACGAATAAGAGGGGATTTCTAAAGAATGGGAGCCGGATCAGGTATAAGTGGTGGTGGAGGAGAGGTAACAGGGATGACAGGTCTTGGCAAAGACTGGGGTGGAAGAGGTGGGTTTGGAGCGTCGAAGAATGGTTGATCTTCCCCAAAAGTAACATCAGCAGAGACGGTCACCTTGCGTATAGTAGGAGAATAGCAAATATAGCATTTCTGGGTACGAGAATATCAGACAAACATGTGTTTAGTTGTCCGGAGATCCAACTTGTCTGAAGGCGGACCAAGTGCGTGAACATAGCAAGCACAACCAAAGATGTGAGGCGTGAGAGAGAACAGCGGAGTATACGGAAAGAGGAGACTAAATGGAGTAGCATTTTGGAGAACAGAGGAATGGAGACAGTTAATGAGATAGCATGTTATCGAAAGAGCACAGTTCCAATATACCTTGGGGACCTGCATTTGAATCATAAGCGAGCGAGAAACATCAAGGAGGTGTCTACTTTTCTGTTCGGCGACGTCGTTTTGTTGCGGAGTATAGGCACATGAAGTCTGGTGAATAATTCTCAATTCAGAGCAGATATTGGTAAACTCATGGCTAGTGTATTCGCGAGCATTATCAGTTCAGAGAGTTTTGATTTTGTCAGAAAACCGTGTGCGAGTTTCAAGAACAAAAGTCCGGAACACACACGTAAGCTCGGAGCGATCACGTATTAAGTATAGTCATATCATTCGAGAGTAGTCATCAATAAAGGTCACAGAGTAATGATAGTCAGATATATTAGGAACTTTGTACAGGCCCCAAACATCAGAGTACACTAAAATATAAGGAGCAGAGCTCCGAGTACAATTAAAAGGAAAAGATGAACGATGTTGTTTTCCCAAAATACATGAATCACACGTAAAAGGCGGAGGAGAAATATCAGGAAGGGCGTTCTTGAGAACCGATAGAGGAGCATGCCCAAGACGTTGATGTCAATCAACGAAGGAGACTGATGAGAGGATGGTAGGAAAAACATCAAGAAGGTAGAGACCGTTTTGCAGTCGTCCTTTACCAATGATACTTTGCGTCTGTCGATCCTACATCAAAAAAGAACTAGAAGTGAATGTGGCAGAACAATTCAAATCGGCAGTGAGACAACTAACAGAAAACAAGTTAAACGGGGAGCCCGGGACATGAATAGCCGAGCGGAGAGATATAGAGGAATTCAGAGGAATATCAGCAGAGCCAGAGACAAAAACAGTAGTATCATTAGCCACATTGATACACTTATGATATGAAGAATCCAAGTATTGAGTTGCCTTCAGCGAGGTGATACGGTGAGTGGCACCTGAATCCACTATCCAGCGTGGACCAGTGGATAGACAGACGATACCTTCATTAGAAACGGAGGAATCGGAGGCAGGCGGGTGACTGAGCATCCCATGAAGTTGCTGGAGTTGGAGGCGGACTTCGTCAAGATCAGCACGAGTGGAAGAGCGACTAGGGGCAGCAACAGAAGCAGTCATACGCAGAGGAAGACCATGTTTGCGGTAACAGGTCGCCTCAAGGTGTCTGTCCTTTCCGCAGAAAGAACACTTAGGTCGCGGCCAGCCCCCACAACCCCGTCCCTAAGATTCTGAGGTGTCCCTCTGACACGCCCGTCGTCCCCTTTCCATATCATTGTGGACCAATGGCGAACAGCTGCAACTGCAATTAGATTCTGGACCATAGTCATGTGAGCGACTGGAGAATAGGTCTCGCCACAGTATCTCCCCCGCTCTTGCTGAAAACCACGAGCAACTAGCTGATCCTTGTACCTCTCCACAGAACCATCAGAGCGAGTCTTGACCTTGAAGATCCACTTACAAGTAATAGGAAAAACACCAGGTGGAAGAGGAACAAAATCCTATACACGAGTGTGCTCGAGCGCCTCTAACTCGGCAGACATAACACCCTGCCACTCAGGTATCTGGGCAGGCTCATGGTAGGAAGTCGGCTCTGGAGTACTGCATGCAGTAGCAGGAAGAGCAGGCAGGTCCAGTGATAGGGTAGCAAAGCTAAGGCGATCAGGAAGACGCCTCTCACGAGGTGGGTTGCAGCGCACAGGAGGATCATCCACAGGACACTCGCTGAGTCGCTGGAGCAGACAGACACTGAGTTTGGGGGCACTGAAGACGAGGCAACAAAAGGGGGCGACTAGTGCAGTGATATGGAAGAGACTCGTACGCAGAGGAAGACCATGTTTTGGTCGTGGATGTTGATCGTGCTGGGAGAGCAAAGTGGCGAGCTCACGATGTTGTTTGGCGGGTACCGTTTTGGGAGATTTTGTGTCAGACCGGGAGAGTTCATGAAAAACTTGATAGTTTTCATGCGAAGGCCGGGAGTATTCACACGAAATGAGAGGACCAATAGATTACGTCCTGCTCTAATACAATGTGAAAATTTGAAATATTAAATCATATTATTCCAAAATATTCTAAATGATTACACAAGATCTCTCCGCTTTATATAGAGTTGTGGAGGAAGAAGAACACACATTTGGAGATATGAGATTAAATATAAGGAGGAAAAATACAATGAGCCCCTATGAGATTTTAATCTTGGGCTTTAACAATCATTAAGAACATTAGACTTGAACCATCTCCAGAGGTGACATTGTTGATTTGCGGAAGCATAAGTCTCCTTGAAAACAACAAAGTTGTTTTGAATAAGGCCTATTAATAGTCACAAGAATAAAAGGAGACCTAGACAAAGGAAATAAAACATTGGTGAAAGGTTGACTGAGAAGACATCGACTGACGTTGAACAGTAGCAGCAATGGTAGAGGGAAATTCTAGCATTGATGCAGCGTCAGTCTAAGCCTTCGAAGTCATCAAAGCACTAGCATCAAAGTCGTAAATATGTGGTTGAAGAAAGAAGCAATATCACAGAAGATGCATGAGGATTTGAAGGACTGCTTCTCCTTCAATCGATGCTTGTTTCCTTTGGCTATAGTAAAACATACAGCTCACCTTGTTCTGACAACAGGTAGAAATAATTATCCAAACTTCTCTTGTAAATTAGCATAATTAGTGAGAGCACCCCTCTTATTTTTGAAATAACAAAAACTCCCCTTAAGTTTTCATTTCATTACAAAAACCTCCCCTGGACTTTTCATTTCATTGCATTCATGAAAAAAAATACCCCTTGGACATTGTACACCGAAGGGGGTGTTTTTGTGCATGGATGTTATGAAATTAAAATTTCAGAGGAGATTTTTGTAATGCAATGAAAACTTTAGGAAAAGTTTTTGTAATTTTGAAAATAAGATGGGTGTTGTCAGTAATTTAGCAAAATTAGAGGGGGGGCCCCGGTAAATGGCCCGGTAGAAAATTGTTTGAAAAACTATAAGTGTGTTTGTGTGCACACGCGCGCACGCGCACATTCATTTACAGACATACATATACATACACACAAAATACATAAATATATGTATATAAACATGTATATACTAACAGGTCATATTCATGTAGACATGTCAAGCCCACAAAACTTACATTGTAAGTGACAACAAAAAGAGTAGATCGAGACATGTATGAAATCTTCTAAGGAAGTGTTCATTATTCATCCATCAAAATTCAGTGTCAAACAATAAAAATTAGTTAACTATAACAATATTTTAAGAACCTAATGACTAAAGTACCCTTTAAGCTCTTTCATGTAAAGACCACTGTAAATTGAGTTAATAACTCAACAAAAAAACTTATGTTTCATGTAAGCTAAGTGCTTTACAAGGTATAAAAGTGGATTTCCATAAATTTTAGTAAGCCTATAAATATCTGAATGAATGACATTTTCCAGTTCCTCTCAAGAAAAACTTTCAGCACTATGTATAAAAAATGTAATAAGTGCACAAATAACCAAACGAGGTTTTGTAAAACAAAATATATTAAACTCCCAACTTCTAAAACGTCTAACAAAGATACCTTTGCTTAGAAATGTTTAATTTCTCTAAAATAGCTTCATCCCTATCTTTGGCTTTCTCGAACTGAAAAAAGCAAGGAAGTTATAATGCAAATGAAATGCAGAACAGTACTGATTATTTTTTGATGATCGGATTAAACTATAAATAGAGATATAACCTCCATTAAAGAGTGGTCACGTTCTGAAAATGCAGCAGCAATGCAGCCCTGGAAGAACTTCAGCTGCATTTCCGCTTCCTTATTCTATAAAATAGAAAATAACAAAAAATCCAGTAGCCAATAAACAAGTCTCACAAATTAAAAGGTACTGAGATAACTAATAACATCAATCGTCTAGAATTCAGCTTGATATAGCAACAAGAGGAGCCAATTAAATCACGTGGAATGATATTTTAAAAAACTTAAACTTGTAGATCTTCTCAAAATACATAAACAAAAAAAAACGCAATGAGTAATTGCAACAAGACGTCTCACTACAAGTCTACATATATATATATATAGAGAGAGAGAGAGAGAGAATAACGGAAGAGGCCCCCATGCTGTAACATTTACTCTGCCACAAATACTCATTCATAATAAGTTATTTAATTAATCTTCCCTCTGAGAAACCGCAATGTCACTGTCATTTCATCCTTCTCCTGTAATACCCCAAAAAAAATTCAGTGCCAAGCATGATGATAACTGTTGAAGTCGGGAAAATCTCTACTCCAAAAATCGGAACAAGCCAGCCTAAGGTTACCGGTTCAGCGGTTGGGCTCGACGGCTAACGGGCTAGGACGAAGAAAAAGACAAGAAACAAAAAGGACCTCAGGTGCTGCGGCAGGGAGGTCCCACCACGTACCCGGATGCTTAGAAGAAGCTTCCCCTCCACAATCAAAAATGGTCGAGCAGAGTACGAGGTAGACTGACTGACAACTAAGTCACGGCGACTAAGATAGATAGTCACAAACTCGAGACTTGTCTCTCTGAATAAAGGATCCAAAGGCTCAGCTCGAAGTTTTGTAAATGAGGTGCTCGAGATCTTTTGCTCGATCTGAAGTCCTCCTCGTACCCCTGAAGTCCTATTTGTAGGCAAATCCAAAGAGAGGGGGAGTCTTATTTATAGCCCCACCCCCGACGACTGGGCGACTTCTTGAGGGAGCTCGATCGACTGGGCGAGTAACCGGCCTAGTCGCTTACCTGGTGAGTATGCGAGTGGAGCTCGCCTTACTCGCACATACCTTCTGTCACCTTGCTCATTGACTCTAACTTCTATCGTGACTTACTGACTTTGACCCTTGTTGGCCTGGCTCTGGAGGGGTCCACCCTCGACAAATATGGGTTGTACAATAACAATGCCTATCTGGTCATAAAGTTGTTTCCTATTGGAACCTCAGAGGGTCGTTTTGTATCAGAGGCTCAGAGCATATCCTAGCATCTTCGGCGTCGTTGAAGCCCGTTTGACCCCTATGCATCTCCCCCCCCCCCCTCCATATGCATCACCAAAGAACGGAATCCCATCCCCCTCCCCTCTACATCTCCTTGCCCCATAGTCTCTAAGCTCTGCCTCAACCTAGACAACTTTGTGTCGACCTAGAAGTCCAGCTTTTGTTCATTTCCATGAAGCTCTGTGTTGTCTCGTCGTCTCAAAGCTCTCTGTATTCTACTCTTGAAGCTCAACGCCCGTCTGGCTTTCGCTCGCTTTCTCAAACCTCTACGTGCATCCGGCTTCCGCTCCGGAAGAAATCTCAAAGCTCTTCGATTGTTCGGCCTCTACTCTGGATATGCCCTTCAACGTCGCAGATTAAGGCTTCAGCTTAGGGCTTCATCATTACCAAGTTTTCACCCATTTGCTCCGCCTTCGCGGTACACAGATTTCTTCCTCTCGCAGTCTGCCGATCTGTACCACTTTCGTGGCACTCAATTTTCATTGAGCTTTTCCTATTCCCTCCATGGTCCCTCTTCTTAGTCTCTACGTAGGACCCCTCTACTTCTTCCTTTCTTCACAATTTTTTTCTTTCTTCTGAATTTTTTTCTTGCTTCACTGCTGCGAAAGCTCATCGTTCAAGAGCCATTCTCTTCTGCTCTCAGAACTTCATTGTCAGTTCTAGGGTAGTGTCAGCCCGGGTATGCTGGTTTCGCACGAGCTCCTTCTATCAAATTGCTTTGTATTTTTCTATATTGATACGCTGTTACTGCATCATATCAGCTGATGGTTTTCATCACAAGGTAAACATGCTAGCTACCCCACTGAATAGACATGGAAAGATTCAGAAATCTACTTTAAAAGATTCAGAAATTCTTGTTAGCATGCACATACACACTCCAACCTTTTAATCTTGCAGTTCTAGTTGACTAGATCTTCACATGTCATATTCAAAGAAATAAAAGTGTTGTTCATAGTGATTGATTGATCTACTAAAGAACATTTAAATCTCTCATTGGGATGCCTATTCATTGGGCGGCATGTTCTATGTAATAAGGAAGTTTGTTTGAAATATAGAATGTCTAAAGGGTAACTTAATCTTGAAAAGATAGGTTTGATTATGTTATGGGCATGCATTCGCCTAAATAAGGGACCATCAAAGCTCTCATATGGAAACCGCCATGCCACATTTTATGGTGAAATATATTATTATTAATTAATTAGCGTCCATTAATTAAAAATAACATTAATTAAATATTTAGCATTAGTAATTATTAATTAATTAGTTAATATCGATTAATTATTATTAATTGATATTTATTGAATTAATTCTAGTAACTAATATTATTTTTTCTTGTAATTATGTGTGTCCTCCCTCATCTATAGGATGGGGTGGGTATTTTGGCTTGGGATCATCTTGGATGTATGAAAAAAGTTAGAGTTGGTCCCTAAGTTTGCTCTCTCTTCTTCCTCCTTTAGTTCTCGCTCACCACCGCCGACCACCTTCCCTTGTCGGATTTCTCCCGAGAATTTATCTAAACCATAATAATGGCCCGACCTGTCGCTCTCCGCCTGTTGCCATTACAGCCGCCAGGAACCAGCCCTGTGCTTGCGCTCGCTCTCAACCTCCTCCACGACATCCGCAGCGAGCTCCAGGCTATGAGTGACCTCATTGCTAAGCACCTCGCCAACAACAAATGTATAAAGGAGAAATCTGCTCTGGCACCCCGCAAGCTGGCCCTCGTCGATCGGAACGACCAACAAGAGGATATGCCCTCGCTGACTGGCTCGAAACTGATTCACACGATTATACCCCTCTACCACTGGGACCACCAACTCTGACTCCTGCCCCCTCCAGGCCACCTGTCATTCGTGTCTACTACCGCCGCCCGTCGATTCTGTTGCCCCTCTACAGTCGGCCTCAACCTCGGCTACTCCGCGCCCTGCTGATCATGTACCTGCCTCCACTGCTCATCCTCTGGCAAATTGTGTCTCTTTGCATCGCCTCTCTCCTCAACTCCACACATTTGCTACTTCTCTTTCCTCGATTTCAGTTCCTAACTCTGTGCAGGAGGCGCTACAACATCCTGGATGGCGGGCCGCCATGGAAGAGGAAATGGCTGCTCTCTGGGCCAACCAGACATGGACGCTTGTACCCCTTCCTCCGGGTCACACATCGGTTGGGTGTAAATGGGTTTATGTTATCAAACATGCTGCTGACGGAACGATTGACCGTCTGAAAGCTCGTCTGGTGGCTCGTGGCTTCACCCAACAACAGGGGCTCGAATATGAAAAAACCTTTTCTCTGGTTGCCAAACTGACACCGTTTGAGTCCTCATCTTTGTGGATGTCCATCGCTGGTGGCCTTTATTCCAACTCGATATTAAGAACGCCTTTTTGAATGACGATCTCCTAGAAACGGTCTATATACAGCAACCTCCCGGGTTTGAGACCACGGGGGAGTCTCAAGTTTGTCGTCTGACGAAGGCTCTGTATGGTCTCAAACAATCCCCTCGGGCGTGGTTTGAAAAATTCAGTAAGGCCCTTCGAGATGTTGGTTTTACTCGAAGCTCAGCAGACTTCTCGTTATTCACTCATCACCGAACAACGGGAACTGTTCTTCTGTTAGTTTATGTTGACGATATCATAATTACGGGAGACGACTCGAAAGGAATACAGGAGGTCAAACTACACCTGGGTACAGTTTTTCAAACAAAAGATCTGGGGCCCCTTCGGTACTTCTTGGGCCTTGAGGTTGCTAGACAGGCAGGCAGTCTCGTCCTCTCTGAGTGGAGGTATTGCCTCGACCTCCTTCGAGATGCCGGCTACTCAGGCTGCAAGCCAGTTGACACCCCAATGGATGCAAATCACAAGTTGTGTGCTCAGGCATCTGACTCAGATCTCCTACTCCAGAATCCAGAATACTATCGTCGTCTCGTTGGGAAATTGATCTATCTCACGGTAACCAGACCAGATATTTCCTTCGTTGTTGGTATTATCAGTCGATACATGCATACCCCTCGAAGATCTCATCTTCAGGCTGTTGAACGCATTCTCAGATACCTTAAAACGGCTCCTGATCAAGGTCTGGTTTACAAAACCTCATCTTCAGCTCCAACATTGGTGGCGTATTCTGATGCCGATTATGCTGGTTCCCTTGATGATCGACGGTCAACCAGTGGTTTTTGCGCATATCTTAGAGGACATTTGATTACTTGGAGAAGCAAGAAACAAGCGGTCGTTACTCGATCATCCGCTGACGCAGAATATCGGGCAATGACATCGGTGGTTTCTGAACTAACTTGGCTTGAAGGTCTTCTTACCGATCTGGGTGTAAAGCTCCTTTCCCCAGCTCTCCTCCTCTGTGACAGCTAGGCTGTCATACATATTTCCAAAAACCTAGTATTCCACAAGAGAACAAAACACATTGAGCTCGATTGTCACTTCATACGGGAAAAGGTTCAAATGAAGAAACTCGACCTGAAGCATGTTCCGGGGATGGAACAAGTTGCGGACATCCTCACAAAGGCCCTTCCTAGTACTCTCTTCTATCAGTGCTTGTCCAAGCTTGGCTCATACGATTTGTACGCTCCAGCTTGCAGGGGAGTGTTAGAAAAGCCCATGTAAAAAAAGGCCTATTATTGGGCTCATGTATTTGATCTTTTCCCTCTTCTCTTATTAGTCTCACATCTTGTATAGGACTTTCCCTCTCCTTTTCTCTTTTATATATTTGTATTTTCTCCTTGTATTTACATACACAAGAAATATATACAAGCTTTTAAGCTCTTTCTACAATGTACATAAATCCACCCACCTCAATTTTAATTTCCTCCAGCCAACATCATCCTTACTCCGCCTCCGTCCATTGTTGTTTCCTTTCGACCATACCCACTAACGACATTCTCAAAGACCCCGACAAAATTCTAACACTCGACCTTGGGGGCAAGGTCGATTCTCAAGGGCGATGGTGTGTGACGCAGGGCGAATCTATAGGCGGCGAGAAACTCAGTGATTTAACCCTACATGCTATGCAAAATCCCGATAGAAAAATCACAATTAGATAATAAGTTCTAACAACCCACGCAAATCATTCACATCAAGGCAAATATTTTAATTAGAACGAAAAAAGCGTAGGCTTTCCTCCGCGTGGAAGGACAAAACAAGAGCACACGGCGAATAAACTCTTCCTGCAGTTAGAGATTTTCAAGAAGCAAATAGTATAATAAACAATAATCTCAGGCAATCATCAAATAATCATACAATAACAATGTTTTACAACTGAATATCAACACAAAAACATTACAAATATATGAGGGTTGTTGTCAATGAAATAGATCTGAATATTGGGGGCTCAAAGAGGAATTCCGGTGGTTGGTGGACCGGATAGGGTAAGGGGAGGGCTGATCGGGGTTTCGGAGGTCAGGATCGGAGAGGGAAGGGGATGGTTTTGGGCTGGAATGCCCAGATATGGACAAATTTGGAGATGGCCAGCTGTTGGGAGGTGAAGCCACAGGTTGGAAAGTGAAGGAAGCAAATAAGAAAAGATTGGGTGGCTGGATCTGGCTGGAAAAACCAGATTTGGGCTGATTTTAGGGGTAAAACAGCCTGGCTGGCTGTTTGGGTGGCTGGCGGCCTGAAGAAAGGGTGGAGCGGCTGAGGGAAGGGTGGCGGCAGGGTTGACCTGGTTGGAAGGGACGCTGTTGGCGGGTTCTGGGGACCAAAATGAGCAGCGGCCTGATGTGGGAGGGGCGGCGGCTTGTGGGTTGGAGGCTTGGGAAAATCTGAAGGTTGGTGGTTGCTTGAAGGGGGCTGGACAGCAATTTGGTGGCTATTTAGGGGGTGGCTGGTGGCTGAAAACAGGGGCTGGACAGCAGGAATAATAGGAAAGAAGTGGAAAATAACAAGAGATACACACTTACTCAAGGAGTCGTTACCAAGGGGGATCCATGGAGTCGGCACCGCGAATAAGATCACTGGAATGAAGGAAGAAGTTCTCCACTCATTCAACAATGAGAAATGACGGTAGCCCTAAACCACCTATTTATAAGAAATAAAAATCAGGGCACCCAGAATCAACGGCTATGATTGGTCGTTGGTCTCGGGGCTAAAAGTACATGAAATAAAATCCGAAAAATACAAAGCTATATATGAAATTGATTCGCAACGCAAATCCGGACGCATCCACGGAGTCGGATCGTCGATCCGGGCACGCCATATATGGTAAGTCTCCAAATCAGCCCCGAATGGGCCCAAAGCTCGTCCTCGTCTCTACTCCGCATCAATCTCCCCGGCTTGAAAGAATTCATCTTCTGATGAATATGGATCAAAATTCTCTCATTATATGCCAGGTAAAACTCGAAGAGCTCCACCAGAGGTCGTATAAGTGTCATCGATGGAAGAGTTTCCCTGCCAATCAACTCCTCCGAACTGAAAAGCTTCCATCTCCAATGAATGGAGACGGTCGTACTGAAATCAAAGTCCAGGGCGAGTCGATCAAGCTCCGCTGGTAGCATCCAGGTGTCATTGATGAAGGGTTGTTCAGGCCAGCAAACCAGGTAGCGGCACACAAGACCGCCTGTAGAGGGGACAGACTCATGCGAAAAGATCTTAGTGATAATCTCATCTCTCAATGAAGTAACAGAAGGATCTGGTAGGATCTGAGGTGCCAATGGTGGAACCGTTGGGAACAGGATCCCAGTTAAGTTGGGGTCAGAAATGGGCCGAGCACGAGGAAATAAATGTGGTGGCAAGGGCTTGGGGGTAGACTGAGTGGTGGGTGGTAAAAATGGTGGTAAAGGCTCGGGAGGGCTGCCAGGACGTGGGCCCGAATATTCGTGAGGTGAAAAGTATAGCATCAGGTCCTCGGCATTGAATACAGTATGGGTACCCATGCTCGCGGGGATGTCCAGCTCATAATCATTTGTCTCGATGCGTCTCAGGACTGCGTAAGGATTCATTCGCCTAACGCGCAAGCTTTTATCAAGCCTCACACGGAGCCTCACAATGCAGATTCTTACCATCACCTGCTCGCCTTCATGAAGTACCTGCACTTGTCAATGAACATCCGCATGTGATTTACAAGATTTATTAGCGATATGGATTATTCGTCGGACCGATTCATGACACATATGCAAACGATGAATAGACAATGCAACAGACTCATGCAAATGATGACGAAATGACTCAACAGACTCATTCAAATGAGGTCAACAACATATGACCGACACAACATGCTCCATATGGGAAAATCTACTAATGACCTGAAAATCTATTAAGGGAGGTGGTCTATAAGGAGGTTCTCTCGGTGGGGCGTAAAAAAACTCATCCCGTGTGAGATGAGTGCTCAGATGATTGTGACAGACAATGATACTCAGATACGAGCTTGTAAAGAGTAAAATGTCTCTCGGAAAGCGTAGCACATCATGGGGCTCACAAGGAGGTGTTAGAAAAGTCATTGCAAATGCGACGACCACCTAAATGAAAATCGTAAGCACCAACTAGAAAACATAACTCTCGAGTGTGGTGCGTGCCCCCGAAAAGAAAGAACTCGTTTGGTGGATCCGCAGGTGGTGTGTCCCAAAACTCATCGAGCGTGTGATGCGCCATAAGGTAGGCCCTCAAAATATAAGTATGCTCAAGCGTACTCAAGGAAGGACCTTTATACGTTATGCTCCATGCAAGATCAATTCTCCGGGGCAAGGCTATAGATGATAGCGAAAGAGACGCCAATAACTCAAAGCTCATAAACGAGCGTTTCGCCCAAATTGCATTCTCACCAGGATGTGGCGGCTCATCAGGAGGCTCAACAGGGGGTTCATCATAAAACTTGTCACTAGGGTCATGATCCTCTATGTTAGTACCATCATAAGGGGTTGTGCCCCCACGAATGAGTGATATAGTCACTACGAGATCAACATCAAGATCTGGGCTCTCAGTCGTGATGTGACTCTGGGTAATGATAATGGGGGAGCGATACAGACCTACACTCAAGAATGGATCTGTGAGTGAGGTGTCAGGAAATGGGTTTGTGGTTGGGGTGCTAACTAACTCGGTGGATGACAGAGGAGGAGGTGTGGGTGAGGGCACAACACTACAGACTCAGTAGGTCGCTCAGGCTCGCTCTCAGTCGTGGTCAGAAACAAGAGATAGGTCACTCACTAGGCTAAGCACCTCACTGGGGTGAAAGTAATCCGCATCAGTTATCACTTCTATCGTGGCTGACAAGACAGTGGTAACCGTCATGGTGACCTCAGTATGGGGGGGGGGACTCGTACTGCGGAGGTCAAGGTGAGAATCTCATCGACCAGCTCTTGCGGATCTCAATGACTGTTCATAACGAAGGGCAAGCTGATATGTCTGCTCGAGGGACTCCGAGCTATGATAAACTACCTTAGTATGAATGTCGGATCGAAGCCCCGACTAAAATCTAGTAGTGGTCATGACTGGGTCCTCTCGGATATCGCTCATCACAACTCATCAAAGAGATACTTGTACTCAGCGACAGACATGGATCCTTGCTGAAGGGAAATAATTGGTCGAGCAAGCGACTCCGATAAGACAAAGGCAGAGATACCTTTGGCACAATATACACTGCATGTCCACCCAACTAGTGATGTGACGAAGACGGTCTCGCCCGGGGGTCCTCTCAACGCTAGACCGGTAAGCTCTTGCCTGATTTAAAAGTCTAAGTTTCGCAAACTTGACGCGACGCTCACCGAATAACTCAAACTGATCAAGATAAGACTTCATATCCACGAGCCAATAGTTGAAAGACTCGGGACTCAATGAGCTGTCAAAGTAAGGGGCAGCAGTACGAAACTCACTCTCAAGATCTCTCTCGGAACGACTATCCTCATAAGTCTCCAAATCAGCCTCAAATGGGCCCAAAGCTCGTCCTCGTCTTTGCTCCGCATTAGTATGTTATGGACAAACATTCGCCCAAGCAAGGGACCATCAACGCTCTCATATGGAAACCTCAATGACACATTTATGGTGGAATATATTATTATTATTTAATTAGTATCCATTAATTAATAATAACATTAATTAAATATTTAGCATTAATTTTAATTAATTTAATATTGATTAATTATTATTAATTGATATTGATTGAATTAAAGGCTTGATGTACTTAGGCATTACTGAGATTATGACAAAAGATAGGGCACAATGACGACAAAGGATCCATATAGCCGACCCATTATAGTGGGATAAAGGCTTGAGTGTTGTTGTTGTATTGATTGAATTAAATATATTAATTAATATTATTTGGTCTTGTTATTATGTGTGTTCTCCCTCATCTATATTGGGGGGGGGGGGGGGGGGGGGGTATTTGGCTTGGGATCATCTTGGATGTATGAAAGAAACTAGGATTGCACCCTAAGTTTCCTCTCTCTTCTTCCTCTTTTCTTTCTCGCTCACCGCCGCCGGCCCCCTTCCCTTGCCGGATTCCTCCCGGGAATTTATCTAAACCGCAATAATTAATAGATATTAGCTAATTAATAATAATTAGTGCTAAATATTTAATTAATGTTATTATTAATTAATGGATACTAGTTAAATAATGATAATATATTCCACCATATATGTGTCATGGCAGTTTCCATATGAGAGCGTTGATGGTCCCTTGCTTGGGCGAATGTGTGTCCATAACAAATGATGTGTTGTAATCTCATTAAAACTGTAGTTTATAAAGTACAGATGTTTATAGGATAAAAATATACGAGCCTCCCTGAAAATAAGGAAGGACCTTATTCTCAATATTTACATCATATCTCAGAAAGCATGCACTACCAAAATAGAATTGAAGATAGAACCCATAATACCCTTCAAACTCAGTTTGAAATTTAACATGCATTATTTTAGAAGCTTCACGTCTACAAAAACAACACTCAAGCCTTTATCCCACTATAGTGGGGTCAGCTTTATGGAACGTTTGTCGCCATTGCGCCCTATCTTATTATAATCTCACTAATGCCTAAGTACATCATGTCTTTCCTTATAATTTCATTCCAAGTCTTTATTGGTCTACCCCTCCCTCATTTAACATGCCTAGTGACTAGACTCTCGCAATACTTAACAGGTGTCTCTAATAGTCTCCTTTGTACGTGTCCAAACCATCTTAGTCGAGCTTCTCGCATCTTCTCTGCAATTAGTGATACTCATATCTTATCCCTGATATATTCATTCCTAATTTTATTCAGTCTCGTGTCCACACGTCCATTTAGACATTCTCATCTCCGTAACTCCCATTTTTGCTCAAGTACACAATTCACTGCCCAACACTAGAACCACAGAGCAACGCTGGTCTAATTAAAGTACGGTAAAATTTGCCCTCAAGTTTTAATGGTACTTTACGATCACATAAGATCCCTGACGCGCCTCTCCACTTCAACCAACCCGCTTGGATTCTAAGTCTCACATCTTTATCAATACCTCCGTCTTTTTGAACTATCGATCTAAGATATTTAAAACACTCACTACGAAAAATATCTTGATTGCCCAACTTAATAACGAAATTATCAGTCTTTCTTGCACTGTTAAATTTAAACTCCATATACTCTGTCTTTGTCCTGCCCAACCTAAAACCCTTCTTTTCTAAAGTGTCTTGCCAAGATTCAAATTGTGTGTTTACACCCTCACGCATCTCATCGACCAAAATGATATCATCTGCAAACAATATCTTGATTACCCCTGCACGCACTAAGTGCATGTGGGACTCGCGCGGGACGCAGGGCGGCCCGTCATTGACCCAAGGTGCGTGATAGGCATGCGCCTGCGCATGCCTAGCACGCAACGCTCCTGGATAAGCGTTGTGCAGCGCCTGTACAGGCCAAGTGGTACCAATCCAACCATCCGAAAGCAACCCTTCCCCTTTGTCCTTCTTCAGTTTTTCGTGATTTCTGGGAGCTCCTGAACTCTGATTGAGGCGATTTTGGTAGAGTTTCGAAGCTACTATAAATACACATGCAAGGGCACTCTTTCCTCATTGCAATTTCAGTCCAATCTCAAGGAAATTAAGAGAGGTGTGAGAGAGGAGAGAGAAAGTATTGGTTTACTGTCGAACTTTAAGGGAATCTTCGGGAGGAGCTCGAGGGCCATTTTTGGCCTCGACTCGTGTGGAAGCCTTCCAAGGTTCGGCGAAAGCGGTGCCAAAATAATATTTTTCTGTCAGTGCGCAATTAATTGTCAGTTCTGCTGAATTTCTGTCAAGGTGCTAACTTTGCTAAGAGGAGGTTCGGAGCTTAGATTTGGGAGCGTGAAGATTGAGGTGGGTCGAAAATATTATAGTATTTATGACCACGCAAGTTATATTTTTGTAGCTTTTGCGAGTGACGAGTGACATTTATACCTAAATGCTGCTAAAATAATTAAGATAACTTGCTAGGCATGACAAAGGATTGAGTCGCTTGTATTCAAGTACTAATGAGACCCCGAGTTATATATTGCATGCATATTGATAATACGAAATTGTTATGCTAATTATCGCGCAAAAATATAATATTTGATGATTTTTTTACGCTTGTGGAATTATAGTGAGGTCGAACCAATATTATTTCAGTCAAATGAGAGCTTTTATGACTGAACTAATATTGGGTGGTCTACGACCAATGTTGATAATTCGAGATGCGTTGATGCACAATATTATGGAAATGATTATAACATTAATGAAAACAATTACGCGTGTGAAATTATCGTGGGGTCAGATCGACAGTATTACAAAATCAGTACAATGGGGTCATTTGCGACTAGACTGATCATCGGGTAATAATTGACCGGTTTACGACGGGTTAAAATAATTCAGGATGTGTCAATGTAATATGACGACTACTATGAACCACATTATAATGTTGTGTGGTGATATGCACTAGTATGTTAGCTCAGTATTTGGCTCGAGGGGATATAGCGGGGTAATGCTCTCTAAAGATTTTTTTTGTAGTCATGTCTGCGGGCATATAAAGTGGAGGGAGTAGCGTTCTATAAAAACTGTTTTATGGGCTAATCCCGAACGCATATTGTGTAAGTTGAACCCATGTCAGAGGATTAGCTATCCGCGGGATATGTTGGGTCCCAACTGAGCCTGAAAAGGCAGTGGGCCTCCGGTTAGGTCAATCGGCGTATTGTAAACTCTAACTAATAAATGATCTATTTTTTTGTAAAAAAATATATATGGAAAAAGACAAGAAATATATGCAGATATGCTTTTATTTTGTTTACTGCTTTTGATACATTACTCTACTTGTATATTGTGCGTTATATACATAAATATTGTGCTATTCTTTCAAAAGTGAGTAAGCAAATATGCTCATCAGTCTACTAATTATTTTTAAGTACCTACGAAGATGCAAGCGACGGAGCACATTGAGGAAGACTACTTTATATTATGCAGCATACTAGCATGTAAAAATATAAAGACAAAAATATATGTATATGTGACAAACTGTACTTGTAAATTATAAAATATCAATAAAATATGTTTATTTATTGCTTTTGATCCGTGTACTGCAAAAAAGTTCAAAATCACATTATTATTTCTGCCTCATTAACTCGAGCTTACTGGGTCAGAGAGTGACCAAGACCATCCAGGATCTTCATCAAAATCAACCCAATCCATTTGTTCATCCGGAATTTTATCATAATCAACCCTAAAGCCCATTCAACCATCCAAGATCTTCGCCAAAATCAACTCAGACCCATTCGGCCACACTCTAGTAAAACTGCCACAAAGTTTGTAGCTACCGTTGTTTTCTTTATTCCATGACCCCAGTGCATCGTCCATGATCCTAAGGCATCATCCAAAATCCTAGGTTGATTTTCTTTACTGCATTTCTTTTGGTTTATTTTCAATCTTGATTGATCTTTGCATTAATGTCGATTCTCTTCTCTTCTTTGCAGGTCATATATTTTCCAATGCTCCTATGGATTTATATTCAACAGTATCTCTGAACACCACCCCTACAACAGCCCTCCCCGCCCCCCATTTGGCCACCATCTACCCCACATCCTCCCCAAGTCCACCACCACCACTATCGTGTTCATCTCCCACAAAGCAAAACAACACCCCCATACCCTCCATTTCCACCTCTGGCGATCACCGAAGAATGTTTCCAGTCACCCACGGTGATCCACCCTAGCCTCCCCTTCAATTTCCCTTCATTTTGCATTTTTCGGCGATCGCCAAAAAATATTTCGAGCGACCACCACCTACAGCCACCTCCGTCCACCACCAACCACCAATCGGAAACCACCTTCACTACCCATACCACCTCCATATCTATCCCACTACCCCACTTTCTCCTCTCCTGAATTTTAGACAACTCCCCTAAAATTCAGACCCACCATCCACACTATACCCTTTCAACAGCTGGCCCCTCCCCTTCCCCTATTCTCAGCCACACGTGGAGACAATAAGTACTCTTAAACTGAATCCCCACTCTTCCTCTCAGACCTGCCGAAAATCCCCCCCCCCCCCCCTCTAATTTAGGAATCTCTCCTAAATTTCAGCCACACTACCTCCATAAACCCCCTACCAATCTGTTCCCCATTTCTTCTCCTAACTCAAGTGGAACACAATTGCTAACCCCTCCAACTGCTGACCCCTCCAACTGCTGTCCCAAATGCAACACCCGCCCATTAACCCCAGCGCTATGAAGCACTGGTACGGGTACTGGGTACGATACGTACCCGGTACGACGGTGCGACAAAATTTAAAAATCAAGGATACGGGTACGACATGATATGTTATAACAAATATATTATGTCTTTACATATTAAAAGGGAAAAGTTTTCTTCGGTTAAACATTCAAAAATGCCAAATATAGCTTTATTGTTTAAATATAATGACTTAACATGTATTTAAAATAATTATAGAATTTCACTAAATGATATGCCCATTTATTTAATTACACCATATACCTAAATTAAAATAATGATGAAATTCCTGAAATACAAAAACTTTTTTGTATACATCCTAAACCTACTTTGGTGGGCTATCATTACGCATGTCATAAAGAGAGAGAGAAAGGTGGTAGCTATCATTACAGATGTCATAAAGGGTGAGAGAGGGATAAAGGGGAGAGGGGTGGGTCCCACTGCCCTCAAAATAGAGGGGAGAGAGGGGGCGGCGAGAGTTTTGGGGGGGGGAGATTAGACAGAGATTAGAGGAGAGAGGGGGAGAGACATTAAATAAAAAGAACAACAACAACAACACTCAAGCCTTAATACCACTAATAAAAAGACCAAGACATCAAATAAAATATGAATAGAGTCCGCTTGGATGCGGACGCAGCCCGCCCGAGAGCATCAAGCAATGTCGTGCCCGAAGTACTGTCGCGGTTGGTCGTAGGGGCGGAGCCCCGTGCCTGTCACTCGTGTATATATATATATATATATATATATATATATATATATATATATATATATATATATATATATTTATATATCACAAGTGCAATTAATAACTCTCAAAATATCGAAACATCAAACATAAATCATAACTTGAAGTACAAGTTTACAAATCAATGCAACATAACATGAAGTTTTCAAACATTAAACATTCGTAAAAATGACAAAATTTAACATCTTATATGTTAATCAAAAGAGATAAAATTAAACTTAAGTCTACTCATCAGTCTTTTTTCTTCTTCTTCTTCATTGTTGGAGATTAATTTCATTGTTGGAGATCAACTTCATTGTTGGAGATCAACTTCATTGATCAACATCTTCAATTTTCGGTTAGTCTAGAGACAAATTAGTCGTTTTGTTAATAACTTGCGTCGTATAAACACGTTCACTACACGTACTTGTAATAGAAACGTACCAGTACCAGAAATATACTCGATACAGATACACAACTTAATTTACTCTAGATTCTAGAATAACAGACTCCTATCACAATATGCAAAATGATGAGCTAAATTCAAGTGTCCACATAGGTGTATCCGTCGAGTATCAGGTACGTACCGGTACCGGATACGTATCTGGTACGGGTACGCTGCCTTCGGGGAAGTATCTGTGCTTCTTAGCCCCGGCGACCCCTGCCTGCTGCAGGAACCTCCTGCTGTCCAGTATAGTAAAACCAGCCCGTGGAATTAATTCCAAACCCTTCCTGCAGCCCAGTTCAGAAAATCCAGCCCATGGAATTAATTTCATCCCCTCCCTGCAGTCCAGTTTCAGCAAGTCCAGCAGCTGGAATTAATTCCAGGACTCCTGTCAAGCCTCCCACGCCTCTCATACAGCCACCACCATCCTCGAGATTGCTGCCCAGACCTCTAAAACAGCCAACTTCAGCAGCTCCTTGCTGAAATCAGCCCCAGTTCGTAATTTTGGCTAATCCACAGCCCTCCGAAGACATCTCCAGCCCTCCCCTTTCAATATTATGCGAGTTCAAGGTTTGTGTATTATTTTATTATCATTGGGTCGTGTGTTTGTTCACAACTTGAAAAGATAGTAGCTTATAATTTTTGTTTTCAATTGTTTTGGTCATTTGTAATCTCTCATTTAAATATCAAATTGATTTTCTGTCACTCTTGCACTTATACTATTTCTCGTGTCTCCTTATTTGGTAGCTTTAACTATTGTGGCATAAGTTTATTTTGATTTATAAATCTAATTACTATTGCAAGCAAAATTCATCGGATGTGTAGTTGAATGTAGGAGTTCACTCATTTACTTCCACATCAAATAGGACCGTCCTGCGTCCATCTCAAATGCAGGAGACTCATTTCACTTCTTTGATTTGTTTCTCCTGATCAGTTTCCGAATCTTCATTGATTGTTGCATTTCTTACATGTTCATGCTTCACGTATTTTTAACATGTTTATGTTCTCTGCAATTGACTCTACGATCTTACCAACCTTATGTTCTATCGCTTTCCCCTCTCACATGAAACTGTTGGCACCGTTTGCGATGATATACACTCTGATGCTCTTATGCACTTTGTGCAATGATTTAGAAATTTTAAAAAACTCGCATCATTTTAATTTGTTCAATATATTTTTCTCATTTTGCAGGTGCTCAAATTCAGTGTAACATCAGAATAAATGATGCATGCCGATCAGCTTTTAGTTTACTCACCAGGTTTTGATGTTATTCTCTGGCGAAGTAAACTAGCACCTCAACCAGATCGTTTATGTTATTTGGGGTTTCTTCAAATTCAAATGTCCCTTTTCAACAGAAAGAATTGGTTTATTTATTTCATTTTATTTCTTAATGCTGCTTCAACTTATGTCTTGCCTTGTTTTTAATTTGTGCAAGAATTTTTTCAGTTTAAATTTGGATTTACACTACACAATTTCATCGCTACCTTGCTATCACATTGTTAGCAAAGTAGACAGCGGATTTCATTAATGGTGTTGTGGTTATGTTTGGCATTTTCACTCATATTAATGTAATCCATCGGATAAATTTGTTTAGTACAATGTTTAATAGCTTATTTATGCTCTTTGAACATGAGAAGGAACTCCATTGAACTGGATTCAGCATTAAAATAACATACTTTTTTACTGGAGTTTTTTGTATTGATTTGAGATTGAACTTACGATAGTCCTTCAAAAAGTAATTCCTCTACAGTTTATTGGCTCTGCTCAATGAATTGAGATCTTAGACTTAAATAAACCAAATCAAGCACGCATGGGTGGATCCTGTAATTCCTCTACAGTTTTTGATTCTGATTTCAAACAAAGAGAAAGACCTTGCTCACACAAAAAAGTTGTGGATGGGTTGAATCTATTCGCCACATACGCACGGGCAAAGCCTGTAAGCGACCTATGGGAGGGCAGAACCCATCCACAAC
Source organism: Platanthera guangdongensis (assembly GCA_039583875.1). Classification (NCBI taxonomy): domain Eukaryota; kingdom Viridiplantae; phylum Streptophyta; class Magnoliopsida; order Asparagales; family Orchidaceae; genus Platanthera; species Platanthera guangdongensis. The sequence continues at coordinate 5,860,046 of CM077164.1, forward strand.
CCACGAGCGGGCAAAACCCATTCACAACCCACGAGCGGGCAAAACCCATTCACAACCACGGGCGGTCAGAACCCGTTCACAAACCACAAGCGGGCAAGACACGTTCCTAACCCACGGATGAAGGAAACTCGTTCCCAACCCACGGGTGGGTGGAACCCATTCGCAACCCACATATGGGTGAAACCCATTCGCAAGGGAAGTCAGGCACAGGCGTAGCCCGTACGAGACAGCTAGTGTGTACATACTGTATATATATGTTATTTATTACTCAAACCTCCCTTGGGAGTTGGCATAATTACAAGTTGCACTCCTCTATCTTTTAAAATTACAAAAAAAACTCCCATGTAAGTCTACATTTCATAACATGCATGCACAAAAACATCCACCTAAGGCTCCCCTCTAGGTGATATTTTTGTGCATGCATGTCATGAAATGTAAACTTACTGAAGAGGTTTTTGCAATTTCAAAAGATAGAGGGGTGCAACCTGTAACATATATATACATGTGTGTTACACTAGTAATAATAGGGCCAAAATAACATATAAAACAGTGTACTAAATATAATTATATTCAACTATGACTACATGTCAAAGTTAAAACAAGCCACCTGAATACAGCCAAAGTGAGGTGTTGTACCTTCAAAACCTCTGCATTATGCAAATCTGCCAGCTGCGCCTGAAAATAGCAGCATAATGTGTCAATTGAGAGATTTCATGTGTATTAAGTATCAACATAAATATGGTAAGGAGCCCGTCTTCTGAAGCTCACTAACTTTTATCCTGTATGCTTCAGAAAGTTCCTCCTGAAGGTTTTGCTTTTCTCTTAATAATCCAGCTAGTTTTTTTTTCAACATCTCGATCTCCTGCTCCAAGCCAGCCATCCTGAGAGGGCTTTCATACAAATAAAGAAGGAGCTTCGTAAAGAAGAAAAGTATTCACATTAAGCCAAGCACAAACCTTTGAAAATGCATTCGAGTTGCAAGTGCAAGATAGCTAGGGCCAGCTTGCTGTATGCATAATTGCTCTATATCTTTTCTGAGTTCCTCTTTATCTTTTCTGAGTTCATCACGTTCTGCAAAAAAAGTGCTTAAATGAGCACTTTGAGATGTCATACATACAGTTCAATATGTGTTATGGATGTGTTATGGGGCAAGAATTCCAAATTGTTTTAAATGAGCCTTGGGCTTGATGTTTTTCTATGATAATGCTGAATGAAATCGATAAGCTGGCTTTAATTTGTTCTCCTTTTCCTCATTCATTCCTCGAAAATCCCGGTGCTTCATCTCCAATCTATCGTCAAGGGTTTTGATGCTGAACTGTTTCTTTCCACTTTTGTGAGCTCACACATTGGGTCTCATGATAAGACTCCCCAAATATCTACGAACAAGTATCTCTAATCATATAGGATCAACCATTATAATGACAAGAGATAATATACTCCAATGTAAAGACTTGCATATGCATGAGGGCCCGGAGGATGATAGTATTGTTGAAAGAGCTCAAAGCTTGTATGTATTACTCAAGTCTGTGTTTACAAGGTGAGAATACAAATATATAGGAGAGAGAAGAGAGGAATAAATCATATACAAGATGTGGGACTAAAGAAGGATGAGAGAGAAAGCAATAAAGAGGGCCCAATATGGGCCCTTTACATGGGCTTTTCCAATACTCCCCCGCAAGCTGGAGCGCACAAGTCGTATGCGCCAAGCTTGGATAGGCACTGATAGAAGAGGGTACTTGGTATAGCTTTGGTGAGTATGTCGGCGACCTGTTCAGTACCCGGAACATGCTTGAGCTCGATCTTCTTCATGTGGACTTTCTCTCGGATGAAATGACAATCTACCTCCATATGCTTCGTTCTTTCGTGAAAGACCGGGTTCTTGGCAATATGTATAGCAGCTTGACTGTCACATAGGAGGAGAGCCGGTGAAGATAGTCTTACACCAAGGTCGGTAAGGAGGCTCTCAATCCATGTGAGTTCCGAGACCACAGCAGTCATTGCCCGATATTCTGCTTCTGTTGAGGATCGAGCAACCACTGCTTGTTTCTTGCTCCGCCAAGTAATTAGATATACTCCAAAATATGTGCAGAACCCGCTAGTGGATCGTCGATCATCGAGGGAGCCAGCGTAGTCGGCATCAGAGTATGCGACTAGAGTAGGGATTGAAGATGAGGTTTTGTAAACAAGTCCTTGGCCAGGAGCTGTCTTGAGATATCTGAGAATCCGTTCCACGGCCTAAAGATGAGAGCTTTGAGGAGAGTGCATATAGCGACTAACGAGTCCCACAGCGAAGGATATATCAGGTCTTGTGGCGGTTAGGTATATAAGTTTCCTAACTAGACGACGGTAATATTCTGGATTTTGTAGAAGAGTATCAGAATCCGAGCTCTGAGCACATAGTTTATGATTTGCATCCATGGGAGTGTTTACAGGTTTACAGCCAGAGTAGCCTGCATCATGAAGAAGATCCAAGCAATATTTGCGTTGAGAGAGAACCAGACCATCTGACTGTCTAGCCACTTCCAGACCCAGGAAGTACCGAAGATGTCACAGATCTTTAATTTGGAAGACGGAGCTCAGATGTTGCTTAACGGCCTGTATGTTGTCCAAGTCGTTGTCAGTAATAATGATGTCGTCGACATATACCAATAGGAGAACCGTACCCGTTGCCCGGTGGCGAGTAAACAATGAGAAGTCAGTCGAGCTGCGAGTGAAGCCAATTGCCCGGAGAGCTTTGCTGAACTTGTCGAACCATTCCCGAGGGGATTGTTTGAGACCATATAGCGATTTGAGAAGGTAACAGACCCGAGACTCCCCCGTGGTCTCAAACCCGGGAGGTTGTTGCATGTAAACCGTTTCCTGAAGGTCGTCATTAAGAAATCATTCTTGACGTCGAGTTGAAATAAGGGCCATTGGCGATGGACAGCTACGAAGATGAGAATTCGGACTGTGTTGAGCTTAGCAACCGGAGAGAAAGTCTCGTCATAGTCGAGACCCTGTTGCTGGGTGAAGCCACGAGCTACCAGACGTGCTTTGAGTCGTTCATTGGTCTCATCAAGAGCATGTTTGATGACGAAGACCCATTTGCACCCAACGGGTTTCTGGCCGGGAGGAAGGGGCACCAGGGTCCAAGTCTGGTTGGCCCAAAAAGCAGTCATCTCTTCTTCCATGGCAGCGCGCCACCCAGGATGTTGAAGAGCTTCCTGTACAGAGGTAGGAATAGAGACCGAGGATAGTGAAGTAGCCAAGGTCCGAAGCGGTGGAGAGAGGCGATGTAGAGAAACATAGTTAGCCATCGGATGAGCAGTAGAGGCTGGCACCGGAGCGGCAGAACACGGAGAACCCGAGGTCGAAGCCGACTGCATAGGGGCAACGGGAGCAAGAGGGTGGCGAGTGTAGACCCGAATGACTGGCGGCCTAGAAGGGTCAATAGTGGGAGGGGCGGAGGGAGGGTAGGAGGCGAGTGGACAGGGATCACCGGCCGTGGGATGGAGGGTGGGAGAGTGGGTGGTGGTAGAAGTGGTGGTAAAGAAGGAGAGAAGAAGGGTTGATCCTCATGCAAAGTAACATCAGTGGAGACAGAGATCTTCCAGGTGGCCGAAGAATAACACGTATAGCCCTTTTGGGTACGGGAGTAGCCGACAAAAATGTGTTTTGCCGCACGAGGAGCAAGTTTGTCGATAGTGCGGCCCGGGGTATGGACAAAACAAGTACAGCCAAAGACCCGAGGTGTGAGAGGAAAGGCGGGTGTGGAGGGAAAGAGAAGGCTGAAGGGGGTAGCATTCTGGAGAACCGGAGAAGGGAGACGGTTTATAAGAAAACATGCAGTGCAGACCGCAAAGTTCCAGAATACTTTGGGAACATGCATGTGAAGCATGAGGGAGCGAGCAACATCAAGAAGGTGGCGGTTCTTCCGTTCTGTGACCTCATTTTGTTGAGGGGTGTAGGGACACGATGTCTGATGAACAATACCGAAGTCGGCGCAGAGATTGGCAAACTCGTGGCTAGTGTACTCACGGGCATTATCAGAGCGGAATGTTTTGATAGTAGTAGAGAATTGCGTACGAGTTTCCAATACAAAAGCCCGAAAGACACGAGGAAGCTCGGAGCGATCATGAATTAGATACAACCAGGTGGTGCGAGAGAAATCATCAATAAATGTTATAAAGTAACGATAGCCAGAGATGCTGGGAACCTTGTACGGTCCCCAAATATCAGAATGTATTAAATCAAAATGAGCAGAGCTCCGAGTACAATGTGCAGGATAAGAAGAACGTGGCAGTTTGCCAAGAATACAGGAATCACATTTAAAAGCAGGAAGGGAGACATCAGGAAGCGTCTTCTGGAGGATAGGTAGAGGGGCATGCCCAAGACGACAATGTCAATCAGTAGAGGAGACGGAGGAAAGGGCGGTAGAAGAGACATCGAGGAGGTAGAGCCCGTTCTGCAGGCTACCCCTACCAATGGTAATCTGCGTCTGCCGATCCTGTATCAAAAAACCAGAAGAGGTGAAGGTGATATAGCAGTTCATATCAGTAGTAAGACGGCCAACAGACAGTAAATTAAATGGTGATGCCGGCACATAAAGAGCGGAGCGAATAGAGAGAGAGGGGTGGATCAAGAGATCAGCACGTCCGGAGACCGGAACAATCGCACCGTTGGCCACAGTAATAGACGGGGATGAGGAGCATCGGAGAACTTGGGCGGCAGCAGGGAGGTGATGTGGTGGGTGGCTCCCGAGTCCAGGATCCAACAAGAACCGGAGGAAATACATGCAGTACCTGTAGTGGAGGTGGAGGCAATACCTGCAGGAGAGGAGGAGGCAACTGAAGCAGATGGAGGGTTGAGGAGCTCCTGGAGTTGTTGCAGCTGAAGGCGAAGAGCCTCAAGATCCGTACCGGTGGGTGGAGAGTGATCAGTAACAGCAGCAGTAGGCGGGCGAGGCGGGTAGCCATGTTTCTTGTGACAGACGGCTTCAGTGTGGCCATCCCGGCCGCAGTATGTGCACTTGAGCCGACCTCGACCACCACGGCCCCGTCCGCGGGAGCCCGTACGTCCACCCCGAGTAAAGGATGGTGGGGGAAGTAAGGGAGGAAAGGCCTATTGAAGAAGGGTCGGCGAGGGTGGTGCAGACGCCTCCAGGGGAGGTGGTACTCGAAGTAACATAGAGCAGACATCTGAGAAGGAAGGGGTAGCAGGGGATGCCAGAACCTGGGCCCAGATACTGTGAAGGTGTGGCGGGACTCGAGCCATAATCATAGCGATACAGACCGCCTCCTTCTGGGTACGTTGAGCAGCGAGATCAGTAGTAGATGGTTGGTGCTGAATCCAGGCCTCCGTGAGAGTCTTAGCACGAGCCACAAAGGAGGTCATGTCCATAGTTTTGCCAACATCCAAAGCTTGAAGATCGGTGATGATGTCAAAAAGGTGTTGAAGAATGTCCTTGCCCGAGTAAAAGGAATGGAGTTCATCCCACATTGCTTTGGCGGTCTCATGATCCATGATCATCTGGTAAGGCTCACCCTCCACCGAGTTCAGGATCCAGGTCTGGACGCGACCGTCATTTCGTAGTCAATCATCAGTAGGAGGAGTCGGAGGTCCCTGGGTAAGGTGAGGCGCAAGGCCCTTAGCTTGCAGGACCCTCCGAACTGAGTGAACCCAGGGGATGAAGTTCGACTTCCCAGAGAGGGAAAGAGTCGTAATCCGAAGCTCATCGCGGAGTTCGGGAGGAGGAGCCATGCGGTCTGTCGTGGGGTTAGCGGTAGTGGAGTCGCTAGAGGACATGGCGACCAGGAGGAGAGGAGGCGGGCCCCGCGAATTGGAAGAGGGCGCGGAGGACAGGATCAGATCGCTGCGGGCTGGAGCCGGTCGTAGCGAGACAAGCACAACGGCTGGAGGACAAGCCGGGTAAGCTCGGCGAGTAGGGCAGAGACCGCCCGGTCAAGAAAAAAACAGCGGCAGGAAGAAGCCGCGACGAAAGGCGGAGCGGAAAGGGAGAAGAAGGCCGCAGCGGGCAGAGACAGACCGCGCGGACAGAGAAGAGAAGAGCCGGAGGAGACCGCGACCAAGATGCGGGTGGGAGAGGAACAACCCGCACGGTCCGGCGGATCACGGACCTGAGGAGAAGGAAATCGCGGGGAGAGAGACCCAAGCGGATAGAAAGAGACCGCAGCGACTAAGAACAATCCGCAGAAGAGGCAGGCCGCAGAGAACAGGAACAAGCCACAGCGAGCAAGACTTGAAGGGGCAATCCGCAGCGAACCGGAGTAGGTAGCAGCAAGCCGGAGCAGGTCGCGAGAGAGGGAGCGGTCCGGAGGATAGAGGCCGCGAGTAGGAACTCGAGCGGCTAGAGGAGAGAGGCTGTGAGTAGGAACTCAAGCGGCTAGAGGAGATATAGACCGGGCGACTAGAAGCAGACAAACCGCAAGCGGCAAGAGAAGTCGCAGAGAGAAGTGGGGCCCACGGGAGAGAAGAGAGGTTATAAAAAGGACGGAGGGGGGGTGGATCCACGGGAGGGAGAGAGAGTGGAGGATGAGGAGCGGAGCGGACAAGAGGGCAGGCCGCAGGAGGCCGCGCGGGTAGCGGACAGAAGATAGACCGCGCGGGTTCAGAAAGGGAAGCCACTCAGTTCGAACCTGGCTCTGATACCATGTTGAAAGAGCTCAAAGCTTGTATGTATTACTCAAGTCTGTGTTTACAAGGTGAGAATACAAATATATAGGAGAGAGGAGAGAGGAATAAATCTTATACAAGATGTGGGACTAAATAAGGATGAGAGAGAAAGCAATAAAGAGGGCCCAATATGGGCCCTTTACATGGGCTTTTCCAATAAGTATGATAATGGAGATTAGGTGGTGGTCGGCAATGAAGGAACTCTGCAGCAGCACATGGATGTTGTCGGGGCAATCTAAGGAAGGATCGACTGGCAAGGGGCTACATGGTGGCGAAGAAGCAAGTAGTGTAACAACCCTTTCCAGTTTTTCAATAATCAGTCATCCGGTCGGGTCAGCGATATAAAGAGAACTAGGAGACAGTATTAAAATTAGTACACAGCAGGAATAAAGTAGAAGCTACTAAAAATTTTATAACTTACAACGGAAGCTAAGAAAGTAAACTAAAGGTATCCACATACCTGATATCTGGAATCACAGAGCTACTAACCATGATTAATTGAGATGACTGAAAATCTGTAATATTATCATATGTCTGATACATAGCATGGTTTTCCGGTTCCGGGCCGGTTCTTGGCCATAAAACCAGACCGGACCGCCCGGAGGACAGGTGTTAACAGGTTACATTGTTCACCACTATAAGTATATACTGAAAGTAAGGGAAAATTGAATGGGAAAAACACTACACATTGACGCCACCAACGCTCATACTAGGCGTAGTTTCTCACCTGTGTCACCTGTATAAACATTGCCCACGAGGGGTCAGAGTAAAGAAAAATAACACCTCCTAGTGACACTAAAAACTTTTCTTAAATGATGAATGCATGCCTTTAGAAAATAGTTTTGTGCAATAAAAACATTTATGTTATATGTTATGTACGCCCTCAGAACACTACCGGGTCAAAACTTCTACCTGTTCTATGTTTGTGACTTTCAGTTCACTAACTCAAGTCTCGGCGTTCACTAACTGGTGTACTGTCTCACGTCAGGTCTATACTTGAGCTCTAGGTTACTTCTAGCTTGCACCTCTACTAGGAAGGCTCTATGCAGAGTAGCTCCTAACGCGCAACTGAAACTGACGACCCGAGACCATCTGACGAACTCAATTGTTCTAGTGCCACGCGGACACGGTCTCGAATCTACTAACTGTCTCAAAGGGAGTCAACTCTCAAGACTCTGCTACTCATAGGATACCATATGCCCTATGAGGAAGGTAGTGCGTCTCTACCAAGCACAAAAGACTGAAGTGTGCTTACTGAACTTTTTGGTCAAATGTTACTCTGCTTGGGATATCTCTTTTGGTGTACTACTGAGCGACCCTTGACTATCTCATGGTCGACTAGAAGGGACATTCACGCCCTTGGTTGGACAAATTCCAAGCTTACGTACACGGGTATAGGTTTCGTACCTAACATTACTATTCTTGATCTGACTACTAGATCTTGGAGAATGGTGTCTACACGTTTTCTGTGACCGTTTTCCTATCACCACACCTTTCAATGCATGGTCATGATATTCATACAAAGCCTACGCATGTGTATATAAAATATATTTTTTGTTATGTCTAACTAACAGAAATTAGGTTTCCTTACAGTGGTGCTGCGACGTTCGTAGACGCGGCACGGCGACATTTCCTCTTCCGAAGGCAATCCTACTGTTGGGGATCATCAGAATGCTTCCCTTACCACACAAGAGTTCTGCAATTTAGAGTAGCCCTAATTTCATAATTTTTCCCTTTACGATTTTCCGTGAAAAATTTCTATACAACTAGGGTTACAAAATTTCAAACACTAAATTTCTGATATTACCTTTACGATGAGTGATTGAGACTCTCAAAGCGCCCAACCCAAATTCCGCGGAGGATCACGAACTCCAAAACATATTTAGGGCATAAGGATGAAAACCTAGGTTAGACTAACTCCAAAATCGAAAGATTTCCCCGAAGAAATGGAGAAAATGAAGAAATAAACTCACCGGAAATGAACGATACCAAGTTTCACCGGCTAGGGTTGAATCCGGCACTTTCACGGCTAAGGAAGGAAAAGGAATGTCCACCGGCGCTCGTAGAGGAAAGAGGAGTGGTCGGAGAGGAGTTCCGGAGGAGGATCGGCCGGCGGAAAGCTTGCGGGAGGCGCGTCGAGCTCGGTGTCGCAGCGTGCGGGAGACGGAACAGTCAGCTTGCGGTTTTTCTCCCGTGACTGAGGGTTTACGGGAAATAAAACATGGCACTCGGTTTTCTTATAACCATAAGAAGAAAGTGGGCAAAAAATTGTTATTGGCACCCCAATCCTAATTCTCTTGAAAATTAACTCATTTTCACCGCGCGCATCACTAAAATAAAATGTGTCACGCACTTTAATTAACGCACGTAACGAACTAACAGTCGTTATCATAAGGAAAAGTAACATTATACCTGGACGACACGCTGCCTCGATCAAAATCTGTCGCGACTTGCCCCTACAAATAAAATTACATTTCGCGTCAAATTTACGGATGTTACAAATCTCCCCTCCTAACAAAAATTTTCGTCCTCGAAAATTGTAATCATACCTGAATCGAAGAGAAAAGAATAGTCTGCATTGTCCTTAAGCTCATCCTCTCGCTCCCAAGTATACTTTGCTCGGTCACAGTTCATCAAAAGACTTTGACCATGCGAATCTCTCTATTCCAGAGCTTATGTATCCTTGAATCCACTATACTGACTGGTCTAACCCAAATACTAAGATCTGTCTCGATTTGTGCTTTCTCGGCACTGATGATCTGACTGGAATCTTTGACTGCTCTCCTCGAATAGGAGACGTGGAATACATCATGTACACCACTCATTTCCTCAGGTAAGGCCAACATATAAGCAACCTCACCAATTCTTTCCAGCACCTCAAAAGGACCAACGAATCTGGGGCTCAGCTTTTCCATCCGCTTTATTCTAGAGACTCCTCTGACTGGTCTGACCTTCAGATAAACACAGTCTCCAACTCTGAATTCTACTGACCTGTGCTTCTGATCATGATACTTGGTCTGGCGATCCTGAGCTGTCTTCATACGCTCCTGAATAAGCTTGATCCTGTCAGTGGTCTTATCAATCCATAACTCCTTGATGGTAGATCTCTCTTCACTTTTAGCCCAACATAACGGTGTCCGACAACGTCTACCATAGAGGACCTCGAACGGTGTCATCTCAATACTCGTCTGAAAAATGTTGTTGTAGGAGAACTCCACAAGAGTGACATATTTCTCACTTTCCTCCAAAGTCCAAAATGCACATCCGTAGCAGATCCTCTAAAATTCTATTTATGCGCTCAGTGTGTCCATCTGTCTGGGGATGGAATGCGGTGCTGAAATGTAATTTGATACTCAACCGCTCCTGAACGTATCACCACTCCCTGGAGGTGAATCTGTCATCTCGGTCTGAAACTATAGTCTTGTGAACGCCGTGAAGTCGAACTATCTCGTCTATATATAATTATGCTAATCTGGGACCTTGATCTGTCTTCTTAAGAGGAATGAAATGGGCAACTTTAGAAAGTCGATCTACTATAACACATAAGGAATCATTCTCACTATGTGATCTCGGCAGACCATGGATGAAATTCATGGATATATCCTCAAAAGTTCACTCAGGAATGGGAAGTGGCTGCAGCTTGCCTCCAGGTCTTTGACACTCGGCCTTAACCAACTTGCACGTCTCACACTTTCCTACGTAATTTGCAATATCACTCTTCAAGTCTGGCCACCAGACTACCTTTTTGAGATCTGCATACATCTTCGTGCTACCCGGATGTATAGAATATCTGGAATTGTGTGCCTCAAAAAGAATGTCTTCGCGAAAGTGACTAACATCGGGGATACACACTCTGCCATCAAGCAACAATAAATCATCCTGAATATTGTACCTCTCCTTCTGACCTGACTACACTGAGCTTCAAATCTCTGCCATCTTTGGATGCAACGGTAGAGTTGTCCTGATTCTATCCTTAATGTCACAAGTAATCTCCATCCAACTCAACCTTGCAGAACCAAAACAACAGCGTGGCACAACGATGATATCCAGTCTCTCCAACTCCCGCACAAACTCCTCCTGCTGAGTGAGAAGGAAGAAACACGAACCTCTACGGCTGAGGGCATCAGCTACTACGTTCGCCTTTCATGGATGGTACTGAATGTCTACGTCGTAGTCTGATAGAAACTCTAACCATCTGCGCTGCCTCAAATTGAGCTCTCGTTGATCAAAGATATACTTGAGGCTCTTATGATCAGTGAAGATCTCACAACGAACACCATAGAGATGGTGCCTCCAAATCTTCAGAGCATGTATGACTGCTGCAAGCTCCAAGTCATGCACTGGATAGTTCCTCTCATGAACCTTTAATTGTCTTGAGGCATAGGCTACGACTTTTCTATGCTGCATGAGAACACATCTCAAACCCTGACCTGATGCATCGCTATAAATCTGAAACCCGTCAGGCCCTGAAGGTAAACTCAAGATCGGTGCGGTCATCAATCTGCCCTTCAAGTACTCAAAAGTCAATTCACACTCAACTGTCCAATCCAAGACCTTACCCTTCCTGTTGAGGGAAGTCAGTGGTAAGGCTATTTTTGAGAAATCTCTGATCCTGTAGTAACCAGCAAGACCCAAAAAGCTGCGAACCTCTGAAACTGTCGTCGGCCTTGGCCAATTCTTAATGGCTTCAATCCTCTTTGGATCGACACTAACCCCTTGCTGACTGATGACGTAGCCTAAGAATGCAATCTCTGAAAGTCATAACTCACATTTTGAAAACTTGGCATACAACTGGTTCTTTCTGAGGGTGCTCAAAACAATCCTGAGGTGTGCGGCATGATTTTCTGCATTCTTAGAGAACACCAAGATATCATCGATAAAGACGATGACAAAACGATCCAAGTACTCCTGAAATATCATGTTCATCAGGTCCATAAATACTGAAGGAGCATTGGTCAGCCCAAATGGCAAGACCACGAACTCGAAGTGTCCATACCTGGTACTGAAAGCCGTCTTTTGTTCATCCACGTCCCGAATCTTTAACTGATGGTAGCCCGACCTCAAATCTAACTTGGAAAAAGTGCACGAGCCCACCAACTGGTCGAACAAATCATCAATCCTGGGAATCAGGTATTTGTTCTTTAATGTCAGCTTGTTCAACTCACGGTAGTCTATGCACGGTCTCAGACTACCATCTTTCTTCTTCACGAATAGTACTGGAGCACTCCAAGGTGAAGTACTGGGACGTATAAAACTCAAATCAAGCAACTCGTGCAACTGGCTCTTCAACTCCGCTAGTTCCCTAGGAGCCATCCGATAGGGGGATTTGGCTACTGGTGTAGCCCCAGGCTGCAAGTCTATCGGGAACTCAAACTCTCTATCAGGAGGGGCACCAGGGAGCTCTTCCGGGAAAACATCGGGGAACTCCTGCACCATTGGTACCTCTGTCAAGTCAGCCTTAACATCTGCATTCATCAGTACTACGAAGGTTTCACAACCCTTACTGATGTACCTTCTAGCTTGGACTGCGTAGATGATCATCTTCACTACTCCCTTTAAGCCCTGAAAAGAAAACGCAGTCTGATTAGGGCCCTCAAACTGTATCCGCTTCGCCCTACAGTCAATTCTGGCGTTGACTGCCGAAAGTCAGTCCGTTCAAAAGATCAGGTCGAATTCTGCAATAGGTAGTTGCAAAGCTTTCACGATAATCTCGGTATCACCAAACTGCACCGGTACCCTGCACTTATCTCTGGTCTGCAGAAGGGATCCATTAGGCATCATGACTTCCAGTGGTACTGTCTCTGGGAAGACTTCTAAATTCAGTTTCCGCACTACAGATTCTGCGATAAACGAGTGTGAGGCACCCGTATCAAACAGAATCTTGGAGGGTAAATCGTGAATCATAAGGATGCCTACATGTATGGTTTTTAAAATGAACAGAGTGTCACTACGGAGGTTTAAATAAACTTGTTAAGCAAATTATAGCACTTACCAGTCACTACATCCTCCTGATCTTTTGCCTCCTGTTGACCAAGCCCATAAACTCTGGGTTGCACCAAATATCGACCCTGCTGTGGTCTTCCATCAGTAATCATCAGAGCTTTGCCCTTGTCTACTCTGCTAGGGCCACCAACCTCAAACTTCGACTGCAGGAACAAATTACATATGTCATCTACAGTAATTTCATAAATGCACAAAAATACAACTAAATTTTGATTACCTGATTTGAACCAACTTCCTGACAGAAACGAGCTATGTGTCCAGATTAACGACACTTGTAACACACGCCCGCGTTGGGCAAACACTCACCTGGATGGCAACGCCGACACTTGGGATAAAAGGGGTAGTCCCTGCTCCTGTCACCAGATTGATCATTCTTCCTCGCATCAGGCTTCTGCTTCTTGTTCCAGTTCTTCCCTTGATCATTCCTGCTCTACTGTGGCTGATGCGAATCCTGAGATCGCTTCGCACGGAAATTACTTCGCTTCTGAATCTTCTACTGATCAGCCTCCAGCCTGCGAGCCGTATCCACTAAGCTCATGTAATCAGCGTTGACCATAGTCATCAGCGGCTGCCTCAACGTGTCACGCAGACCACCCACAAAACGGCTGCACTTCTCAGCTTGATCTTCCTGCATCACGCCCGCATATCGAGCCAGATGTGTAAGCTCTCGCTCGTACTCAGCAACAGTCTTGTCCCCCTGCAAAAGCCTAAGATACTTCTCCTGTAGACCTCGTCGTGCAGAAGGAGGCACGAACCAACTTGTAAGGGCTCTAGAAAATTCGCCCCACGTAAACATGTCTGGCGTACGACCTGTCCAAAAGTATGGTCATACTATATAAAAAAGAACGTATCACTTCCAAAATAAGAGGAAATTTCATAGCCATATACCTGCGGGGTCATCTGCCCGGTACTTGTCCCACCAGACCTTTGCCACATTTCGGAGGAGAAAAACTGCCAGAGGAAACTTCTTGTTCTCTGGACACTCCAAAACATCCAGCAGGTCTCTGGTGTTTGCCACTCAATCATCTGTGTCCATCGGGGTCTCGTCCCCACTGTAGTTCGAAGGTTGAAGCTCTCTAAAGTTCCTCAAATAGCGCTCCAGGGTCATCTCCACGGGTGCTGGGGCAGGGGCTGGTACTTGTACTGGAACTGGAAACCCTGCAGTCAGTCCTCTCTGAAACTCCATTAAGGCAACGGTAACCACCTTGGCAATCTGAGATGCTATGTCAATGCCCTTTGGAGTGGATGGAACTGGTGGTACCTGCGACACGGCAGCATCTCCCATAGACGCGTTAGGAACATGGTCCTGACGTGAAGATTCACTCGGTTCACTGACTCGAGTTGTCTGATAGAACATATAAAAGAAATCTGATTATTTACCAAACATCCGAGAAATCTGGCTTAGCAATTATATTTTGTACTATTGCGAAAACTAAGGCTTAAACGCAACTTAAAATACTCTACTAACAAGACTTTACTCTAACACAATCTTATGGCTCTGTGAAAACCTTCTAGGGTCCAGGGATCCTAAACTTGGCTCTGATACCAATTTGTAACACATCTTCCCAGTTTTTCAATAATCAGTCATCCGGCCAGGTCAGCGATATAAAGAGAACTAGGAAACAGTATTAAAACTAGTACACAGCATGAATAAAGTAGAAGCTACTAAAAATTTTATAACTTACAACGGAAGGTAAGAAAGTAAACTAAGGGTATCCACATACCTGATATCTGGAATCACAGAGCTACTTATCATGATTAATTGAGATGACTGAAAATTTGTAATAATATCATATGTCTGATACATAGCATATAAAATGTTAACAGTTTACATTGTCCACCACTACAAGTATATACTGAAAGTAAGGGAAAACTGAATGGGAAAAACACTACACACTGACGCCACCAACGCTCATCCTAGGCGTAGTTTCCCATCTGGGTCACCTGTAAAAGCATTGCCCATGAGCAGTCAGAGTAAAGAAAAATAACTCCTCCTAGTGACACTAAAAACTTTTTCTTGAATGATGAATGCATGCCTTTAGAAAATAGTTTTGTGCAATAAAAACATTTATGTTATGCATGCCCTCAGAACACTACCTGATCAAAACTTCTACATGTTCTATGTTTGTGACTTTCAGTTCACTAACCCAAGTCCCGGCGTTCACTAACTGGTGTACTGTCTCACGTCAGGTCTATACTTGAGCTCTAGGTTACTTCTAGCTTGCACCTCTACTAGGAAGGCTCTATGCAGAGTAGCGTCTAACGCGCAACTGAAACTGACGACCCGAGACCATCTGACGAACTCAATTGTTCTAGTGCCACGGTGACACGGTCTCGAATCTACTAACTGTCTCAAAGGGAGTCAACTCCCAAGACTCTGCTACTCATAGGATACCATATGTCCTATGAGGAAGGTAGTGCGCCTCTACCAAGCACGAAAGACTGAAGTGTACTTACTGACCTTTTGGTCAAATGCTACTCTGCTTGGGATATCTCTTTTGTGTACTACTGAGCGACCCTTGACTATCTCATGGTCGACTAGAAGGGACATTCACGCCCTTGGTTGGACAAATTCCAAACTTACGTACACGGGTATAGGTTTAGTACCTAACATTACAATTCTTGATCTGACTACTAGGTCTTAGAGAATGGTGTCTACACGTTTTTCGTGACCGTTTTCCTATCACCACACATTTCTATGCATGGTCATGATATTCGTACAAAGCCTACACATGTGTATATAAAATATATTTTTTGTTATGTCTAACTAACAGAAATTAGATTTCCTTACTGTCGTGCTGCGAGTTTCGTACACGCGGCGCGACGACATTTCCTCTTCCGAAAGCAATCCTACTGTTGGGGATCTTCAGAATGCTGCCCCGACCACACAAGAGTCCTGTAATTTAGAGTAGTCTTAATTTCATAATTTTTCCCTTTACGATTTTCTGTGGAGAATTTCTATACAACTAGTGTTACAAAATTTCAAGCACTAAATTTCTGATATTACCTTTACGATGAGTGATTGAGACTCTCAAAGCGCCCAACCCAAATTCCGCGGAGGATCGCGAACTCCAAAACCTATTTAGGGCATAAGTATGAAAACCTAGGTTAGACTAACCCCGAAATCGAAGGATTTCCCCGAAAAAATGGAGAAAATGAAGAAATAAACTCACCGGAAATGAACGATACCAAGTTTCACCGGTTAGGGTTGAATCCGGCACTTCCACGTCTAAGGAAGGAAAAGGAATGTCCACCGGCGCTCGTAGAGGAAAGAGGAGTGGTCGGAGAGGAGTTCCGGAGGAGGATCGGCCGGCGGAAAGCTTGCGGGAGGCGCGCCGGGCTCGGCGTCGCAGCGTGCGGGAGACGGAACAGTCGGCTTGCGGCTTTTCTCCCGTGACTGAGGGTTTACGGGAAATAAAACATGGCACTCGGTTTTCTTATAACCGTAAGAATAAAGTGAGGAAAATTGCTATTGGCACCCCAATCCTAATTCTCTTGAAAATTAACTCATTTTCACCGTGCGCGTCACTAAAATAAAATGTGTCACGCACTTTAATTAACGGATGTAACGAACTAACAGTCGCTATCATAAGGAAAAGTAACATTATACCTGGACGACGCGCTGCCTCGATCAAAATCCGTCGCGACTTGCCCCTACAAATAAAATTACATTTCGCGTCAAATTTACGGATGTTACAAGTAGCGTGGTTGAGGTGAGGAGTGGTAGTAGGAAGAAAAGGGATCTAATGATAAGTCTTCACAATGTTGGAGTTTCGGGGAGGGGAGGACGGGGCTGCTGACAGCAGTAGATAGAAGTTTTGGTGTAGGGAGACTGGCAACAAGGGGACTGGGTTATGTATGGGCTTCCAGTGTGAAAATGTTGAATGAGGGGTGTCAATGAAGCAAGCAGTTGGTTAAAGCATGGAGAAAGGCAGTGGAGGTTGTGTTATGAGCCCTAGATCGAGAGCGCGTGCACGGGGGAAGAGGGGATAAGTCCTCGAGGGAGGAGGAGCTTCGGCGAGCTATAACGGCGGCGGCAGCTTGCGGCGCGAGACGACGGAGGTGGACTGCTGCGGAATCGCGCGACTCACGATTTGGAGGAGGCTAGGGCGACGAGGGTGGGGAGGAGTTTGGCGCTGGTTCCGTGAGGTAAGGGGAAGTGTTAGAGAGAGAAACTAGAGAGAGGATTCAGAAAAATAAAATATAACTTGATTTGCCTACTAGTCTTCGCTCACAACCAAGTATAAATAGTCCATCAAAATGCCCCCTCCTTGGGCTTAGACACAGGGGATCAAATACGCACTCTAAAATATAAAAATAGAACTAGATAAAAAAGCCCGTGACATGCGCGACCAAGGAGGGACTGTAACATTTCCACCCTGCCCGGCGACAAGCTTGCCCTCAAGCTTGGTCTGTAGTGACGGTCGGCGTCGGATCCCCCATATCAGTGTCAGTATCTCGTTCTGCAGCCAGGTTGTCGATCTCCCACCAGAAGAGGCGCTTGTAGCGATGTCCACGGAAAATGGCTTGTTACAGTTGTAACAGAGGCCCTTGGCACGGCAGTCACTCATCTCCTGTGGAGACAGTCGGCGAATGGTATCCGGGCGGTCGGCATCGCGGGCCAGAGCGAGGAGACTGACTGTGGGCGATGGCAGAGGGCGCGGGGTACGAATGGGCCCCCCGATGTCTGGGTGATGTAGATGGGGGCGATCCAAGAGCAGACGCTTCTCGCAGATGCGAGCCAAACTCATTGCAGTCGTCAGATCCGAGGGTGCCTAAAATTCCACATCTATGCAGAGACGCTCATGGGCTCCCGTCGTGAAGATGGACACCTGCTGTGTCGGAAGAACGGAGGTAGTGCAGGCAAGGTGGACTTGAAACTGTTCAAGCTACTCGTCGATCGGACTGATCTGTCGGAGAGAAATGAGATCCCCCAAGGGATTGCTGTGGAGGGGTGGGCCGAAACGGAGGGTGCAGTTTACCTTGAAATCTTCTCAAGATAGGAGTGGTTTCTCCCATTGCAGTTGGGAAAACCAAAGTTGCGCGGTGCCCATCAAGTGGAAGGAAGCAATATTGAGCCACTCTTCCCAAGGGGTGCGCTGGTGGGCAAAGAACTGCTCGCAACGAGAGAGCTAGGCCAAGGGGTCTTCGTGGCCGTCAAATATTGGAAAGTCCAGCCGCATGTTCGTGGCACCCCATTGCCCTCGTGTCGCGGGGGCAAAAACTCTGGCAGGGGTGGCGGAATCGGCGCCTCACTGGAGGAGCCTGTTGCTGGTTGGGCAGTACGATTAGCCGCTAGTTGGGTGGTGACGGCGGCAATGAGGGCGTTGTACTTATCCACTAGGAGCTTGGCGAGAGACTCGAAAATTTGTGAGAGGGAGGCTTGTTCGGCCATTGTGTGGGACAAATTTTGTGGGGTATCGTTTCCAGCGAAAATTGAAGGAGGGACCGGCGACGGAAGTAGCCCGAAAGAGACAGCGAGCAAGGGGCCCCCGTCGATGGAGGATCCCAGTAGGATGTGATGTGGGATAGGGCTGGCGGTGAGCGACCAGTGCGAATCTGGTCGGGGCAAAGTTGGTTGTGCGGAGTCCTGGAGGGGCTGAGCAGGTCCGGGAAGAGCCGTGCAAGTCGGGGCGGAGCTGTGCAAGTCGGGGCGGAGCTGTGCAGGTCGGGGCGGAGCTGTGTGGCCCGGAGCAGGTCGGGGCGGAGGTATGCAGCCCGGATCAAGTTGGGGCGAAGTTCGGGCGGGGCGGAGCCGGCGGGGCGGAGCAGTCGGAAGGGGTAGAAGGCGGAAGATCTGGAGTTTCGGTGGAGTGGAGGAGAGTTCCCTCTGATATCAGGTTGTTACGTGCCCTATATCGAGAGCACGTGCACGGGGGAAGAGGGGGTAAGTCCTCGAGGGAGGAGGAGGAGCTCCGGCGAGCTCTGACGGCGGCGGCGGATTGCGGCGCGAGACGGCGGAGGCGGACTGCTGTGGAATCGCGCGACTCGCGATTTGGAAGCGTCTAGGGTAACGGAGGGGGGAGTTTGGCGCGGGTTCCGTGAGGTAAGGGGAAAGGTTAGAGAGAAAGAAACTAGAGAGAGGGTTCAGAAAAATAAAATATAACTTGATTTGCCTACTAGTCTTGGCTCACAACCAAATATAAATAGTCCATCAAAGTGCCCCCTCCTTGAGCTTAGATGTGGAGGATCAACTACGAATACTAAAATATAAAAACAGAACTAGATAAAAAAGCCCGCGACCAAGGCGGGACCGTAACCAGTTGTTGTGAGTGACAACCTAGGTGTTGTTGGGGGTTCATATGGTAGAAAGAGGAGTGATAGTAGCCTAAGTTTAACCGAGCGGATGCGCAAGAGTTAAATCTCTAGGATTTGGCACTTAGGGTTCACAGCTTCAGCACCTTCAAGCAACTCCATGAATTGTTCTCCAAACCCTTCAGTCACTCCTATGGAACCCTTATGCATTTATTTATATATAGCATGATCTAGGGATACCATTATAAGTGCTCGTAATCCTTCGAACTACTACCATTATGAGTGCTCGTGATCCTTCAATCATAATGGTAAATGGTAGCAGAAACCAGTAAATAAAAATTACAGAAAAAATACATCAAAAATCTAGTCCATCTGGCAAGACTACTGCTCTGATCATCTAAATGGTGATCCCATGTCTCATGCGTGAGTAGACCCGTACCAGTACTGGTGAATGTTAATCGGACCCATTATTGCTAGCCCTAAAGGTTAATCACAGTAAGACCTAGCATCGCCTAAAGACCTGGTAGATAAATTACGACCGACTTTTTAATACTTTTTGCAATCTTGAGGATTCCCCACGCAGTAGCTCAACCAAGGACAGTACAAACAGTAGCACAACCATAAAAATGATACCATATGATGCAGATAGGCATTATCAGATCCAATCAGTCCTATTTCTCCTCCCCAGTATTTTTAATCAAGAATAAAAAAGGTTTGAGGTGCTTTTAAACGGATTATAGAGAATTAAATGTAAAATGCTTGAGGATAAATTTCACCAAGCTGGATCTTCATTTGAGCTATCACCAAATCAGAATGGATCCAAAGTAAATTGAGAAGATTATCTTTCACACACATTGCAACCATTTTGAGTCCCTAGTCATTACATTAGGCTTGACTAATATCCCATCAACATTCAAGACTTTGATGAACGAAATATTTTGTTCTCGAGAAAATTTATTGTAGATTTTATGAAGAATATGCTCTTTTAACAAAAGATGTGGGTAGAGCAGCGACAACATGTCCTGGTTGTCTTGTTAAAACCGGTAAGAGGCCATCACTTTTTCCTTAAGGAAAATTGTTCATTTGGGGATAGCAATTACATTTCTATGACACATGGAACATGTTAAAGGAGTGTCAACCGACCCTAGTAAAATCATTGTTCTCGAAAATTGGCCAAAGTCGTTGACGTTGGACGAATCTATAGGCGGCGGATAAACGGTGACCTAACCATACATGTTATACAAAGCCCGACGAATTAATCACAAATTAGACCATAAACATTAAAATCCCGCGCAAATTAATTCACAGCAATGCAAAATAATTAATTAGGGAGAAACAAGCTTAGGCTTTCCTCCGCGTGGAGGGCCAAAGCAAGAGAGTGCGGATAATAAATCCTACAAACCACGATAATTATCTAAACAAACCACCACAATACAATATATCCAAACAAATATAGCATCCAGTCCAATACAACAATGCTGAAAATAATAATCCAGTACAATGAAATCTCACCAAATAGTGGGCTGACCGAGGCACTGGAGATTTCGGAGTCGGATGCGGGAGACGACAATCAAATGTGGAATCGGTGGCGTGGAGATAGCGTCGGTGGCTGTCCTCGGCGGTGGATGGTGGAATCAGGCCGAAAATGGGTAGATCCGGCCATGTGCAGATAGATCCGGGAGGGCAAGGGTAGATCCGATAATTTGAGATCGGATCCGGGCTGAAAATTTCCAGATCTGAATTGATACAGGAAGGGGAATAACGTTGGGAAGGTGGTTACATGTATGGGGGGTTGGTGGCAAGGAGGTAGGGTGGAGGATGGGGGAGCGGCTGTGGAATTGGGGAAAGGGACTGACGGCACTGTAGAGGGGAGGGCGGGGGTGGCAGTGGCTTCAGGAATGTAGGGGGCAGACAGTTGTGGCTTCAGGAGGGGGACGAATAGGCGGTTTGCTGTGAAGGAGCCACAAGGGGTGGCGGCGGCTCCATGGGATGGGGAATCCGGCGGCAGGGGCTTGGAGGATTGACTGCTTGGAAACTATATGATGAACAGTAAATTTCATGATTAAACAGTGAAGTGAACTGAAAATGATTTCTGGACAGCATTTTGTGGCTGGACTTTGGGGGCTATGGTAAACTGCGAATAAGGGTTTCGGAGGTGGAAGAAGGGGCCTAGGGTTAGGGTGTACCTTGAGGAGTGAGATACAAGCCTAGGAGTCGTCACCTAGGGTTCCACAGAATCGGCACCGTGGGATGATTACGGGATTTCAGAAATTTTTTTCTCCAAATTCTGCAATAGCCTCAATCAGTCCACTACCTATCTATTTATAATAAAAAAAGGCTGGGGCATCCCACCTTCAAAGGCTATGATTGGTCGAAGGTGGGGCCACTCAAATACATCAAAATATAACACAAACTAATGAAGTAATATATCAAATCTGTTAGAAGATGATGTAAAAGCCCATGTATAGGCCATTTTCTTTCTTCTCCTTTAGTCCCGCATCTATTGTATAGGTTTCTTCCTCCCTCTCTTCTCCTATATATTTGTACTCTCTCTTGTATTTGATATATGAAAGAAGGATATACAAGGTTTGCCCATTGTTTCCTACATGGTATCAGAGGGAACCGGTCCGGCCTGTTTCTTACCGATCGGCTCTCTTTTTCCCTAACCGCTCGATCTATTCTTTTGACCGGACGGCTTGTATTTTCGGCTTACCGCTCGTTTTTTTGCGGGTTCTTTCTTCTCTCATGTGGATCCACCTCCTAACCGTCTGTGCCTGTCTAAACCAACTGGTCCTCCTGTTAACCAGGCGGCTTCTTCTCCTGCTCATCCGCTCTGGCTTGCGTTCGCCTCTCTTTCTAACCGCGACTTCCTGCACAGTTAAGTTTTCTTGCCCGCTCCTCTTGCTCTCTCTCGTGGCTTCCACTCCCTCCCCACCCCCCCCCATTCTCTTTTATACACTCTCTGTCAGGTGGGACCTTCCCCCTTGTTTCCCTTTGCCCGCGCGGCTTCATCCGTGTCTACCCACCGGGTTCAATCTTCTCGATGCACCCCCTCTCTCCTCTTCTCGCTTAGCCTTTTCTTAGTCGTTACTCGTTGCGGTCTCCTTTTCTACCAGTCGAGTTCTTGTCTTTTCTTCGCTTCTCGCCGCGACTTTTCATTGTTGCTGCGAATTCCCTACCCGCTGCGAGCTCCGATCTTGGTCGCGGCATCTTTCCTTGTCGTTGGTGTGCTCACCGTGACCGTGCGGCTTTCTCGTGCGGATCTTTCTTTGCTTAGTCACAGCGACTTATCTTGTCGCTAGAGGACTCTCCTCTCTGCTGCGGGCTCCGCATATTGGTCGCAGCATCCTCCTTGTCGCTGGTGTGCTCACCATGACCGTGCGGACTTCTCGTGCGGCTCCATCTCTGCTTAGTCGATGCGACTTGTCTTGTCGCTAGCGGCCTCTCCTCTCTGCTGCGGGCTCCGCATTTTGGTCGCGGCATCCTCCTTGTCGTTGGTGTGTTATCACTGAGACCGTGCGGATTCTCTTGCTCACTAGTCTTGGCGGCTTCTCTTCTCTTACCTCTCTGAATCTTGGTGCGGTCTGTCTCTACCCGCCCGGTCTAGTGCCTGTTCGCTGGCCTCTGTTCTTTCTAACCGTTGTCGCTCAGGGTTCTTCCTGTCGCGACTTGTTTCTTTTCGCTACGGGCTCCCTTCTACTTGCTGCTTCTCATGCGATCTCCTCTAGTCGCGTGCGACCTCGTCTTACTGTTGGTGCCCGCTCGGCTTCGTCTCTCGCTGCCCTCATCGTTCTTCTGTAGTAGCCGTTGGTTCTGTCCGACAAGCCGCGTGTCTTCTTGCCGCCCGATTTCTGTGTCTATTCGCAGCTCAGAATTATGGCATCTGGTTCCACCACTGCTGATGATATTACTGCGTTGCGTGCTCAACTCCATCAGTTTCAAGCGGTGGTTAGTTGCTCCTCTGGTTCCTCTGGCTCTGTGGCCTCGATCTTCAAGCAAGGTATATCATGTCTCTCACACAGCTCTCACTGGATTGTGTACTCGGGTGCCACACATCATCTCTCCGCAGCAGCCGCCCAAATACTTAGATACTGCTTACCCCAAGCACATCATTGTGTCCAATGGTGACAGGATCCTGGTTTCTGGCACTACACATCTGTCTCTTACTCCTCTCTCTTTATCCTCGGTTATTCATATTTCGGGCTCTCCTTTTAATCTCCTTTTTGTTAGTCATCTTACGCAAGACCTTGATTGTTGTGTTACTTTCTCACGCTCTTACTTTGTGGTGCAGGATCGGCTAACGCAGAATATACTTGGCAGAGGGCGACTGTCGAATGGGATATATCTTCTTGATGTTCCTCTCACTACTCTCACCACTATCTCCACCACCAATTGGCATCGTCGTCTTGGGCATGCCCTCTTCCAATTCTTAAGAAAGTTCTTCCTACTGTCTCTCTTCAAGAGTTCTTTTGTGAATCTTGTATTTTTGGCAAACAACATCGTGTCTATTTTTCTCCTTCATGCACTCAAAACGATGTTCCTTTATCCTTAGTACATTCTGATATCTGGGGGCCCTATAAGGTCCCTAGTTTTGGAGGTATCGATACTTTGTTAACTTTATCGATGATTACTCAAGTGTTACCTGGTTGTATTTACTTCGTGATCGTACCGAACTCCCAACTACGTTCCGTATATTTCTTACGGAAACTCGCACTCAGTTCTCTACCTGTGTTAAAACTCTTCATACAGATAATGCTCGAGAATATACTGGTCGCACCTTCTCTAATCTATGCGCTGAGTTCAATATTATACATCAGACTTCATGTGACTACACCCCTCAACAAAATGGCATAGCGGAACGGAAAAATTGTCACCTCCTTAATGTGGCTAGATCTCTCATGATCCAAATGCAGGTTCTTCCCCTCTATTGGAACTTTGCAGTCTCTACTGCTTGTCACCCCATCAATCGCATGTCTTTGTCTGTCCTCAATTTTGTGGCATTCATTACTCTCCTTTAACCATCCACGACTCTCTTCTTTATCACACCTCGTGTTTTTGGGTGTACATGTTATGTCCACCATCTTGGTCCTTCCACTGACAAAATAGCCCCTCGTGCTAAAAAAACTATGTTTGTTGGGTACTCCAACACTCAGAAGGGGTATGTCTGCTTTTATTCTATCATTGGTAAGGTGGTTGTGTCTGTTGATGTCTCCGTTCATGAAGAACAACCATATCACGTTAGTCCTTCTGATCCCCTTCTTCCTCCTCCGCTACCTCGACCCATCATTCATGTAACGTCTCTGCTTCCACCACTTCTCTCTACTAATCCTCTGTTTTTGATTCCTACACCATCAGTACCCTCCAAACCAGTCCCCTCCAAACCTCCTATCATTGAAGTATACACTCGTCCTCCACGTCAAGATGCCAAGCAACAGCTTCCCTCTACCGGTGTGATCTCACGGCCTCTTGATCTGGCATCCTCCTTGACGGCTCATCCCATGGCAAATTATGTCTCTCTACATCGGCTCTCTCCACCTTTGCTTACCTTTGCTCTCTCTCTCTCTCTCCTCTATCTCTATACCTAACTCTGTGCAGGAAGCTCTCCAGCATCTGGCGTGGCGTGCCTCCATGGATGAAGAAATGACTGCTCTGTGGGGTAATCATACTTGGGATCTTGTGTCTCCTGCTCCTGGCCACAGTTGTGTTAGCTGCAAATGGATATTTACAATCAAACATGTCGCTGATGGGACAGTTGATCGCTTAAAGGCTCGATTTGTGGCACGGGGCTTTACTCAACAGTACGGTCTTGATTATGGGAAACATTCTCCCCAGTCGCAAAATTAAATACGGTTCGGGTCTTGCTCTCCTTAGTTGTTCATCGTCACTGGCCCCTCCATCAGCTGTATGTCAAGAATGTTTTTTTGAATGGTGATCTTCTTGAAATTATCTATATGCAACAACCGCCCGAGTTTGAGACCACGGGGGAGTCTCGTGTATGTTTACTTCGCAAATCTATTTATGGTCTCAAACAGTCTCCACGGGCGTGGTTTGGCAAATTCAGCAAGGTTGTTTGTGATGTTGGCTTCAAACAAAGCTCGACAGATTCCTCCCTCTTCACTTGTCACCAATCAACTGGGACTATAATACTTCTAGTCTATGTGAACGATATTTTGATCACTGGTGATGACTCAGCTGGGATACACATGTTAAGCAGCATTTAAATTCTATCTTTCAAATCAAAGATCTGGGAAATCTTCGATAGTTTCTTAGACTAGAGGTAGCACGGCGACCAGATGGCTTTGTCTTATCCCAGCGTAAGTATTGCATTGACCTTTTGAAAGATGCTGGCCTCTCAGGTTGCAAACCTGCGGAAACCTCGATGGAAGTCAACCATATGTTCTGTGCTCATGGATCTGAGGCTGATTCTCTACTTCCAAATCTGAAATACTATTGACGTCTTGTGAGAAAACTGATATACCTAACCGTTACGAGACCAGATATATCATTTGCGGTTGGAGTGGTCAGTCGATTTATGCATATCCCACGGGTTTCTCACCTTCAGGCAGTGGAACGCATTTTCAGATATCTGAAGACTGACCCTGGGCAAGGACTTGTGTATAAGTTATCTTCCTCCCTTTCTCTAATTGCATACTCTGATGCGGATTATGCGGGCTCGTTGGATGATCGACGTTCTACTACTGGTTTTTGTACCTACTTTGGAGGAAATCTTATCACATGGCGAAGTAAGAAGCAGACGGTGGTTGCTCGTTCGTCTGTTGAGACTGAGTACCGTGCGATGGCAGCTATTACATCAGAACTAACCTGGATGGAAAGTCTTATAATGGATTTGGGAGTTAGGTTGTCCTCACCATCAACGTTGTTTTGTGACAGTCAAGCTGCAATACATATTGCAAAAAATCATGTGTTCCATGAGCGGACTAAACATATTGAGGTTGATTGTCACTTTGTTCGGGAAAAGGTTCAATCAAAGGTGTTAAAGCTTGAACATGTTTCTGCGTCTGGGCAAGTTGCTGACATCCTCACCAAAGCATTACCTCGCAAATTGTATTACCAATTCTTGTCCAAGCTTGGTGTCTACGACTTGTACGCTCCAGCTTGCGGGGGAGTGTTAAAAGACAAGGATAAATGATGTAAAGGCCCATTTATATGCCCTTTTCTTCCTTCTACTTTAGTCCCACATCTATTGTATAGGATTCTTCCTCCCTCTCTTCTCTTATATATTTGTACTCTCTTGTATTTGATATATGAAAGAAGGATATACAAGGTTTGCACATTGTTTCCTACAAAATCAATTCGCAACGTGAATCCGGTCAAGACAGTACTTTCATTGGGATAGGACAAGACCGTCAGGACGTCTTATACCTCAAGTCCAAGAAAGTACCGAAGGTTTCCCAGATCTTTAGTTTGAAAAACTGAGTTTAAGTGTTGCTTAATTATTTGTATTTTATTTGAGTCATTACCAGTAATCAGAATATCATCAACGTAAACTAAGAGAATGATTGTGTCGGTTGGTTGATGACAAGTAAATAGGGAGAAGTTGGTCGAGCTTCGAGTGAAGACAACATCACGGACAACTTTACTAAATTTTTCAAACAATGCGCGAGAAGACTGTTTGAGACCCTAAATAGATTTCATGATATGACAAACATAAGACTACCCCATAGTCTCAAACTCAGGAGGTTGGTTCATGTAAACGGTCCCGAGAAGATCGCCATTGAGGAAGGCATTATTGACATCCAACTGATTTAAGGGCCACTGTCGATGAACAGCTAAGAAGATGAGGACACGGACAGTATTTAACTTGCCGACTAGTGAGAAGGTCTTATCATAATCAAGGTTGCTTTATTGAGTGAATCCCCAAACCACAAATCGAGTTTTTAGTCATTCAACTGTTCCGTCTGGAGCGTGTTTGATTGCAAACACCCACTTACAGCTCATACAAGTCTGGCCTGGAGGAAGAGGGACAAGATCCCAAGTCCGGTTTGCTCATAGGACATTCATTTCCTCATTCGTGGTCGCACGCCACCTCGGATGCTGGAGAGCCTCCTGCAAAGAGTTAAGTATAAAAATGAAGGATAGAGAAAGCAAGAATTTTAGAAGAGGCGGGGAGAGGCGATGTAAAGATACAAGATTCACCAAGGGGTGGGTCGTACAGGTCGATGTCGGATCTGCGGAGGGGCGAGAGATCACTGGTAGAGGGTAACTACTGTAGGATGTCGGATTTGGGTGGACGTCGGGTGTACATACGAAGAGGTGGTTTGGGGGTTACTGGAGGCAGGATTGGAAGAAGTGGGGGAATTCGAGATGCAATAGGGATGATAGGACGTGGGAGAAGAGGAGGTGTAGGAAGAACTGAAGGAGAGGAGTGAAACGGTTGATGCTCGAGAAAGGTGACATCTGCAGAAACAACAACTTTTTGATCGTTGGGAGAGTAGCACACATATCCTTTTTGAGTGTGGGAGTATCCAACGAACATATATTTTGTAGCACGAGTAGCAAGCTTATCAGTGGGAGGACCAAGATTGTGGACATAACAGGTACAGCCAAAAATGCGAGGGGTGATGGAAAAAGGAGTCAGAAGGAAAAAAGGAGGCTAAAATGAGTCGCAAAGTGGAGAACAGAGGACATCTGAATGATAAGATGGCAGACAGTTGAAACCGCAAAGTTCTAGTAAAGTGTGGGAACCTGTATTTGAAACATCATGGATCGTGCGACGTCGAGAAGGTGACGATATTTTCGCTCGGTCACATCATATTATTGTTATTTATAAGTACAAGAAGTTTGATGTCACAAACTCAGTACAAAGATTTGAAAGAGCATGACTTGTACATTCGTGAGCATTATTGGCGTGAAGAACTTTTACAGTTCGAGAAACCTGAGTACTAGGAAGCAGCGGTACGGGTACCGGATACGATACGTATCCGGTACGGCGGTACAACAAAATTTTAACAACAAGGATACTGTTGAAGCCAGAAATTGACCTCAACGAGAGTTCGAAAATAAGGGCGCGGCCAACGCCTACTTCTCTCAAACCCCGACCCTTGACTGGTTGCAAAGGACCCAGAACTGACCCAAAGCCTCAGCGGGGAGGTCTCACCTCTTACCCGGAAGATCTCTGAGAGCTTCCCCTCCAAAGCCAAAAGCTGGGCTTGGAGCTCCTCAAAAAGCTCTAGAGAGTCTTAGAGAATAATGAAAGCTTGCCTTCTGAAGAGCCCCTGCGGGTCTATTTATAGTCTTTGCTGACCTAAAATTACTAAGATACCTTTGGCTTGTCTGTCAATAGTCAAATCCCGTTGTTATAAAATTCTAAATGCAGACCTTGGGGGCATATAGGTAATTTACCCGAGGGCAACTAGGTAATTTCACCCGGGGCCCTGGCCCCCACCCGGCGAGAACCACATGCTGAGAACCATCCCGCCCTCACTCCGCGGGAGCTAAGGAAAAAGGGGTTGAAGGGTCCCCCGAACCGAGCCCGCTTCCGCCCTCGGCGAGGCGCGAGCCTTCTCGCCCGTTTCTGGGCAGAAGTGGGTCTCGGTCGGGGGCTTGACGCGATCATTCTCGCTGACTCCTAGGCGGGAGCCCTTTTGCGCTGAAGCCCAAAGCTAACCCGAAGCTCGTCCAATCCTGGCCGTTGAGGGGATCATGGTCTCACCCAACGAATATGGGGTTGTACACAATCCCCGCTCTTTGTGAGCTAGCCTTGCGCTCGGAAAGACTCGTCCAACCCAAAATATTCGGTGGGTATATGCTGACCTGGCAGGTAATCTTTCAGTAGACCGCACCTTTGCT
The DNA here is from genome assembly GCA_039583875.1 of Platanthera guangdongensis. Taxonomy (NCBI): domain Eukaryota; kingdom Viridiplantae; phylum Streptophyta; class Magnoliopsida; order Asparagales; family Orchidaceae; genus Platanthera; species Platanthera guangdongensis. The sequence goes on from CM077164.1 coordinate 5,888,786, forward strand.
CTATAAATATGCCGCTGAGTTGGTCCTCCAGGCCATCTCTATTGTCCTTACTCCCTGCGTGAGCCTCCGCCAACCTGCGAAGATGCGAGCCAAACCCGCCGAAAAGCCGCTATCAAAAGAGCTTCAGGCTCGCCTCGCAGCTGCCCAGGCGCGAGCTCGTGCCAACTGTGACAAGGTTGCCCCATGGCTGATGGGCAAGAGGTCTGCCGGTGAGAGGGCGCTGGGCGAGAAACCAGTTGGTGAGAAGCCCGCTGGAGAGAAGCCAGCCGACAAGAGGCCAGCCGCCGAGAAGCCAGCTGGCGAGAGTTCCCGCCCTAAAAAGAAGAAAAAGGCTAAATCAGTGAGATGGGACCTGCTGAAAGAGAACCGAGCCCCGCCTACCCCAACTCCAAGCCGTGTCGATATCCTCACTTCTCTGCCGGAGGTATTCTTCGATCCTTTCGCACTTTCCATTAGCGCGAACATTTTGAGAGTTTGATCATAGTTGTATGTTGAAACACTTCTTTTGCAGGGGTCGGTGTCTAGGGATACCGCCGGCTTTCCGCCTGCGAATTCAGGAGCGCCCGGCCTCTGCAATGAGGATCCGCCTTCCGCTTCAGGGGCTGCTCCGCCCAATCCCCCAGCTGGTCAAACCAACCCGTTGCCCGAACTCACCCTCCCTGTCAGAGGGGTTAATCCCGAACTGTCCACTCCCGCGTCGAGACCTCAACCTCTGGCAATAGAGGGACTCCATGTTCCCCCGCTTGGCGAGAGCACCCCACCGGAGCGCAGGACCTTTCGCCCGGGTCGGGGCAAGCCACTTCATCTGCTTTTCGGAAAAGGCCCAGAGGATCAGCCCGGCCCCTCTCGCCATCCGACGGGGAAAGACGTCCCCCCTCCCCAGGCAAGCGGGAGCCTCCCCATTTTTCGATCACTCTCACTCCCCCCATCCCCCCTTCTTATTCTGATCATTTCCCGCCTCTTCAGAGTCAAAGGGCCAAGGGGCTGAAAGGGATGAAAATGAAGAGAAATTAGAAGAAGAAGAAGAAGAAGACGACGAAGAAGAAGAAGAAACCGGGGAAGATTCGCCCCTCCCTTCCGCTGGCGAGATAGAAGACTTTCTTGAAGGCCCCAGGAGCGGAAAGGCGCGAAGGCGGAGGATCGCGGTAGTCCTGTCGAAACTCGCGCGACAGCAAAGGGCCAACTCCGCAGCGGTGAAGAGGATCCACGAAACGATGGAGCGGCGACTAGCGACTGTTGAGCGGGACTGCGCAGACCTCCTTGGCGGGGCGGGATCACATGATGCGGCTTCCGGTGAAACCTCACCTGGGAGGCACATCGCGCGAATTCGAGATCAGCTCCGTCTGGCCAACCGGGAGCTAACCTCCCTGACGGCCTTCTTCGACCCTCGAGACCCTCCCCGGTCTGGTCGGCGAGATCTAGGTCGTTGGCGGTGGGTGTCATACTGAACTCTTCGGGCGATCCCCTTCTTTACCCATCTTCTTGGCCTACCTCATCCCTCTGTACCCTTTTCACTTCTAGCGTGGAATAATTTCTTACAAGCATTTTGTGTTACTGTTATGATTATTATTTTTTTACTATTGTTGTCAGGGGGCTCTCGCCTAGTGAGACCCTATCTATATTTATGTTTCTTAAGCTCTCTTTTGCATGCTGTCTTTAATAACTTGCGAATGCCTGATTCATGTGTCTCGTTCACTACTTCTCGCGTATTAAGGCCGTTTGCCTTTTCCCTAGCCTCCCTTGGAGGCTATCGCTTCCCGCCAAACCATGGAGAGCTGGCGCGACAGGATGGAAAGCGAGGAATCAAAGCGTTCGGAGTCGTTGACTCGTTGACTTTTCCTCCGCCGTATTTTTTAAGAACTCATGATTACCCTGCTTTCTATAAATAGGTCAATCCACCTACCTCATTCACCGCATTTATTCCAAAACTCCGTCTACCCGTAAATTGCTTTCGCCCTTTCTTGAAGCGCAAAGGCTCTCGTCCTCGCGTCCCCCCTCTCTTCCTTCCTTCCTTCGAGATGCCAGGCAAGAGCGAGGGCCGCTCCAAGTGCGCGCAGTCCTTCCTTGATCACGCCTTCCCGTCCTGCCGGCTCACACAAGCTGAATTCGTCACCATAACCAAGAATTACATCCCGCCCAGGTTCACCGCGCGGAAGCCTGGGCGAGAGGACAGGGTGAACCTCGTGTCGGAAGGGGAGCTCGTCATTCCCCTGGAGCATTTCAAAGCGGGCTCCCGGCTCCCCCTCTGGCCCGAGGTGCGTCAGGCCCTGCGCTACTACGGGGTGGTGCCCGCCCAGCTCAATCTCAACACCATCACCCTCCTCGTGGCTTTCGCCTGCTACATGCGGGCGGAAAGAATCGAGTTCAACTTATCGATCTTCCGGAAGTTGTTCAATTTCCGAGCCAAGGGAGGGTCGGTCTTCCTTTCCGGCCAGTCGGTGAAAACGGCGGGTCTTGCTAACAAGCACCACCACTTCGCGGAGAGGTTCGTTTTTATCGCGGAACCTTTCGGCAACATCCCTCTCGCCCCCATTCAGTACGACGACGCAACTTACAAGCCCCCCACTCTCGGGGAGCGAGAGGGCGCACTCATCGAATTCTTCGGCTCGAAGGTTTTTGACGTTCCCTTCCTCCGGCGAGACCTGGAAACCCTCCAACCGGTACCCCCCGGCGAAGGTAACTTTCTAGATTTAACCTGCCAAAACTTACTTTCGAGGGAATGACTAAAATACTACGAGCTTTGCAGGAGAGCGAGATCTTCCCGTCCACCAACCCTTCGAAGAGACCGGGGCGCTCGCCGACACCCTGTCTCTCGCCAAGGCGGCCGCCGACGCCTGCCGGAAAGAGCCAGGAGCTTCCTCCGCACCAAGTGTTCCGAAGCGGAGACCAAGCTCCCTCCCCGCCCCCCTTTCCAAAAGATCAAAACCGACCAGCACGGAAAAAGGCAAGACGGTGATATCGGCATCCGCTGAGACCCCCGCCGCGACCCCTTCCGCTACTGACCCGGCGGATGCGGGCCGGCCTGCCACGGAGACTCTCGCCCAGACCTCCTCCGTTGCCGTCGAGGCGGATGCTAGCCTGCTTGCCGCGGAGATCCCGGTCGAGCCCTCTCGCGGCCCAATGCCGAAAGGACACCGAAACTTCGGCTTCGGAGACAAGTATAAGGACACGGAGGGTTTCCCTATGCTCCAGTGGGACCCTACCGATAATCGAATAGCCGTTTCCACCCTTCTCCCCTCCTGTAGGGAGGGAGATGATGTCACCGGCCACGCCTTCGCGCTAGGCTACGGCCTCTACAGCCGGTAAGATGCCGACTCCTTCGGCAGGACGTCCGCCAAGGCTCTTGCTTTCTACGCCGCCCAGGCCCAGCTTCGCACGGTCCAGCTTTCGCATATGGCCGGGCGCCGCACCCTCGCCATAGAGCGGAACTTCATCGACATGCTCAGGTCGAGGGATGCCTCGGTGGCGGAAGCTGCCGCCCTGAGGGCCGAATTAGCTGCCGCTCAACAACTCCTCTCCACTCGCCCGGCCCCCAAGGTAAGTAGGACCTTCCAACGTTTCTCTCCCTTCCCTACGTTTACGCCTTTCGCCTGAATGGATCGCCTCGCGGGATCTCAGGGAATTGAGTTGTCTCGCGCGCGGGTGGCCCGCGCCGAGGGCGAGAAGCGAGTATTGCGGGCCGAGCTGAAGCGTCTCGAGGAGGCCCTAGCCCTGACCAAGGATCGGCCTCCGCGGGAGGAAAGAGTGGAGCGCCGCCATAATTCTGCCTACGAAATGGACGTGATCGTACAAGAGAATGCGCAAGCGACCGCGAAGATGGTGATCGAGGTTTTGCGAGAGTCGGGGCTTCTGAAAGGAGGCGAGAGCCCATCACCCGTCCTGCGGGAGAGGACGGCTCTCCGGCTAATGACGCGGCGGAGCTTGCGGGCACTAGTGGCTTCTTCCCCGGCGAATCCTCCGGCTACTCCCCCAGCAAATCCTCCGGCGGGGCCTCCAGCGGTAGCAGCAGCGGTAGCAGCAGCGGTAGCTCCGGCGGAACCCCCGGCGAGTCGGCTCAATAGCCTCCGCGCCTGCTGTCCTACTTATTATAACATTGTTTTGAGCTCGCCACAATTAATTTTTATGAACTGAGTTACTGTAACCTTTGTACAGGAGGTGAAACCCCTTCACTACTTCCTAACTCTTTTTTTTTGAATGCGGAAAAATTTACTTTGTCGCTCGAATGCTTGTCATCTTTACGTGAACCCTAGGCTCTTAGGTGACAACCGTCTTCCATTCAAAGAGTTGGCTAAGAGGGGTCTGCCGAAAAGGGTACGCCGAGAGCATTGCCTTAAAAGCTGCGCCCTGAATTCCTGTCGAGTCGCGCTTGTCGGGGCCCCCGGCCAGATGATCGCGGCGAGAGCCTTGCCGAGGACCCGGCCGAAACCCCTGCCGGAAGATTTGCGCCGAGAGCCCTGCTTAGAGGGTTGCGTCGAGAGCCATGCCGGGAAGGATCTGGGTCATTCCATCCCTACTTAGGACCTGAAAGCGTTTAATTCTAAACCTCCCGGGACCACATAAACAAATAATTTCCCCCTTCCTTCTTCCCCCCGAGAGATCCTTCGGCCATGTCCGCTAGTGGGAACCTGACAACGGGTCCACTCGAGGTCCTGTTTGTCCCGTCCAACTTTTCTTCCAACTCTCCTCCTTTACCCCCAGGTGTGCCTACATCCCTGCCCAGCTAATGAGAGCCTGAGCAGCGAGTCTACCCGGGGCCGAGCAGCACTCGGGGTCCCTTACCCCCACAGGCGAGCCTTCGGAACCTGCCAGCTAGTGAGAGCCTGCGCAGCGGGTCTACCTGGGGCCGAGCCAGGCTCGGGGTAGTGCAAAAATCTCCAAGATCCAACCCTTTCCCCCCAGGTGTGCCTACAGCCCTGCCCAGCAAATGAGAGCCTGAGCAGCGAGTCTACCCGGGGCCGAGCAGCACTCGGGGTCCCTTACCCCCACAGGCGAGCCTTCGGACCTGCCAGCTAGTGAGAGTCTGCGCAGCGGGTCTACCTGGGGCCGAGCCAGGCTCGGGGTAGTGCAAAAATCTCCAAGATCCAACCCTTTCCCCCCAGGTGTGCCTACAGCCCTGCCCAGCTAATGAGAGTCTGAGCAGCGAGTCTACCCGGGGCCGAGCAGCACTCTCGGGGTCCCTTACCCCCACAGGCGAGCCTTCGGACCTGCCAGCTAGTGAGAGCTTGCACAGCGGGTCTACCTGGGGCCGAGCCAGGCTCGGGGTAGTGAAAAAATCTCCAAGATCCAACAGAAACCAATCATGAAAAAGAAGTTCAAAAATGTTATTACAAGCAGGATTTACAACCTTGCCCCCCACTAAGGGTAGATGCGCTTTAGATCGTCTCCGCTTCATGCATGACTCACGGATACCCCTTCTACATTCTGGAGGTGGTGTCCCTCTGACCCCAGGACCTTTTCTACGATATAGGGCTCCTCCCAATTGAGGTTGAGCTTACCAACTGTTGTCGACCTTCCTGCGGCGTCGACCTCCTTTAGGACCAAATCCCCTTCCTTGAACTGCTTTATCCTCACATGCTTATTGAAATACTTGGTCATCCTTCGCTTGATCTCCTCCTGCCTGACAGCGGCCACGTCGCGGAGTTCTTCCACCATATCCAACGAGTCATAGCTCCTCCTCATTTCCTTCCCTTCCTGTCTCTCCTCCCTTGCTTGCGGCCGCCACCCGTGGTGACTGAACCTCGAATTCCACCGGTAAGACCGCCTCGCATCCATGTGAGAGTTTGAAAGGGGTCTCGCCAGTGGCTGTGTTTGGGGTTGTGCGCAAAGCCCATAGCACCGAGGGAAGCTGCTCCACCCAACTCCCTCTCAAGTTTTTCACCCTCTTCTTGAGCAGGTTCACTATAATTTTGTTCGCCGCCTCCACCTGACCGTTGCTCCTAGGGTGGTGGACGGAGGCAAACCTGAGGTCGATGTCAAGCTGAGTGCGGAAACTTATAAATTCCTCACTTGCAAACTGAGGTCCGTTGTCCGTGACAATGGCCTGAGGCAGCCCGTGCCTACAGATGATCTCCCACCAAACGAAATTCCTGATGACTTGGGAGGTTATTTTGGTCAACGCCTTAACCTCCAGCCATTTAGAGAAGTAGTCAATCATAACCAGGAGAAACCTTCTCTGCCCGCTCGCCGGGGGAAACGGCCCGACTAGATCCATTCCCCAAATGGCAAAAGGCCATGACGTCGTGATACTTCGGAGCCGTTGAGCGGGCAAGAGCTAGAGGGGGGCGTAGAGCTGGCATTTTTGGCACCTCCTCGCAAATTCTGCAGCATCCTTCCTCAGGGAGGGCCAAAAGTACCCCTGCCTGACCACCCTTGCCTCCAACATCGTACCTCCGGAATGGCTGCCACATTCCCCAGAATGTACCTCCTCCAGAATCCGTCGGGTCTCCTCCTCTATCACACATCGCGCCAGAAGGCCCGAAAGCATCCTCCGATGTAAGCTTCCTTCATGCATGAGATAGTGGGCAGCCTTATGCCGAAAGCTCTTTGCTTCCTTGATCCCCTCTGGGAGGTTGCCCGTGATAAAGAAGGTCACGAAGGGATCCACTTATGAGGGCCGCCGATCTACTTCCATTAGCTCCCCTTCCTTGATCGCTGGATGAAATAGATCAGTCAAGGTCCCTCCCCCCCGGGGTCCAAACTTGGCCCATCGGTCAGCCGCCTCATTCTCTTCCCTAGGAAGATGTTGCATTGAGAAGGTTCGGAACCCCCCTATAATCCCCCTCGCCATGGCTAAGTACCTCTGGAGGATTGGTTCCCGAGTTTCATACTCTCCCCTTATTTGGGACGCCACCACTAGTGAATCTGTGAACGCTTCCACGCCGTGAACCCCGAGCTCCTTAGCCAACCGCAACCCGGCTATGACGGCCTCGTACTCTTCCTGGTTATTGGTGACCGAGAAGTGTAGCGACACCGCCTGCTCTATGGCGACCCCCTGGGGGCTTACCAGCACTACCCCTCCCCCCAGGGAATGCTTCCCTGAGGCCCCGTCAACATACATCTTCCACGCCTCATTCGGCTGTGCTTCCCCCTCTCCCAGCTCTGCGACATAGTCAGCCAAGAAGTCAGCCACCGCCTGTGCCTTGATGGAGAGCCTCGGCACAAAAGAGACGTCGAATTCGCTGAGCTCAATGGACCACTTAGCCAACCGCCCCGAGTGTTCTACCCATTCAAAGATCTTGCGTAATGGATGGTCGGACACTACCTTGATTGAATGAGCTTGAAAGTACGGCTTGAGCTTCCGTGTCGAGACAATCAGGGCGAAAGCCAACTTTTCTGAAATGGAGTAGCGTAGTTCGGCCTTCTTTAGGACTCTACTGATATAATAGATGGGCAGCTGCCTTTTCCCTTCCTCCCTTACCAGCACAGAGCTCACAGCCTCAGCCCCTACCCCAAGATACAAGGCTAAGTATTCTCCCTCCTTCGGACTCTACAGGAGTGGCGCTTGGGTCAGCTGAGTCTTCAACGCCTGAAAAGCTTCCTCACATTCCTTCGTCCACTCGAATTGTTTACTCCCCGAAGTGCTTTAAAGAAAGGCGAGCACTTCTCTCCGGCCCGAGAGAGGAAACGACTCAGCCCAGCCAGCTTACCTATCAAGCGTTGAACCTCCTTAGCGTTGCGAGGCGATTCCAACTCCACGATGGCTCTCACCTTATCCGGGTTAGGCTCGACCCCTGCCGGGGTTAGAAGGTGCCCGAGGAACTTGCCTCGGCTTGCCCCGAAGACGCATTTTTGGGGATTCAACCTCATCTTAAACTTTCGCAGGGTTGCGAACGTCTCCTCCAGGTCGAGCAAGTGCGAACCCACGTCACTGCTCTTAACCATGAGGTCATCGACGTAGACCTCCAAGTTCCTTCCCCTTTGATCTTTGAACACCCGATCCATCATCCGTTGGTAGGTAGTCCCCGCGTTCATCATTTTATAGCTGAAGCACCCCTCCCTCATGATGAAGGAGACGTCCTTGACGTCGGGGGGATGCATGCGGATCTGATGATAACCAGAAAAAGCATCCAAAAAACTCATGATAGAAAAACCGACGGCTGAATCAACCAGCGCGTCGATCCGAGGCAGGGGATAGCAATCCTTAGGGCACGATTTATTTAATAAAGAAAAGTCTACACACATTCTCCACCTCCCATCACTCTTCTTTACCATCACCACATTGGAGACCCAGCCTGGGTACTGGATCTCTGAAATGAAACCTGCATCGAAAAGCCTCTTCACCTCCTCGCGGATGGGTCCTCCAGCTTTATGGCGATGGTCCTCATCTTCTGGCGGATGGGGCGTGTCTTGGGGTCCAGGTTCAAGCGGTGGCAAGCCACATCAGCGTCAATGCCCGGCATGTCTGCCGCGCCCCAGGCAAAGATGTCAACGTTCTTTTGGATGCACTCCCGCATCCTTGTCTGGTCTTCTTGGCCCAAGCCTCCGCCTGGTCACCTTCTCCACCTTCTCTGTCCTGTTGACTACCTTCATCTCCACAACTTCCTCCGCCGGCTCCAGCCGAGTCTGCTCCTCGCTGACCCTCTCCTCCCCTTCTCCCCACTCCTCATCGCCCAGCCTCTCCACCTCCATCGCTTCCAACCAACCTTCCTCAGGCAGCTCCTCTTCCCCGCCCCTCCGGGCCTCCCCCTCCATCTCTCCCTCCATCCTCCGCTCCTTCGTTGCTCCCCTTACCGCCTCACTTAGGCTTGCTCCTTCCTTACCCATAACCTCCTCCTCAGTCTCTCTCCCAACCTCGTCTAGGCTCACTACTTCCTTCCTCGCAGCGCCCTCTTCGACCTTCTCCACCTCACCCAGACTCACCCCTCCTTCCCCCTCAGCTTCTTCTGCCTTCGCCATCTCCTTTTCCAGCTCATCCGCTTCCTCCATCCAGGATATAGTGTTGACGGCAGTCACATAGTACTGTCTCGCTACTCTCGGATTTCCCCTGATCCTGACATGCACCCCTCCGCTATTGAACTTGAGGCATTGATGGAACGGGGAGGGGACGCAACGAAAGGCGCTGATGAGAGGTCGCCCGAATATTGCGTTGTAGCTGCTCGGGGCGTCAACGATGACGAACCGACAGTTCCTCGATACACCCCCCCCACATCACATGCAACCCTACCCCTCCTTCCACTTCCTTCCGCTCCCCCGAGAACCCAAACAGCGGTCCATCCGAGGCTAGCACCCTCCGAGCTTCCACCTTCATCTCATCAAAGGCCTTCTTGAAGATCACGTTCACGGAACTCCCGTTGTCCACCAGTATCTGAGAAACTGTGAAGTTCTCTATTGTTGTTTGGATCACCAAGGCGTCGCAGAATGGATCCTCGTAATCCGGCATGTCTTTCACCGAGAAAGTGATCTTCTACTCCGGTGGGGGGGTCTAGGAGGTCGACGCGACGCTCCTTCGATACATGGTTTGGAAACTCCCCTTGCGGGTAGCCTCGATCCCCACCCCCCCGTGGATCACCCCGATCCCTCCTCGGGTTCCCACATCCACCCGTTCTTCACATCTATCATCTCCTTCTCCTCCTTGCGGAACCTCCTCAATCCTCACGGGGGGTTGCTGCTGAGCCTACCCCCTTGCTGCCCTTATCTCCAAAAATTCTGGGCAAGTGGCCGTCGCGTGGCCCGCCTCCTGGTGAAAGTCACAGAAGGGCAACGCCACTTTGTCTTCTCTCCTTCTCGCTCCTCCCCGAGCTCCTCTCCTTCCTCCTCTTCCCCTCACTATCTCCATTGCTTCCTGCTGCGGCCGGAGAGGGACCCTCTGCCCCTACCTCCAAGTCGGCTGGTTAATCCTCCTTTGCTCCTGGTGGTTGTCCCTGCCTGGGAATCCTCCTCCTTGACCTTGAGGGTGACCCTCTTGGAGCCTCCATCCCAACCTGTTGTTTGGCTCCCGCAGCCCCCAACCTTGCTGCTGCCCCTGACCTCGGGGTTCGTCTCTCCTTCTCTCCTCCCTCTGCTCTCTCTGCCTCCCTGCTCCAACTTCTTCCTCGTCTTCCTCCGCCAACTTGGCTAACCTCCTTGCAAACGCCGAGTTGGCCGACTCAATCTCAATTTCTTTCGCCGCCCTCTCCATCAGTTCCTCGAAGGAGAGGGGGGGGAACTCTCTTCAACTCCATGCTAAAGAAGCTGGGCCTCAACCCCAGAGTGAAGGCAAGCATCACCGTGTACCCCGGCATCTCCTGTACGTGCAGAATCTCTTCCTGGAACCTGTCGACATAGTGTCCCAGCATCTCCGCCGACCTCTGCTTGACGGCAAACAGGCACTCTGCTCACTTCTTCCTTTTCTTGGACGTTGAGAACCTCAGCAAGAATCCGCGTCTCAGATCTTCGAAGCAGTAAATCGAGCTTGCGGGTAACTGGTGGAACCAGTCCCTCGCCTTTTCCTTCAACATGATGGCAAAGAGCCGGCACTTGAAGGCATTCAACATTTGTCTTATGGAAACGGCATCTTCGAACCACTGCACATGTTGTGTAGGGTCGTCCCTCCCGGTGTAGTATGACATGTCCGTCTCCCTAAACCCTTCCGGAACCGGGGCTGAAATGATGAGCTCACTAAAGGGGCTCCCGCTCACGATCTGTCGAGAAGGCTCCTCCCGCGACCTCGACTCGCTGGCACTGTCTGCACTTGCCTGTCCCGGGAACAGCTCCCGCCTGGGGATGTCCCTTTCCGCCGCCTCAGCCGGAATCTCCTTCCCGGGACGCTACTCGGGAGGGTTCTCGCCCAATGACGGAGCAGCCGCCACCTGGACCTGCGGAGTCTCCCACTCGCCTCTCGCCGAGAAATCCAAGTGGATAATCTGCAAGACCTACCGCCTGAAGTCCTCCAACATTACCAGCGTCACCCCACTCTCCCGGGAGGGAGAACCTCCCGAGCCAGCTCCTTCTCCTCCACCTCCGGGAATGAGACTTGACTTGAGATTTTCTTGTATCGCCTACTTTCCACGCTCACCGCACCAGAACTGTTGAAGCCAGAAATTGACCTCAACGAGAGTTCGAAAATAAGGGTGCAGCCAATACATATTTCTCTAAAACCCCGACCATTGACTGGTTGCAAAGGACCCAGAACTGACTCAAAGCCTCAGCGGGGAGGTCTCACCTCTTACCCGAAAGATCTCTGAGAGCTTCCCCTCCAAAGCCAAAAGCTGGGCTTGGAGCTACTCAGAAAGCTCTAGAGAGTCTTAGAGAATAATGAAAGCTTGCCTTCTGAAGAGCCTCTGCGGGTCTATTTATAGTCTTTGCTGACCTAAAACTACTAAAATACCCTTGGCTTGTCTGTCAATAGCCAAATCCCGCTGTTATGAAATTCTAAATGCAGACCCTAGGGGCATATAGGTAATTTACATGAGCGCAACTAGGTAATTTCACCCTGGGCACTGGCCCCCACCCGGCGAGAACCACATGCCGAGAACCATCCCGCCCTCACTCGGCGGGAGCTAAGGAAAAAGGGGTTGAAGGGTCCCCCGGACCGAGCCCGCTTCCGCCCTCGGCGAGGCGCGAGCCTTCTCGCCCGTCTCTAGGCAGAAGTGGGTCTCGGTCGGGGGCTTGACGCAATCATTCTCGCTGACTCCTAGGCGAGAGCCCTTTTGCTCTGAAGCCCAAAGCTAACCCGAAGCTCGTCCAATCCTGGCCGTTGAGGGGATCCTGGTCCCACCCAACGAATATAGGGTTGTACAGATACAGGTACGTCATGATACGTTATAACAAATATAATATATATTTATATATCACAAGTGCAATAAATAGTTCTCAAAACATCAAAACATTAAACATAAATCATAACTTGAAGTACAAGTTCACAAATCAATGCAACATAACATGAATTTTCAAACATTAAGCATTCATAAATATTACAAAATTTAACATCTTATATGTTTAACCAAAAGAGATAAAATTAAACTTAAGTTACTTATCAGTTTTTTTCTTCTTCATTGTTGGAGTTCAACATCTTCAATCACTGGTTAGTCTAAAGACAAGTTAGTTGTTTTGTTAATAACTTGCGTTGAAACAACACATTCAATACACGTACTTGTAACACAAAGGTACCAATACTAGAAACATACTCAGTACAGATACACAACTTAATTGGACGTACCAACGCTTATTAGCATAAAGCCACCATTTGTTTACTCTACAAAAACAAACTTCTATCACAGTATGCAGAATGATGTGTTAAGTTCAAGTGTGTCCACACAGGTGTATCCATTGAGTATCGGGTACGTACCGGTACCGGATACATATCCGGTACGGGTACATATCCGGTACGGGTACACTGCCTTCGGGGAAGTATTTGTGCTTCATAGACTGAGTATGAGTCTCAGTAATGAAGATACGAAATATAGAGGTGATTTCAGCACAATCACGAAGTAAATAAAATCAGGTCATATGTGAGTAATCATCAATAAATATAACAAAATAAAGATAATCAAAAATATTAGATGTTTTGTAGGGTCCCCAAATGTCAAAATGTATTAAAGCAAATGGAGTATCACTCCGAGTACAATGCGGTAGAAAAGAAGAACAATGTTATTTGTCAAAGATTCATGATTCACAAGTAAAGTTCTGAAGGAGGAGATCAGGAAGAGCTTTCTTGAGAATCAGTAGGGGAGCATGCTCTAGACGTCGATGTAATCAACCGTTGTGACGGAGGAAAGAATGGTAGGCGGAACATCCAAGACATAGAGCTCATTCGACAGCCTTCATTTACCAATGATATTCTGCGTTCGTCGATCATGCACAATAAAAGAAGAGGGAGAGAAAGTTACACAACAATCAAGGTCCTTAGTAAGATGACTAACAGAGAGAAGGTTAAAAAGCGAGCATGGGACATGAAGAACCGAGCAGATAGAGAGAGATTTGGAGTGAGGGCAGATCAGCAGTACCGGAAACCGGCTTGGTATCACCATTGGCCACGATGATAAACTTGGGATATGCATATTGTAAGTACTGGGGCGATTTTTGTGAAGTAATATGGTGTGTGGCCCCCGAATCCACAATCCAGTCGGAATTATGAAAGAGACATGAAATACCTTCATTAGAGATCATCGCAACAGAGCCAGATAGGCGACTGATCATGCTTTGGAGAGATTGGAGTTGTGTGCGAAAGGCATCAATGTCAGCACGAATGGTGCAGGTAGGGTCAACAGCAATGGTAGCATTGTGTTGTGTGGGCAGACCATGCTTTTTATAGCAGGAGGCCTTCAGATGACCCTCCCGGCCACAATAAGAGCACTTAGAACGGGGTCCTCCATGACATCCCCATCCCCGAGAAGTAGGGGGGCCGCCACGAGCCGAAGGAGCGGGAGGAGAGGGGAAAGGCTGTTGTAAGAGAGTTGGACAGAGAGTGTCAGGAACATCTGGTGGTGGAGTAACCTTCAAGAGCATGGAACACACATCCGACGGAGAGAGAATAGTAGAGGAAGAAAACTTGGGCTCCGATGTTATAAAGATGAGGGAGAACACGAGTCATCATCATGGCGATCTTGAATGCCTCTTTTTGTGCTCGTTGTGTTGCAAAATCTGTCATGAGGGTCTGATGTTGTATTCATGCCTCAACAAGACTCTTGGATCTCACAACAAAGGAGGTTAAGTCCCCTGCTGCTCTGGGGTCAAGTGTTTAAAGATCAGTGATGATGTCGAAGGTGCTGGAGACTGTCCTTGCTAAAATAGAGGGAGTGGAGTTCCTTCAACATAGCCTAGGTCGTGTCATGGTACATGGCAATCTGATATGGTTCACTATCCATAGAATTGAGGATCCAAAATTGGACTCGACCGTCATCACGGAGCCATTCCTCGGTAGGGACGATAAGCGGTGTTGTTGTCAGATGATGAAGGAGGTCTTTGGTCTGTAGGACCCGACAAACAGAATGCACCCACTTAACGAAGTTCTTTTTCCCACTAAGGGAAATAGCGGTGATCAGAAGTTCATCACGGATTTCAAGAAGAGGAGTGGCAGCACGAGCAGGAAGGGAGGAAGCCTCAGTCAAATCGATGAATGGGCGGGACCGCGAGAGTGCGACCGGGCGAGCAACAGAAGAAAACCCAGCAGCAAGAGCAATCTACGTCCTGGTGAGTAGCAAAAACGGCGTCTTAGCGAGCAGCAACAGCGGCGGTCTGGCGAGCAGCAAAGGCGGAGGCCTGTCGAGCAGGAATCAGCGGCAGCGAGAAGAGCAATCGGTGGCCTGGCGAGCAGGGGAAACAAGCACAGATGTTTGTAGGCAACCAGGGCAGGGGAGACCGCACAAACTAGAAATCGGTGGCTAGGAGATGTTGGTCGCGCGAGTCAAAGAAGGGGATTAGGAAGACGTCCCGTGCGAGAAGAAGAGCAGCAGATAGACCGATCAAGACACTGGTCGAACGAGCACAGCGGCAAGCAAGATGCTAGTCATGCGAGCCGAAGACGGGAAGCCGCACAACTAAGAGACCCGGAGCAGAAGAGATGTCGCAAGCAAGATGCTGGTCGCACGAGTAGAAGGCAGCAAGCAGGATGCTGGTCGCGCGAATTCGGCGACAAAGAAAAGAAGCCGCACAGCAAGGTAGAAAGGTGGGGCCCAGTTACAGGCAGGCAAAAGCATATAAAATCAAATAGGAAGGCCGGAATACGTAGGGAAGCAGATGAAAGGGTGGGAAGGGGGGTAAGCCTGCAGTTACAAAGAGTTTAGCCGCAGAGGACAGAGGCTGCAGTTAGAAAAAGCTAACTGTCCAACAAGCTACCAGAACGCCCCCGGAAAAAAAATTGGATCGGGCCGCTCTGATACCATGTAGAAATATACCGAAGAGAGAAAAAACAAGAAATTTTATTGATTTCTTAGTATTTTCCACACAAAAATACATGTATTTGTGCACTTAGATAAGGAGAGAAAGGGGAGTGGATTTTCGATCCTAAGATATGAGACTAAACTAAAACATAAGATGGGCCAAAATATGGCTCTTAATTTGGGCCTTTACATATTTTCTTCAACATTATGAAATCCCTTTTCACTCTTTTTTCTTATCTAATGCATTGGGTTGCACACAAATAGCTTGGTGCTTTTAAATTATGATGCACTTTCTCCATCTCTTTTTATCCTACTGAGGTTTGTTATTGATGGGGATTGGCAACGTGAAGCTGCGGTGGAGTACGAGTTTTGAGCCCGTTCTTGTCAATTGTCTACTTACCATACTTAGCATTTCTGGATCAACAATCCGCCTCCACGGATGCATCCGGATTTTTGTTTACTTACATTTTCATTTATTATATAGCATTTTTAGTCTTTATTTAGTGTAATCGGGTCAGTTACATTAACGATCAATCATAATCGTTGATGTAAGAGATACTCTAATGTTGTTTTAATATAAATAGGAGTAGGGGGCAGCTTGGAAGCTATTGAAGATTTTAGAGAGAAAACTTCCAAGAATCCGGCGATTCACTCCGTGAGGCCCTAAGTGATGACTACGTGAGGCCGTAGCTGACAACTCCTAGATAATCCTTTGTATCTCCTTTGTATTTCTACTTGACCGCGGCCCTAAATTCCTTCCAAACCCCAAATGTAGCCTGCAGGAAATTCATTTCATGTTCCACCGTCGACCTCCTAAGCTCCTCCTGTAACCAAAGATCCCTTCTACCCCACCCAGGAGACTCCAGCCATCCCTCCAGGCGCTGATTTCTCCCCTCCAAATTCCACCAGTCCCCTGTTTTCCCCTTCCGGATTCCCGCCAGTCCTAATTCTCCCATCCAGACCACCACCCATCTAAATCCCTTTACAGACACACCTCCCCCATCAACTGCCGATGCTTGGGGCTGCTGATCTGAGCCAAACCTCCTCCTAACTGCTCAGATCTCTGACTTCTAGCAGCCCTCCTCGCTGTCGAGAACCTCCACGTCCAGATCTCTCTAAACATCCTCAGATCCAGCTGCCCGCACCCTCTCAATCCTGAATCAAACACCCGATCTGACCTCTCCAGCCCTCCGGACAGCCATAAGATTGTTTCACCTCACCGAATCTCTATTGCATGGCAGCCCTTCAGTGTTATTGTTGTATGGATCGATAGTATTCGGCACATGCTCTTGGTTTGGCCTTCCACGCGGAGGAAAGATTAAACCCACTTGCCTAAAGAATTGTTTTTACCTTGCTTAAAATATGTGTGTTATTTAATCATTAATTGCTATGTTTTGATTTCGCCACCGGTTCTTGCAAGTGCGTTCATTTAGAGTTCATGTGTGTAATAATACTATCTCTCGCGCTTTACCTAGGGTTGCATGTTAGTCGTACAACCACGTATCCTACCCTACATCAATTACTATCAGAGCCTCAGGTTTGGGCCACATTTATAAACGTAGTGGTAGGTCATAAAAAGTCTTGAGGTTCATCTATGGCTAGTATTGTCTTCATTCCTCTTCTCTATTCGGGGATCCCGAGTCTACCTGTACCTGATCCCATTGAGCCACTTCAGAGATATCTCCATGTTATCATGATGATTGCCCTCATTAGCAGCACACCCTTTCCAGAGATCGTATCGACCCTTCGACATGATTCTATTATGCTAGAAACGATCATCACGATGAGAAGTCCTCACATTATCATCATTACACCTCTCCACGACTTTATGATGGAAGAGCTGAGTACCATTTGGGTCATCATCGTTGCACTTTAAACTATTTGAGTAACCACCATCCGTATATGCTCGACCCCATAGTGCTCCTCCGGAGAGGTTCTCGGTATCATGTTGATCATCATCGCCAACCGTCGCACGTTAGTAGAAATCATGTCTACCCTCAGGCACAATTTGATTATGATAGGGATGAACCTTTAGATGATTATCATGAACCCTATAAAGGTCACCATCATCAGGATAACACCGTGTGTAGAGTCTGGTTGTCAGGATCACGATCCGGATCATAAAATCTTTCGATCCTACGATGCAGATTTTGTAAATCAATCCAGTTTTTGTAAATCGATCCTCGATCAAATCCTACCATCCGATCTGATTCAACCTCGAAACGATCTCATCTAGGATCTCGATCCTGACAACCTTGGTGTAGACATCATCCTAATGTTCCGAAAACGAAGATGTCGGAAGCCAAATTTCAACGATTAATTCTTGATCAATTTGAATGCTAGAGAAGCTTAGATGAAAGTTACCCAAGTCCATTAAAGTTCAGCCAGTTCAAGTCGTATCTGGTGACTCCTACCAAGCTGCTAGAAAGATCTAGTATAGTTAAATCCACAATATCAACAGAGAATGTAAATAGATTAAAAAAACCTGAAGATGTCAAGGAAAATGCATGAATAAAATCATTATCCTAGTTTGCCTTATCCCAACTATTTATGATCAATTATATATGAACAAAATTATAAGGTATACAATATTCCATTTCCATTAAATGAAGTGGGACTAAAACGAAATAAGCCTTGATGAATCAAATAACAGTTATCCAAGGGAGAAGAAGATTACCATGCTCAAGATGTTCAATGCGGCTTTGCAAGAATTCCTTTGTGAGTGTCTCATCATCCATTTCTGACAAAACGATAAACATATAAAGAAATTTATTACTTTTACAAAAAATACTTCTTCCATAGTCCATTATTCAAACTAAGATTATAATACCTTGTAACCTACTCAAGAAGCGTCCACTTAAATAAAACAGTATTAAAAATACTAAAAAAACAAAAACATGCTAAAGAATTATTTATAAAATGGGAAGTGACAAAAGTCTGCAGAGATTACAGCAACTAAACTAAATAAAAGCAATTAATTAATCGTTTCAAGCTCAAAGCAAAGTAAGCGAGTACTTGAATGATAAATCAAATCAAATGTGCAAACATGAGATACTTCTTACAACATCCTGATTTTTTGGGGTTCATAATTGTAAAGAGGGGCCTCAAAACTTGTATATATTTCTTGAATGATAAATTACAAGTACGAATACATTTATATAGGAAGAGAGAAAGAAGAGAAATCTCAATCCAAGATGTGGGGCAAATACAAAGAGAGAAAAATGGGCCCTTACTAAGGCTTTTCTAACACTCCCCCGCAAGCTGGAGCGTACAAGTCGTAGGCACCAAGCTTGGATAAAAATTGGTAGTATAGCGGCCGGGAGAGAGCTTTAGTCAGGATGTCAGCAACTTGGTTTGTAGCAGGAACATGCTCCAAATCTATCTACTTTGACTAGGGTTGTGCATAAATACCCGAAAACCGAAGAACCGATCCGAACCGAACCGAACCGAACCGTGCCATTTGGGTCGGTTCTATTGGTTACCGGTTCGGTTCCGGTTCTTAAATTTCCAAGAACCGGGGTTACAACTCGGTTCTCGGTTTTGGTGTTGGTTCTACCCAGAACCGACCCGACCCGAACTCACCCCTTAATTTTTGTGAGAGTTCTTTGATTTTTGGCTCTACCTACAAGATTATGAAGGAAATTTTAAAGGTTTTTAGTTTTTTCCCTGAATGTTCTCACCCCAGCCCCAGGCCCCCAGGTGCAAAATAAACTCAACAAAGGGAATTATTTTCTATTTGTTGTTATCGTTTACAAAGATTAGAATTAGATCTCTGAATATCTGACTATTTGTTAATATTTAGGAACCGAAACTAGAACCGGAACCGAACCGGAACCGAGAATACGGTTCTGGTTCTTGGTGAGAAATACTCGGTTCTGTTCTGGTTCCAAATATTTAGAACCGAACCTATATGGTTCGGTTCTCGGTTCTGGGCAGAACCGAACCGAACCGACCCATGCACCGCCCTAACTTTGACTGTACTTTTTCCCGAATAAATTGGCAGTCAACTTCAATATGCTTTGTGCGTTCGTGAAAGACCAGATTCTTGGCAATATGTATTGCTGCTTGACTATCACAAAATATGGTCGTCGGTGATAAGAGACGAACACCCAAGTCTCCCAGAAGGCTCTCAAGCCAAGTTAACTCGGAAACAACAGCAGCCATAGCCGGGTACTAGGCTTCAGCAGAAGAGCGAGCAACCACAGTTTGTTTCTTGCTACGCCAGTTTATGAGATGTCCACCGAAGTAGGTACAGAAACCAGTTGTGGAACGCTTATCATCAATGGATCCAGCATAGTCGGCGTCGGAGTACGCAACAAGAGATAAAGATGTGGATGGCTTGTACACAAGCCCTTGTCCTGTAGCGTTCTTGATATATCGAAGAATTCACTCGACAGCTTGAAGATGAGATGTCTGAGGAGCATGCATAAAACGACTCACGACTTCCACGGCAAAAGAGATGTCTGGTCGAGTAACCGTAAGGTAGATCAGCTTCCCAACCAAGCGTCTATAGTATTCCGGATTTGTAAGCAGCTTATCGGAGTCAGAGTTGTGGGCCGAGAGCTTGTGATTAGCGTCCATAGGAGTATCTGTATGTTTGCATCCAGAATAGCCGGCATCATGAAGGAGGTTCATACAATACTTCCTTTGGGATAACACAAGACCATCAGGGCGTTGTGCAATCTCAAGCCCAAGAAAATACTGAAGGTTGCCACGATCTTTGGTTTGAAATGCGGAGTTCAACTGTTACTTGGTATGTTGTATCCCTGTAGTATCGTCATCAGTAATGAGGATATCGTCAACATAGACAAGTAGGATTACAGTTCTGGTTGACCAGTGTCGGGTGAAGAGAGAGAAATCAGCAGAGCTTCGAATGAAACCAATATCGCAGACAACCTTGCTGAATTTTTCAAACCAAGCGCGCGGGGACTATTTGAGACCATAAATAGATTTCCGAAGATGACCGACTCGAGACTCCCCCGTGGTCTCAAACCCGGGAGGTTGTTGCATATTAACAGTCTCATGTAGATCGTCGTTGAGGAAGGCGTTCTTAATATACAGCTGATAAATAGGTCAATGACGATGAACTGCCAAGAAGAGAAGAACGCAGACCGTGTTCAATTTGGCCACCGGAGAGAAGGTTTCCTCATAATCAAGGTCATGTTGCTGAGTAAAACCTCGGGCCACGAGGCGAGCCTTTAGACGCTCAACGGCGTCATCCGCCGCATGTTTAATAATAAAGACTCACTTGCAGCTAACACAAGTTTGACCTGCAGGAAGAGGAACCAGATCTCAGGTCCTGTTGGCCCAGAGAGCCTGCATTTCATCGTCCATGGCCGTCCGCCACCCCGAATGTTGAAGCGTCTCCTGCACAGTGTTAGGAATAGAAATAGAGGAAAGAGATGTGACAAAAGCGTAGAGAGGTGGAGTGAGCTGGTGGAGAGAAACGTAGTTGGCCAAGGGATGAGCCGTAGAAGCAGGAGTCGGATCTGCCGTTGCCGGGGTGTCGCTGGGAGCAGGGAGCTGGTGCAGGGAACCATCCTTGGAGCCGCGACAAGTATAGACACGGATAACGGGCGGAGGAACCTTAGGAGGGGCAGGGATAGAGGAGGAAGGAGATGGCAGAAAAGAGGGCGTGATAGGTACGGCGGGTCGGGGAAGAGGAGGAGAGGAAGACGGGGTGGGGGAAGGTAAGTGGAAAGGCTAGTTTTCGCAGAAGGTGACATCCGCTGAGACGGTCAGCTTGTCGTCCGAAGGAAAGTAGCAAACATACCCCTTTTGAGTACGGGAGTAGCCAACAAACATATATTTGGCCGCCCAAGGAGCAAGTTTGTCGCAGGGGGGGCCAAGAAGATGAACTTAACAAACACACTCAAAGACCCACGGGGTGAGAGAGGTGGGGTTGGTAGAAGGATAGAGGAGTTGGATATGTGAGGCAAAGTCAAGAACAGACGAGGGTACGCGGTTGATGAGATGACAGGTCGTGGAGACGGCAAAATTCCAATATTCGATCGGAACCTTCATTTGAAACATGAGGGACCGAGCAACATCGAGTAGATGGTGATTCTTTCGTTCGGCCACCCCGTTTTGCAGAGGGTATACACACACGAAGTTTGATGGATGACGTCAAATCCGGTGTAGAGATTGAAGAAGATGACACCCGTATACTCGCGAGCATTATCAGTGCGGATGATTTTGAGGGGGGTGGCGAACTGCGTACGCATCTCAGTTAAAAAAACACGAAACACAGATGTAAGTTCAGTACGATCACACAGTAAATATAGCCACGTAGTACGCGAGTAATCATCAATAAATGTTACAAAATAACGAAATACAAAGATACTAGGGACTTTATAAGGGCCTCATACATCAGAATGAACTAAAGATAAAGTAGTACTACTCCTGGTACAGGCAGGGGGGAAGGTAGAACGATGTTGTTTGTCGTAGATACAAGATTCACAAGAGAACTCTAGTAAAGGAACATCAGGAAGAGCCCGCTTGAGAATCGGAAGGGGAACATGCCCAAGGCGGCAATGCCAATTGACAGTGGAGACGGCGGAGAGAAGAGTGGGTGGTATATCCAAGATGTAGAGCTCATTCAACAGTTGCCCCCTACCAATGATACTCCGGGTGCGACGATCCTACATAAGAAAGGAAGAAAGAGAAAAGGTTATGCAACAATCAAGGTCGTGCGTCAGGAAACTAACAGAAAGTAAATTGAAAGGGGACCCCGCAACGTGAAGAACCGAGGAAAGAGAAAGGGTCGGGGTAAGCTGGATAGCAGCAGCGCCATAGACCGGGAGGGTGTCACCATTGGGCACGGTGATACACGGAGGATGAGCCGTCTGGAGATACTGGGAGGGCTTCTGGGAGATAATATGGTGAGTAGCGCTGGAATCGACAATTCAGTGTGGGCTAGGAGAGAGACTGGTTATACCTTCTACAGAGAAAGACGCAACCGAGACGGAGGAGCGGCCGAGGGCACCCTGTAGCTGGTGTAGTTCGGTGCGGAGTTCATCGATATCGTGGCACGTAGTGGACGCCGGATCC
The DNA here is from genome assembly GCA_039583875.1 of Platanthera guangdongensis. Lineage (NCBI taxonomy): Eukaryota > Viridiplantae > Streptophyta > Magnoliopsida > Asparagales > Orchidaceae > Platanthera > Platanthera guangdongensis. Next base: position 5,910,634 of record CM077164.1, read on the forward strand.
GGGGCAGAAGCCCCAGTGGGAGCAGGAGAAGCAGAGGAAGTAGCAGCGAGGTGAGGCGGGAACTCATGCTTGCTGTAACAGGCAGCCTCAAGATGGCCACCCCGGCCACAATATGTGCATTTCATAGACGAACGACCACCACGTCCTCGTCCCCGATACGGAAGTCGGCCCCCTCGAGTGGAAGATCCACGAGCAGGAGGGGGGTCGGAAGGAGAGGTGTTGAAGAAGAGCAGGTGCAAATCCGGGAGGAGCATCAGTAGGAGGCATAACTCGAAACAGCATTGAGCAGACATCAAACAGTGAAGGAGTCGTCGTGGAAGAAAGGATCTGGGCCCGAACACTATGCATGTGGGGCAGAACACGGGACATCATCATCGCGATGATGACAGCCTATTTTTGGGTCCGTTGAGCAGTTAGATCAGTAGTGGGAGGCTGATGTTGAATCCAAGCCTCGGCCAGGGTCTTTGTCTGGGCAACGAAAGAGATCATATCGCTGGGAGCACCAAGAGCAAGGTTCTGAAGGTCGGAGAGAATATCATATAAGTGCTGAAGACTGTTGTGCCCAGAGTAAAAGGAGTGGAGCTCCTCCCACATGGCCTTGGCCGTGTCATGATACATGGTCATCCTGTAGGGCTCGGTGTCCATAGAGTTGAGGATCCAAGACTAAACCCGACCATCATCGTGAAGCCAGCCATCGGAGAGAGCATCGGGGGTAGCTCGGGTCAAGTGGTGAAGAAGACCCTTCATCTGCAGAACACGACGAACAGAGTGAACCCATTCGACGAAGTTTCGTTTCCCATTCAGAGAGATGGTAGTAATTCGTAGCTCATCACGGAGTTCGGAAGCCGTAGTAGCCGCTTGGGCTGACGGAGCAGAAGTAGCAGCGGATGCATCGGAAGCCATGCGGCTAACAGAAGAGGTCGGGCTTCTAGCTAAAGAAACCGGGTGGCCAGCAAGGTTTGGACCGGGCGGCAAGCACGAGAGGCGGGCGGCTTGGCAAAGAGGGTTGGGCGGCTTGGTAGAGAAGGTCGGGCGGCTAGAAGGAGAAGAGGCCGAAGAGAGAGAAGTCGGCAGAGGAAGTAGTCGCACGGTCACGGCGGACACACCAGCGACAAGGAAAGTCGTGACCAAGATGCGGCTAAGGGAAGAGGAGAGGCCGCAAGTGACAAGACAGGTCGCAGCGACTAGCGGGAAGAGGTTACAAGAGAAGGTCGCACGGTCAAGGTGAATGTACCAGCGACAAGGAATGTCGCGACTAGGATGCGGCTAAGGGAAGAGGAAAGACCACTAGCGACAACACAGGTCGCAGTGAATAGCGGTGAAGAGGTGAGAAGAGGAGTCTGCACGGTCAAGGTGAGTCCACCAGCGGCAAGGAGAGATGCCACGACCTAGATGCGGACTGAAGCGAGAAAGAGAAAAGAGGAAGAAACTGCAGCGAGCAAGAGGCGCCATGTACTGCTAGAGGGGAGAGACCGCGACAACTTTAGAGAGGTCGCGACAAGCGGGAAGAGAAAGGCCGCGCGGATAGCAAGGAAGAGAAGCCGCGCGAATAGCAAGGGAGAGAGGCCGCGCGGATAGCAAGTGAGACCGGGCGGTCAGAGAAAGAAGCAAGAGAGGGTGGACCCCACGTGTGAGAAAGATTTATAAAAGAGAGGTAGGAGGAGGAGGAGACGTGGAAGCCACGAGAGAAACAGAGTTAAGGAAACAGCGGCTAGAAAAGACAGGCCGCTCGATACTGCGGTTAAGCAGGAGAATGGAAAGTCGCGCGGTCAGCCGGGAGAACAGGCGGTTTGCAAACGGACAGGCCGGCTAACCAAGCTCGGGCGGTTAGGGAAAAAATGAGACTGCGAGTAGCCGCGAACAGAAGACCGAACACCCAAGGAGGAGACCGGTCCCTCTGATCCCATGTAAAGAGAGGCCTCAAACCTTGTATATACTTCTTGAATGATAAATTACAAGTATGAATACATTTATATAGCAAGAGAGGAAGAAGAGAAATCTCAATCCAAGATGTGGGACAAATACAAAGAGAGAGAAAAGAGAGAAAAATGGGCCCTTAGATGGGCCCTTACTAAGGCTTTTCTAACAATAATTAACAAAATAGTTATTATTATTTTAAAATAGTCTGACTATGCGAAATAACTGATCATAAATAGTTGGGTTCATAATATGCCTATATGGCTATATATATTAATACTAAAAAGTACTTTGAAGCCTCTAGATTTAATCTTGACCGTCCAATAAAGACCATCAATTTAATCTTGGCCATCAAAAAAACTTTGATTTGAATCGAGCTTTTTAAATGTCACTCTCCATCTTACATTTTGCTCACCTACTTGCCTGCTCGCCAGAAACCATTCCTCACTCCCGTTGCAGGTCGCGATGCCTTCATCCCGAAGATTTGGCGTCGGCAACGCTCATCCAGACCAATGATCTTCCTCCTGCCCATTTTGATCGCAGAAATCCCTCCCGTCCCACTACTACCCGATTCCTGGAATCTTATGGAAGCATCCCTGAAATCCTCATGTGATGCCTCCCGCGAAACTTTCTCCCACAACCACCAACCGACCCCTGCCACCGGCAACAACAGACGGACTTTTTGTTCCCTAAATCTCCACTCTTTGTGATTCTACCCGCCTGATAGGATCATCTTACTCTGGCTCCAAGTCGGGCTCCAACTTCTACTATTTATCCAAACTCTGAAACATCGCCTCCGGTAAAATCTCCCCCATTCTTCATTCTGCGAAAACCCTCCTCTATTCCTACTAAATCCACAGCGCACACCCTATGCTATGACCTAATCCATTCTTCAATCGTATATTTCTTCAAGAAATAAACACACCCTCCGCCGCCCCTCACAAAGCATTCCCCAACGCACCTCCTTCGGAGGACCTCCACTCTTCTCCAGCCTCCTACAGCTCTGCCTTAGGAATGCATCTTCCTTCCTCTTATTAAATCTACAGAGAGATTTAGTAACTGCTTTCTTTGATAATGGTCCTATACAGTTACAATCAAAGTCAGCAAGGATTTCTTCCTCTTCGGCTTCAACTAATCAACTTCAACTTCTTCAACCTTCATCCTTCATTTCATTGATCTACTATGCTCTTGAAGGTATATTGTTTCAAATGGGAAAAAAGAATTTTTTTTATAAATTCATTTTGTTGAGACGTTTTGAAGTATAAATGAGCGGAAATGTGTTTTTTTGGTTCTACAACTTATGTTATAAGCACCTAATGCAATTTTTTGATACCTTGCACAAATCATATATACAAGAATTACAAGAATTTTGCATAATGTTGAAGAAAGTATAAAGAAAGCCCACCATTATGACCCATGTAAAGCCCACTTAGGAGTTAGAATTTAATCCCACATCTTGGGATAGTGTTATGGCTCTCCCCTCTTCACCTATAAATATGAACCAATACGCATGCTATGTAATTTTGTATTATTGGAGAAATTAATAAAATCTCAATTTTAATTCTCAATTTCTTGTCTCTCTACATGGTATCGGAGGGAAACGGTCCTCCAAATCTCTGTTACGGTTCCTCTCAAGCCCATTTGGGTGGTTAGATTGTTCTTAACCGCCGGTCTCTCCCTTGTTCTGCGGTCACCCGCTTCTACCCGTAGTTTTTTTCTCTCTACTCTCTCGTGCCTTCCTCTTCTCCCCAATTTCCTTGGCCTTTTATAGTTTTTCCCCCTCCTCTGTCCAGTGGACCCACCCCAGATATTCTTTTGTGACCTGTCCATCGCTACCCGCAACTTGCCTTGCTGCTTCCGGTGCTCCAGTGTTTGGTCGCCAGGCCGCACGGCTTTTCTTCCTCAGGTCGTCGGTGTTGCTCCTTACCATTGTTGTCTGGACGCCGATTACCTCTCTGACTGCATTCCAGGTCGTCTTCTGGCCGCTGCTAGTCCCTGTCCGCCAGACCGCCATTGTCAGACTAGTGACCTCTGGTCTTCCCCGCAGCCGATTTCTCCTCGGGTCAGTGTTCGCCTGAAAGTTGTCTGCGCTCCAGGCCGTTGAGACTAGTCTTGCTCCAGGCTACTTAGGCCGCTTCTCCAGGCTACTCAGGCCGCTTGTCTTTTGCCGCTGCTTCTCCAACGCTTCAGTCCGCAACATCTTGTCGCTTCAGTCTGCGGATCTACTTGCGGCGACTTGTTGTTGATTAGTCGTAATTCTTGCTGCATATGGTGTCCGCCAATAGCTTCTCAGATTCAGGTCGCAACAGCTTCTCTGATCCAGGATGCAGCAGCTTCTCCGCTCGCAGCTTGGTTGCCTACTACTCAAAGGTGGATATGGTGGTCCTCTTAGTCGCAATTTCTTTGTCGATGCTTCTTTGCCTATCCGCAGATTCTGCTTGCCGCCGCGACTTGCTTAGTCGCACCTCGTGCCCCTCAGTTGCTAATTTCACCGCAAATCTTGTTGTGCTCTCTCCAGCCATCGCTGCCCCGCTCCTGGTGTCGGTCGTGTCGTGTGTTGTCGCGGCTTCTTCTTAGTCGTCGTGCCTGCCTTGTCGCGGGTTGCCTCTTGCGACCTCTTGCAGTTGCTTGTCTCTTCTTGTTATCACATCTCTAGTCGCCAGCTGCTGGTTCTTCTCACAGTCATCTTGTCGTTGGGCTTGCCTTCTCACTTGCTCTAGCCGCATCCTCGCTTCTCTACATGTTGCAGCAGCTGTCCGCCGCTTGATTGTTGTGACCTTGCCGCAGTATTCTGTTTCACTGGTTGCCCCTTTGCCCATAGCAGCTCATTCTACTTCAAATAGCGTTCAGCTTAGATATTGATTTCTTGCGCCTCCAAATTCAACAACTTCAAGGAATGATTGATCGTTCCCCGGGCATGTTGGTGTCAATCTCAAACAACGGGATCTCTTGTCTTGCTCGTGGTTCTTCTAGGATTCTGGACTCTGGAGCAACACATAGCATTACCCCAACAAAACCTTCATGCTACTTGAATTTGGTTCATCCCAGGTTCATCATTGTTGCAAATGGGGACTCTGATCTAGTCGCTAGATCTGCCGATATGCCCCTTACCTCCTCCCTCACTCTTCGCTCGATTCATGTTTCGGGCTCTTTGTACAATCTCCTATCTATTAACTGTCTTACACGAGATCTTAATTATTATGTGACTTTCTCTTCTACTTCTTATGTTGTGCAGGATCGTCGGACGCAGACAGTCATTTGTAAAGGGACACTGGTGAATGGGCTTTACCTCTTAGACAACCACCCCACGATTCTCTCCACTATTAGTTCTGCCACTTGGCATCGGCATCTTGGGGATGCCTCTCTTCGCATCCTTCAGAAAGCTCTTCCGGATGTGTCCCTCAATGAATTCACATGCGAGTCATGTATCTACGACAAACACCATCGTTATACCTTTTCACCACATTGTACTCGAATCGGTGCTCCTCTTGGTTTGGTTCATTTAGATATTTGGGAACTCTATAAAATTGTCAGTGTTTCTGGTTATCGTTATTTCGTTACCTTCATTGACGATTACTCTCGTGTCAGGTGGTCGTATTTTATGCATAATCGATTTGAATTGTCTTGTGTATTTCGTGTTTTTATCCTTCTGACTCGCAACCAATTCTCTACTACAATTAAAACTCTGCACCGATAATGCTCGTGAATACACATGTCATGTGTTTACAGATTTGTGTACTGAGTTCGGCATCATCAATCAAACCTCGTGTGTCTATACTCAACAAAATTCACTCGCCGAACGCAAGAATCGTTACCTTCTGAAAGTTGCTCGCACCCTTATGTTTCAAATGAATGTTCCCACCATATGCTAGAATTTCGCGATTTCTATGGTCTGCCACCCCATTAACCGCATGCCCTCCTTTATTCTCAATTTTTAAGCTCCTTTTTCCCTTATTTTTCCCTTCACACCCCCATTTGCAGTCGCTACTCGTGTTTTGGTTGTGTATGTTCACGACCATGGCCCCTCTACTAACAAGCTTGTCCCACGTGCCACAAAATATATGTTCATTGGGTACTCTTCTACTCAGAAAGGTTATGTTTGTTATTCTCTCACTGATCGGAATATTATTACATCGGCAGACGTCGCATTTCTTGAGGACCAGCCCTATCATTTTCAACCCTTTGACCCTCCACTACCGTTACCGTCTCCTCCTCTACGGCCAACTGTTCATGTTCCTTCGCTACTACCACCTCTCCCCACGCCCCTCCCATCCCAATCGCCAAGCCGCCTTTGATTCGTGTGTACACTCGTTGTCCTTCTACTTCTGCTGCCCCGAGCTCGTTACCTTCTACTAATGATAGTCTGTGCTCCAATGATTCGGATATGTCTTCTACAGCTTACCCAATGGTGAATTATGTCTCCTTACATCGTATTTCTCAGGAACTCGGGCGATCTGCTCTTTCTTTATCATTTATGTCTACTCCTAACTCTGTGCAAGAGGCTCTCCAACATCGAGGGTGGCGGGCGGCAATGAAGGAGGACATGTCCGCTCTTTAGGCAAACCACACTTGGGATCTTGTCCCTCTCCCTTCCGGCCAGAGATGTGTAGGTTGTAAGTAGGTATTCGTTATCAAACATGGTCAGGATGGGACAATCCAACGTCTAAAAGCTCGCTTTGTGACTTGTGCTTTTACTCATCAATAAGGTCTGGATTATGATGAGACCTCTCCGGTCGTCAAACTGAATATTGTTCGTGTTTTGATCTCTCTTGTTGTTCATCGCCGCTGGCCTTTGCATCAACTGGATATCAAAAATGTCTTCCTCAATGGCGATCTACCCGAGACTGTCTACATGAATCAACCGTCTGGGTTTGAGACCACGGGAGAGTTTCTTGTCTGTCATCTCAAGAAATCTATTTATGCTCTCAAACAGTCTCCCCGCGCATGAAAGAAGTTCAGTAAAGTTATTTGTGATGTTGGATTCACCCAAAACTCTGCTGACTTCTCTCTCTTTACTCGTCGTCAATCGACAGGCACTGTCATACTCCTGCTTTATGTTGACGATATGTTAATTACTGGTGATGATTTAAAAGGAATCTATTTGATCAAGGAACCCTTGGCCTCTGTATTCCATACCAAAGACTTGGGGAATCTTCGATACTTTCTTGGCATCGAGGTAGCCCGTCAACCAGATGGTCTTGTCCTATCTCAAAGAAAGTATTTCCTTGATCTTCTTCGTGATGTGGGCTACTTTGGTTGCAAACCAGTTGACACACCCATGGATGTCAACCACAAACTCTGTGTTTTCTCCTCCGACTCTGATGCATTCGTACCAAACCCAGAATATTATCGTCGTCTTGTAGGAAAATTGATCTATCTGACAGTAACAAGACTCGATATATCGTTTGTCGTTGAGGTTGTCAGTAGATTCATCATGCTCCTCGAACTTCTCATCTCCAGGCTGTTGAGCGCATTCTCTGATACCTGAAGTCTGCTCCCAGACAAGGGTTTGTATATAAGCCCTCCTCGTCTCTATCTCTCATTGCTTACTATGATGTCGATTATGTTGGATCCATTGATGATCGTCGTTCCACAAGTGGTTTCTGCATATATTTTGGTGGGCATCTTGTTACTTGGCGAAGCAAGAAGCAATCTGTTGTCGCACGATCATCTACAAAAGCAGAATACCAATCAATGGCCTTTGTCGTCTCGGAACTCACATGGCTAGAAAGCCTTCTGAAAGACATGGGTGTCAAATTCTCTTCTCCTGACACCGTGGTCCGTGATAGTCAAGATGTCATTCATATTGTCGAGAATCCTGTGTTCCATGAATGTACCAAACATATAGAGGTTGATTGTCACTTTATTCGTGAAAAGGTACAACTCAGGAAGTTGGATTTAAAACATGTTCCGACTACAGAGCAAGTCGCTGACATTCTTACAAAAGCTCTATCACGACCTTTATATTCTTAGTTCTTGTCCAAGCTTGGCTCCTAGGACTTGTATGCTCCATCTTGCGGGGAGTGTTGAAGAAAGTATAAAGAAAGCCCACCATTTTGGTCCATGTAAAGCCCACTTAGGAGTTAGAATTTAGTCCCACATCTTGGGATAGTGTTATGGTTCTCCCCTCTTCACCTATAAATATGTACCAATACACATGTTATGTACTTTTGTATTATTGGAGAAATTAATAAAGCTCAATTTTAATTCTCAATTTCATGTCTCTCTACCGATAAGAACTCAAACCAAACAAAAATATTATAGAGATTTGGTTAGGCCAAACTTTGACTTAGAACTCATATGGAAGCTGCCCGATTAAAAGTTGGCTGATTTGGACGTTAAAAGGAAATCGTAAACTCATGTCTTCAGAACAATCAGTCTTATGTCTCTGACAGAGTTTTAACTCTTTAATTTTGGACCATTGGAAACTTTGGTCTTTGTTGAAGAATCAGGAAATAGTAAAACAGTCAAAAAGGTATCACAATGCAGAAATAGTTTTCTTTAACTGAATGTGTTTGAGTTCATTTAATTCCCATAAATTTCTGAAGATCACGGAATGATTTCCTTAAAGAATTATATTAAAAGGTTACATATTTTCATATTCCTGTGAATTAGCTTTGGACACTTTTCATTAAAATATCTGCTCCAAAAACACCGCAAAAATACACCGCTATTGCAATTATTTTTGAAGTTGTGTTGACAGAGTATAAGAGAATCATTGCAATGATTGCATTTTAAATTGGAAACCTACAAGACGGTCAGAATTTTAAATTGGAAATCTACAGGAGGGTATTTGTTCATTAACCTGATTTCTTAACTCTCTACCATTGCGATATTTAAAAAAAAAATTCATGGTTTTAGATGTTCATATCATAAGTGGTTGTTTTGTTATGACAAAGACATAAAAAAAATTTATGCTAACAAATTATTTATTCTGCTTCCCATCACTTTGTTACTCAGCTTTCTCTTTGGAATTTTGGTAAAATGCAATACAATTTGATGCGGAGCAGAGACGAGCACGAGCTTTGGGCCCATTAGGGGCTGATTTGGCGACTTACCATATATGGCGTGCCCGGATCGACGATCGGACTCCGCGGTTGCGTCCAGCACGTCGCCGCGCATAAAAAACATATATTAGTTTATTTTTTTGAGTTTATTTTCATGTATTTAGTGACCGATCCCACATGCCAATCATAGTCGTTGATGGTGAAGCCTTAATTTGTTCTGTTCTTATAAATATTGGTCTAAGTGGCTGAACCAAGGTATTCCAGAATTTGGAGAAGTATTCCTGGATTCCAGCGATCCCTCCCCGGTGCCGACGTCGTGTAACCCTAGGTGACGAGTCCTAGGCCGTCAAACTCCTCCCCAAGGTAATACCTACCTCCACCTTCGTTTTGAACCCCTCAAACTTCATTTCCAGCCACCGACACCTTCCAAAACCCCTCCTCCAAGCCATCGGCCTGCAGTTCCAGCAACTCGCCGGCCCGAGTCCTGTTCTGCCGCCGACGGCCTCAAGCAGCCCACCGTCGGCCTCCTCCAACCCCCATCCCGCAACCCCTCTTCCCCACCTCTGAATCGACCACCCCACAACCCTTTCCAGTCAGCCGACCACCCCTCTCCCCCCCCAACCGCCTGGAACAATCCCCAACCCTAGTCGGCCACTCCTTTTAAATTCCCTCCGTGGATCCACCATCCCAATAACCCTAAAATTCTAGATCAGTCCAGATCTAGGATTATAGCCACCCGATCCATTATTTTCACCGCACAAACTTTTCATTTTTGCCCGGATCCGACCCTAAATAGCAGATCTACCCACCCCCACGCTGAATCTACTTATTCGTGGTCGGATCCACCCTCTTATTGTCTGTTCGCACCGTTTTCCGCCAAGAGAAGCCACCGTCATCGTCGCCTCGCCACCGGTTCCATCTCCGATCGCCGATCTACACATCCGGCCCTCCAAATCTTCAGTGTCTCGGTCCAGCCCTCTACTTTGTGAGCGTTTGTAGTATTGTACTATTTGATTCACATTTGCATTTGGTAATTTATCATATCTTGTTGCGATTTCTATTCGTGGATATTTGTTTTGGTGCATTAATAACTTGCAGGAGGAGACATTCGCCGCGCGCTTTTCTTTGGCCCTCCGAGCGGAGGAAAGTCATTCCAATTGCCTAAATAAATAATTGTTTTTCTATTCAAATATCTGTGTGATACTAAAACTTATATTACTTAAATTATTTGTCAAATACCGGTCATTGCATTACATGTAGAGTGGGATTAGCGTGTCACCCTTGCACGATCACCTAGCGTTGTAGGTTTTGTGCATTACTAACCTACCCCTACATCATTTTGGTATCAGAGCCAGATTAGGCCATTTATATATGTAGTGGTAGGTCATATAGAGTCTTTAGATTCATCCATGACTAATTATCGTCATCGTTCCTCTCCTCTCTTTGGAGATTCTGAGTCCGCATATACCCAATCTCATAGAGCGACTTCAGAGAAATCATCACGTTATCACGATGATTATTATCGTCTGCAGCACACCACTTCCCGAGATTGTGTCGACCTACCGACACAACCTCACTATGTCAGAGGCGATCAGTATGATGATTGTCGTCGTTCATATCCTTGTACGCGAGCGGATCGTGTTGACCCTTCGACTCGACCCGATTACCTTAGGGATGACTATTATGAGGATCGTCACTTTGAGAAATATCTTGAGAGTCAGTTTCGTACAGTTTCTCCTTCCTTTGACGACTCATCGAGCCCCGAGTCTTTCAGTTATTGGCTCGTTGATATTGAGTATTATCTTGATCATTTTGAGTTATTCGGTGAGCGTCGCGTTAAGTTTGCGAAACTTAGGCTTTTAGATCAGACGAGGGCATATTGGGCTAGCGTTGAGAGGACCCGTGAGCAAGACCATCTTCGTCGCATCACTAGTTGGGTGGGCATGAAGCGTACATTGTGTTAGAGGTACCTGCCTTCACCATATCGGAGCCGCCTGCTCGACCAATTATTTTCCCTTCAGCAAGAATCCATGTCGGTCGCTGAGTACAGGGATTGCTTTGATGAGTTAGTTGTGAGGAGCGATATACTAGAGGACTCAGCCATCACCACTTGCCGATTTTGGTCTTGGCTTCGATCTGACATCCGTACTAAGATGGTTTAGCATAGCTCGAAGTCCCTCGAGCAGACGTATCAGCTTTCCCTTCATTACGAACAGTCTTTGAGATCCGCCAAAGCTGGTCGGTTGGACCCACACCTTGACCTCTGCAATACGAGTCCTCATACTGAGGTCATCATGATGTCTACCACTGTCCTGTCACCCACGACGGAAGTGATACCTGATACAGATTGCTCTCACCCTAGCGAGATGCTTAGCCCCGTGAGTGACCTATTTCTTGTTTCTGACCCATATCTTGTGACTCCGACGGAGGGTGAGCCTGAGCGACCTATTGAGTCTGTAGTGTTGTGTCCCTCACCCACACCTCCACTTTTGGCATGTCTGGGGTTGATTGACACTCATACCCTACACTCATGTCTTGACACCATACCCGCAAACCCATTCTTGAGCGTAGGTCTATGTCACTTTTCCCTTAGCATTACCTCGAGCCACGTTACGACCGAGAGCTCAGAGCTTGGTGTTGATCTCGTAGTGGTTATGACACTCATGCACAGAGACACTACCCCTTTCGATGGTCCTCATCGGGAGGACCTTGACCTTAGTGACGAGCCCTATGACGAGCCCCCTGTTGAGTCTCCTGATGATCTGTCACATCTTGGTGAGGATGAGACTCGGGTAAGCCACTCAAGTATGACGTCACTTTCATTATCATCTCTGGCCTAGCCACCCCCACCCCCGCTGTCGTTACCTTACCACCCTCATACGTCACCACCGTTTGATGGTCACTCTAGTCTACCTACTGTTGACATCCACCCACCTGGAGACTCGTCTTCTCTGGTTTCACCACCGGCACCACTGATCGCACCGGGACCCACCTTTCGAGAGATGAGAGATGAGAGCATCACAGAGTTCAGATTCCACCAACTTATTCCTACTTCAGATGGATCGCGTTGTCGCTACTTGGTACATTGGCGGGGCCGCCCCGACGCAGTTGACACTCGAATACTTGCAGCAGAGCTTGATCGATTCGCCCTTGGACTTCGACTTCAGCACGGTCATCTCCATTCACCGGAGATAACAGCTTTTCAGTCGGGAGGAGTTGATTGGCGAGGACACTCTTCCGCCGACGACACTTTGACGACTTCTGATGGACCTCTTCGAGTTGTACCTGGCGATCAGCGAGAGAATTATGATCTCAATTCATCGGGAGATGAATTCTTTCAAGCGTGGGAGATTGATGCGGAGCAACGACGAGCACGATCTTTGGTCCCGTTAGGCGCTGATTTGGCGACTTACCATATATGGCGTGCCCGGATCGACGATCGAACTCCGCGGTTGCGTCTGGCACGTCGCCGCGAGTCAAAAACATATATTAGTTTTTTTTGAGTTTATTTTCATGTATTTAGTGGTCAATCCCACCGGCCAATCATAGTCGTTGATGGTGAAGCCCAAATTTGTTCTCTTCTTATAAATATTGGTCTAAATGGCTGAACCAAGGTATTGCAGAATTTGGAGAAGAAGTATTCCGGGATTCTAGCGATCCCTCCCCGCTGCCGACGTCGTGGAACCCTAGGTGACGACTCATATGCCGACAAACTCCTCCCCACGGTAATCCCTACCCCGACCTTCGTTTTCCACCCCTCAAACTTCACTTCCAGCCACCGGACACCTTCCAAAACCCCTCTCTAAGCAACCGGCCTGCAGTTCCAGCAAGTCGCCCGCCCGAGTCATGTTCTGCCGCCACCGGTCTCAAGCAGCCCACCGTCGGCCTCCCCCAACCCCCAGCCTGCAACACCTCTTCCCCACATCCAAACCGACCACCCCACAACCCTTTTCAGCCAGCCGACCACCCCTCTTCCCCCCCAACCGCCCGGAACAATCCCCAACCCTAGTCGGGCACTCCTTTTAAATTCCCTCTGTGGATCCACCATCCCATTAACTCTAAAATTCTAGATCAGTCCGGATCTAGGATTATAGCCACCCGATCTGTTATTTCCATCGCACAAACTTTCCATTTTTGCCCTGATCCGACTCTAAATAGCGGATCTACCCACCTCTGGCCCGGATTTACTTATTCATGGACGGATCCACCCTCTTATTGCCCGTTCGCACCGTTTTCCGTCGAGGGCAGCCACCGTCATCGTCGTCTCGTCATTGATTCCATCTCTGATCGCCGATCTACACATTCGGCCCTATAAATCTTCAGTGTCTCGGTTCAGCTCTCTACTTTGTCAGCATTTGTAGTATTATACTATTTGATTCACATTTGCATTTGTTAATTTATCATATCTTGCTGCGATTTCTTTTCGTAGATAGTTGTTTTGGTGCACTAATAACTTGCAGGAGGAGACATTCGCCACGCGCTTTGCTTTGGTCCTCCGAACGGAGAAAAGCCACTCCAATTGCCTAAATAAATAATTGTTTTCTATTCAAATATCTGTGTGGTGATAAAACTTACATTACTTAAATTATTTATCAAATACCGGTCATTGCATTACATGTAGAGTGGGATTAGCGTGTCACCATTGCACGATCACCTAGCGTTGTAGGTTTTGTGCACCACTAACCTACCCATACATCACAATTTTTTTAATAAAACTCTCGGAGGAGGATTTTTTAGGTTCTAATGAAAATAGGATGGACATAGTTGACGACATTATTACCGGATGCTTCAATTGGTTTCCAGTTTATATCACTAGAGGATTTGTGACATCTAAAGGTACGATAATTCTGAAATTGAAATTTTGGTTCTTCTCCTCTGAATTTCCCTAACTTTGATGCAAATAAAATCACTAGACCCATTGTTATATATTTGATTTATTGCTCTGTGTTCTTCCTTATCCTTTCTATTCTCCCTTAAGCTGATAATATGTCAAACTATTAGAGTTGCCTCCAAATCTTCACTAGGTATGTTCATAATTAATCTTGGATAACTGCGCTACTTCCAACATTGTAGGAATAATCATGTGTACTCCACATGCACACAATTTACATTTTCTTTCTTCATTGCAATACTGCTTTTACTCCCAAAATAACAACCCAACCTCCTTCCTTGCAGGTACATTTGCTTTGTGCATGCCGTAAAAAATGTTAGATTTGTCCATTTGAATGTTTGCTTTGTAGGAGATCAAGTATAGGCACTTTTCATTGGATAAGCTTCATATTAATGTTTTTGCTTTTAATTTTAAATGAAATTACTAAACATTTCTCTACAAATGCACATTTAGTACATGTTCATATGTGGGCGCAGCCCGCTCATATGCGGACGCAGCCCGCTCATATGCGGGCGCAGCCCGCTCATATGCGGGCGCAGCCCGCTCATATGCGGGCGCAGCCCGCTCATATGCGGGCGCAGCCCGCTCATATGCGGGCGCAGCCCGCTCATATGCGGGCGCAGCCCGCTCATATGCGGGCGCAGCCCGCTCATATGCGGGCGCAGCTGCTCATATGCGGGCTCATATGCGCGCGCGTGTGTGTGAGAGAGAGAGAGAGACACGGGGCTCTGCCCCTACAGCCAATCACAGCACCTCAACTGTGATAGGTTCGGGGCTCTGCACCTATGAATTATTTAATGCAACTTAAAATATGTACAATATTAATTAATTAATGCAAAAAATAATTATAAAACACTTTCATTTTTGTTAAAAAATCCTCATTCTAATGCATCTATCATCAGGCATTTCAAAACAACTTTAATAAAGTTGATTGGTTTAATGGTAGCTCCTCGAAAATGTCGTAGACATGCCTAATTACAATCTTCCTTGAATAGATAGCTAACATACATAATGATAGTCTACCATAGTAGGTGTAGGAGCTCTACTAAAAACTTTTTAGATTTTATGAATTTTCATCGTTACTTTTAATTTTAGGATAGTGTAATTACTTGAATGAACATTGTATTTTAATTTTTTTGAAATAGATTATAATATATGTTAAGTCATTAAAATATAAAATGGGCATATTTGACAATTTTGAATGTTTCACCAAAGATAACTTTTGTCTTTTAATATTGTAAATATTTATATATATTATGGATCCGTTACGATCCTCCGTTAGGTATCTATTATTATATATATTGAGTCGAGTCGAGTGAATTATTAGCAGTAATCGTTATTTTAATATTTTAGAGTCTATTGTTGTATTCATATTTATACCATCCAGAGATCCTATATATAGACCCCTTGTGTGTTTGAAGGGATTATCAATGAAGAAAGACTTTTCTCTAAACCCTAAAAGAAATTTTGAAAACTCTCTATCTCTTGAGCACGCCCCGCTTAAGCAGTCGCGGTCAAAGCTCTGTAGTATCTCTCATCCACTGTCATCTCTACCTCCATCCACTCCTCCAGCAACCTCTGAGTAGACCCATAACAACTTGGTATCTGAGCCTCTTGGTTCTCTTCCTCTAACATCATTCCTCTGTCGAAGTCTCCTCCAAGCCATCAACTTCCACACTAGGTCTTAACTGCTATCCTCAGTGGTCTTTGAAACAACAATTGACGTTGTTTTTGTTTCTTCCACAAGCTAAAGCAGATTCAGAGCCTCCAGTGGGCTCGCCCCTATCCCCCGACAATCAATTCTCCTATGCGAGTCAAAACTCACTGGCATTCTGTCGCTCAACGCCTCCAATCGACAGTCCCTCTGCGTTTCTGCATCTCCAGTGGCGTCGATTCTGCCCACATTGCCAATAATCGGCGACGAATCCCCTGCTGCTCTCGATTCCAGCCTGGACCACTTCGATTTCGCCTTTCGAAACCTCTGTTGCTCTCGATCAATGTAGTGCACGCCTCTGCTTCCCCCCTAGATCAAGCACCAAGTCGAACTCTGCAACCCATCTCGAGCACTATGCAGAACCATGCAGATCTCCATCATCCCTCCTCGAGCCCCTGGATTAATAATTCAATTGCTTATTTAATTATTAATTAAATTCATTAAGTAATCATTAATGTAGGAAAACATGACAAATGAAGAGAAAAACAATATAATTTTTGTATTAATTTCTTTAATGCATATACCTACATGTATTTGTACATTAATATGGGAAGAGAGAAATGAGAAGCAATCCCAATTTAAGATGTGAGACTAAAACTTAAGGAGCAAGAGGGTCTAAGATGGGCCTTGTATTGGGTCTTTACATATCTTTCTTCTAACAATCCCCTGCAAGTTGGAGCATACAAATTGTAAGCACTCGGCTTGGACAAGAACTGATAATATAACGGGTATGGAAAGGCTTTGGTGAGAATATCAGCAACTTGATCAACAGCATGAACATGTTTCAATTTTAGCTTCTACAATTGAACTTTCTCCCGAAAAAAGTGGCAGTCTACTTCAAAGTGTTGGGTTCGTTCATGGAATACGTGATTCTTAGCAGTGCGTATAATCACTTGACAATCGCAAAATAAAGTGGCTAGTGAGGAAATATTGACTCTCAAATCTTCTAGGTGACTTTCTAACCATGTAAGCTCAGACAAAACAGTAGCAATTGAACAAAACTCGGCTTCAGCCAAAGAGCGACCAACCACAGATTGTTTCTTGTTGTGCAAGTTAATAAGGTGTCCTCCGAAGTAAGTATAAAATCCACTTGTTGAACGTCGATCATCCAAGAAGCCAGCATAATCAGCATCAGAATAGACAATCAAAGATAAAGGAGAAAGAGAAGAGGGTTTGTATACAAGCCCTTGTCCAGGAGCAGTCTTCAAATATCTAAGGATGCGCTCGACAGTCTGGAGGTGAGATATCCGAGAGGAAGACATTAATCGTCTGACAACTCCAACAGTAAATGAGATATTCGGTCTTGTAACAGTAAGATAAATCAATTTTCCTACCAGACGACGATAATATTCTGGATTTAGAAGAAGTAGATTAGTGTTAGAGGCATGAGCACAGAGTTTATGGTTGACATTCATAAAAGTATCAGCAGGCTTGCATCCTGAATGACCAGCATCATGAAGAAGATCAAGACAATACTTTCATTGATGTACGACGAGACCACCATGATGTCTTGTTACCTCAAACCCAAGGAAGTACCGAATATTTCTCAGATCTTTAGTTTGAAAGACCAAGTTCAAGTGTTGTTTGATCATTTGTATTTCTTTGGAATCATCTCCGGCAATTAGAATGTCATCGACATAAACTAAGAGAATTAGTGTTTGTTGATCAATGTCGAGTAAAGAGAGAAAAGTTCGCCGAGCTCCGAGTGAACCCAAAATCACGGACAACCTTACTAAACTTGTCAAACCAAGCGCAAGCAGACTGTTTGAGACCATAAATAGATTTTTTGAGGTGAAAAACAAGGGACTCCCCTGTGGTCTCAAACCCGGGAGGCTCGTGCATGTAGACAGTTTCTTAAAGGTTGTCAGGCATTTTTGATATCTAATTGATGTAAGAGTCATTGGCGATGAACGACCAAGGATATGAGGACACTAATGGTGCTCAACTTGGCAACAAGAGAAAAGGTCGCATCATAATCGAGGCCTTGTTGCTGGGTAAACCCGCGAGCCACAAGACAAGCCTTAAGACAATCAATGGTCCCGTCTAGACCATGTTTTATCGTAAAGACTCATTTACATCCAACACAAGTTTGTCCTGGAGGAAGGGAGACCAGATCCCAGGTCTGATTAGCCCAGAGGGCAGTGCAGCCACACCATTCTTATGCTCAGTCACACCATTCTATTCCGCATGATTTGGGTTCATGTACCCAACGAGGGTCTCACACGCTCTCAGGAGATTTGGTTGGGGATGTTCTCGTCATTCGACTATAGTTGGTCACCGATCTGGGTTCATGTACCGGACGAGTGCCCCACCGTGGTTTCTAACAAAAATAAATCACAAAAAATGGGGATAACTTGTGAATATGATGCGGCCATTGCCAACGAAGACTCTCATCACCATGAATGTGGATGGCCAATATCTCTAGACCAAACCCAAACCGACAGACCATACATGTACATCTCACATAGTTATAGCTCGCTTGCCAAAAATCAGCTCAAGGAGTCACTTGGCACACATCACACAATGATATCACAAATAATTGTAGTGAGCAGCGGGCTTACACGCGAGCTGGGCATTATTCCGTGTAGACTTCTCCGATGGCGGCGGTGGCGGTTGGTCGTCTGATGACAACGAAGGTTTTTCGGAGCGAACCTTGTGCGTCCTTCTAAGGATTGCAGTCCAAGATCATTGTCCACCCGCGGATTAAACTAATTTGTCTCATCTGCGGTGCACTTGTAACGGATTGTTACTTTTGTCTTCTTTATTTGTAGTTTTTTATTATTTAGCGTGCGTTGAATTTTTCTACGAATTATTGTGTGTTCTTTGTACCATTACGGTTATTGTGACTATCCTGGGGATTGTGTGAAATTCCAATAAGTGGTACCAGAGGAAGGATCGGTAGACAATCGTGATTGGACGCACTAGGAAGGGTTTGACTGCAGTGATGAACGACTGGGTCCACTTCCCACTCTTTATATTTGAACTTTAAATAAATCAGGTCTTCTAGTTTGTCGAGCAAAGTAATGGCAGGAAATAACGTAGTTATGGACAGATTTTCAGTGGAGAAATTTGACGGTGGAAGGAATTTTAGTCTATGGCAGATTCGAGTAAAAGATATGTTGGTTAAGCAGGGTTTAATTCGAGTCTTGCTGGGGCGCGACAAATTGCCCACAACAATAAAAGATGAGGACTGGAAAGATCTTGATGAAAGAGACACGAGCACAATCAGGATGTGCGTGGCTGACCAGGTGCTCTTCAACATTGGGACTGAAGAGACGGCAGGATTTTGGTAGGAGTTGGAGCGACTGTACCTGGCGAAATCTGTGACGACAAGATTATTGCTAAAGCAGCGCCTCTACGCACTGGAGATGCAGGAAGGTGGCAACCTGCATGTGTTCAACGATCTTCTGAGCCAGTTGCACGTGGTTTGCTTGAAGGTAGAGGAAGAAGATGAAGCCCTCTTGCTTCTTACCTCACTCACAGCGTCATACAAGCACATGGTGACTATGCTCCTGTATGGGAAGGATACGGTGGGGTTGGGAGAAATCACATCGGCGCTTTTATCGAGTCAGATATTGAAGGACCTCACTCCTAGGGGTGACCAGATCATGGTAGCGCATGAAAGAGGGAGTTTCAATAAAGGATCTAGAGGTTCACGGGTTGGGTCGGCTTCGAAGAAGGCAGCGACGTGTTTCCACTGCAGACAATTTGGTCACATTAGGAGACATTGTACGCAGCATACTGGGAGTTTTGGTACTTCAGGTGACGTTTAGGATGCGGGCATGGTGATATTGCACTTGGCAGGAGATGACTATTTTTATTGTGTCACTGAGAGTTGGGGTGACTCGGATAGTTAGATGCTTGATCCCGGTGCATCGCAACACGCTTGCTCAGATGCGTCGATGTTCAGTTCCTTAGAGGTGGGGTCGGGTCGGTCATACTGGGTGGCGACTCGAGATGCAAGGTGACGGGTATAGGGACGGTGGACTTGCAGATGTGGGATGAAGCGATACATAGGCTTGAGAGGGTACATTTAGTGCCCAAGCTGCACAAGAATCTGGTGTCGTTGGATAAATTGGACTCGGAAGGCTGCAGTTGGGAGGCCAGCGTGGAGTTCTAACAGTGATGTGAGGGCGCACCGTACTCATGCGAGTTGTACAGTGTGGTAGACTATACCGGCTGATGGGGATCGCAGTGCGAGGTGGTGAGCCCATAATTTCTGTTGGCAATAGGGATAGTCATGGTGGTGCATCGGATCGCCTTCCCAAGACTCGGGTTCGACGAGTCAGTTTTCAAGATCTAATAGCGTCGACTTTATCGGGTTAAGTCAGGGCAGGATGAAGTCAACTGGAGTGGGTCGACTGATACCTCTGTCGGTGAGATGGTGTTTTATGCAGATGCTCAGTGCAGTTTAGTGCTTCGTGCATATGCTCAGTACAGTTTGGTGTTTCGTGTAGATAATGTTTCATGCAAAGGCTCGGTGCAGTTTGGTGTCTGATGCAAAATATGGTGTTTTTGAAATTCAAACCAAGTTGGTGATTGCTGAGTTGGTTTGATCTTTCAAACCTATGTGTATCAAGCTACCACCTGCCGGCCACCGATGTTGACACTCCAAGCCGCCCATGTGTTTTACATGCTAGGAAACTTTTAGGTAAGTGGTCAAGGCAAATGAAATTGCTATATAAAGGTTTGGATGGAACCACCAATTCTCATCTTGGAGAAAGAGGCCCTTGAAGGTGGATTCACGGAGAATAAGAAGGCGAGG
The DNA here is from genome assembly GCA_039583875.1 of Platanthera guangdongensis. Classification (NCBI taxonomy): domain Eukaryota; kingdom Viridiplantae; phylum Streptophyta; class Magnoliopsida; order Asparagales; family Orchidaceae; genus Platanthera; species Platanthera guangdongensis. The sequence continues at coordinate 5,930,928 of CM077164.1, forward strand.
CTGCGGCGGGCTACAGTGAGTGCAGCAAGGCTGTAGTGGGGCAAGCAACGTAATGAGCAGCGGGCTTACACGAGAGCTGGACATTATTCTGTGTTGACTTCTTCGGTGGCGTCGGTGGTGGTTGGTCGTCTGATGACGACGAAGATTTGCCAAAGTGAACCTTGTGCGTCCTTCTAAGGATTGTAGTCCAAGATCATTGTTCACCCGCAGATTAAGCTAATTTGTCTCATCTGCGATACACTTGAAACGGATTGTGATGTAGGTTAGGGTTAGGGTTTGAAATTGGTTTGAATTTTAATTTCAAAAGAGGGACCCAGCAGCCAAAACGAAGTTACAAGCACACACGAAACTCATCGCTTTGAACTTTAAGAGATTAGCTAATTTCGTTCGGATAGAACTTTGCAAGTACTCGCTTGGATCGAACCTTCTACAAGATTACACGGCCACAAGCAAAATTACAGACGATAATTTATGACTAAACTATATTAAAGCAATAAGAACGCAAAGGCAAGCTCAACAATTATTTTCGAAAAAGCACAAACTTTACCAAGTGCAAAGGAGCAAACGAGTATACCCAATTTGACAGCTGCGAGGCAGAGGGCCTTCCAAATCTTTCACACAGAAGGGAGAACAATGCATCGGGTCGGGGACCGGAGGGGTTGCGGATGAAGGCGTCGATCGAAACCCGGGCGTCGGAACCAGTATCGACGTCGACAACGCCCGGCGGTTTTGCTCCCAGGCAATCCTAGCGGCTACGGACGGGATTCGTGTGGGATTGGTTGTTGTCGAGGTCGGCGCTGGAGAAACAAACTGTCGGCTCTCCTCTGGAAGCAGGCAGCGACAACTCTAGCAGGAATAGGGCACTGACAAGTTGATCGGCAATGAGTGGGGATGCGCAATGTCACATCCAGCTCTGTCTGATTCTCCCCTTTGATTTCTTCATGGTGGGAATTTAATAAGATACAGAGAGAGCCTTTGCCACGCTTTCTTCCCACCGATTGCTGGAAGCTTTAATTCTTTCCAAAATACCCCTCTTTCCCAAAATACAGAATTTCCAAAATATTACTTACGGCTGGCCTTAATGATATTTCCAAAATAGTTACTTCTTCAAATGGCATTTTCAAATCATAATATTGACTGATTTACTTATTAAATTTATACTTTCTCTCGAATAACTTTAGGCTTCCCCCTACGTTCCTACTAATAATAATATCGGATCTCTTTATTTATGATCTCACCACCCGGTCAAACCAATGAGCCGAAAAGTAACACAAGTATAAAATATTGAGATTAGTACATGAAATAAACGAGTGCATGAAATAAAAAAGCATAAATAAATGTATGAGAAACTATGATGCATCGCAGGATGCATCAAATTGGTATTTTCATCTTCTCTATTTGTAGTTTTTTTATTAATTATCGTGCATTAAATTTTTCTCCCGATTATTGCATGGTCTTTGTACCATTACAGTTACTGTGACTATCTTATGGATTGTGTTAAATCCCAACAGCTTATTGTTGGAGACCGTCGAACCTTCGTGGTGGCTCATGTCTCTAATACCATTAATGCAAGTCTTCCACTTGCAAAACGCAACTCCACATAAAATTAAGAAAACCTTGAGCATGAGGGGGGAGGAGTTTTTGTGGGAAGAGTTCAGGTGCAGAAGAGAAATATCACAGGGGATGGGAGTTAATCATATTACAAAGTTCACAATGTGGATAAGCTAATCTTGAGAACAGAACATTAACAAAGAATAACACGATTTCGGGGATGAGAGACAATACCGGGCGGGAGTGGATCAAATCACCAGCACATTATAAGTTCAGTCAGCTGACCTGGAATTGATTCTTTCACTATTTGAGGCTAAACTTAGTTAAAAGGTAAGGTAAAATGGGAGTGCTGAGATTCCAATGCTTACCAGAGGGAAGTGCAGTAACCTTCGCTCCAAACCCAGTTACCCGTAAGAAGGCGAGGAAACAATGTTCGCTTCAGCTCTAGGTTTTCGAAGAAAGCTCCGAGGGAAAATAGTTTGGATGCCTGCAGCGGAGAGCGATGGCGCCGTACCGCAGAATACGAGCAGCCACCCGCAGAAGTACCCTACCACGAATTCTTCGGCACCAAGTATGGTGGCGATACCAGTCTCTGATTTGATCAAACGCCGGTAACGAGCTCCTGGGTTTTGCGGGAACGTGGGAAGCTACAGTGGCAGGGGAGATTAGCCCGTTTGATTTTGGTGCGTTCAGCACAAATTTTCTGCTGAACCACACGATGACGGAGTTTGGGGAGAAAGTTTTGTACTTGGGGGCCTGTAATCAAATCTGCTGAACCACACGATTAGCCGGATTTTCGGGTGATGGGCTTTGGATTTTTTGACCTTTCAACTTCGCTGTCCTCACGCAAGCACGAGATTTATTTCTGATTAGGGCTCTGTTTGGGACAATTCTGACGGGTTGAAAAGCTGTTATCCGGATATAGCTGTTTTAAAATAGATCTCTGGAGAGCAGTTTTTAAAAGTTGCAGAGTGTTTGAGTGTTCTGTGCAGAAGTGCGCTTTGAAAAGTGATTTTTTATTTTTAGCTTTTTGAAGAAACAACTTTTGAAAGCTGTTTTTTTAAACTATTTCTAGATGGAAGATAAGAGAATCATTTTATGAGAAGATTCAAATTCGTGAAATCTAAATACTTTAAAGATGCTAATGACATGAATTTTTTGAAATTAATCCAAAAGAATGATGTTTCTACTTTCAATACAATTGCATGCACCATCATCTCAAAGAAATCTTAAAGTTTTCCGACTTATTAGCAATCTCCAGCATTATGTATTGTCGTACAAACTTACACGGTTCTCAAATTAACCAGTAAAAGATGTACATTTCATTTTCAAGCAACATAAGACAAATCTCTTCTTGTTAAGAAAACATATCCTTATTAACATAAGTAAACCGGAACTTATCATTTGTCCCGGGGAATATATTAAAACGTAAATAAAACTGTATAATTCATGCTGGAATCCAACATAATCTATAGAATTAACACAGTGATCTACCATGGCCACAAAATGAATTAAAATTTCGAGAAGGAAGCGCAAATATCAAGAACTTGGGCTTCGCCTTCTCCAAAGAAGAAGAAGAAGAAGCTGCGGTGAAGCCGGCAGCTCCGTCAGCTGGAACTGCAGCGCGGGAGGCGACATCTCTCCCCAGCAATCCCCTAAACTGTTCCTTCCGCTCTCCGCAGGGAAAAAGACGACAGCTTTCGGCGAGATTCCAGTGGGACTACGGTCTGGGGGCGAACCCATGTGGAATTTTGATGGGGTTTAGGGCTGCTCTGACGGCTAGCGATGGGGGTCGGGAAGAGCGACGGCAGAGCTTGGCGCCGAGAGAACAGAGGGGATGAAAGGCTCGGGCTTGGGGGTTGGAAGGGAAAGATAAAAGGCCCCTGCTCCTGCTCTGGATAACCCCTTCCATGGCCATTGGCCTCTCTCTCTCTCTCTCTCTCTCTCTCTCTCTCTCTCTCTCTCTCTCTCTCTCTGCTCTGCTCTCTCCAAAAGAAAAGGCTGCGAAAAGAATGGAGGGGAGAGAGAGAGAGACGTGCTTCGAAGTGGTGTTGTGAAGGCGGCGGGAGTAGTGGAGGGGTTTTCCTCATTTCTGATCTCCATTTGAGGGGCTGCTGTCGGAAAACTGCAGAGGCGTGTGGAAGAAGAGCGGTCTGGTGCGGTGCGGAAGGAGAAGAACGCGGGAACTGCAGGGGGAAAAAATCAAGAAGTGATTTTTTAGGCGCTGAGCACAGGGGGGAGGAGCTTCCGGAAAAGAGCTCTGGGAGCTGCTTTTCGAAAAGCGATTTCATTTAAGAGCTGTCCCAAACATCGGTAATAACAGCTCTGGCGACTGGAAAAGAGCTTTTCAATCTGGCAGAGCTGTCCCAAACAGACCCTAGCTCTATATTTTGTGTCTGTTATTTCCCCATGTCTGATTTCTTTGGCGAATGCCCAGGGCGCCACCCCTCTCTTGGTTAGTCTAGTATTCTCACATCCAGGGTGGTGTTATATATGTATTAGGACGGATCGGTGGCTGCCCCGGCCCACATCTTTTTGGGTGTTGTCTCCAAGGTCGGATGGTCCCTGCCCAGTTCGGGTGGGGGCATTGATGATCCTTCCAGATGGGCGGGGGTGAAACTCTGAAATGATTACGGCTCTTTTCTCTGAGTGGGATGCGGTGTTGATCCTCTCATTACCGGTGGGGCGGGGATCTGCGTTGGACAGGTAGATCTGACATTATTTTTGTTGAAGTCGGGAACTTCAAAATTCGGATCAATGCAGCATAAGGTCATTGGTCCAACGGTCGGGCTTAACGGACAAGAATATAGAAACAGGGGGAAAACAAAGAGTTCACAGGTGCTGCGGCAGAAAGGTCCCACCACATACCCGGATGATTAGAACATGCTTCCCCAACACAACCAAAAATGGCCGAGCATGGTACAAGGTGGACACTAACTGGGCAACTATCACAAGATGACGACCAAGGGGGATGATCACTGTCTCGCAGTTAAAGTCCATGATAGCAGGACCCAAAAGCTCAGTGAAAATTCTAGAAGAAGATCTCCAACCCTGTACCCCTATGGTCCTATTTATAAGCAAATCCAAGGGGTGGGGGTCTTTTTATAGCCCGACCCCCACCTGACGACTATGTGATTTCTAGAGGAATTTGCCAGGCTTGGGCGAGTATCTATGTTGGTCGCCTATCAAGCGAGTACGCAAGGGATGCTCGTCATACACGCTCAAGTATTCTATTATCTTGAATGCTAACTTTGACTTCTGTCTTAACCTGTTGACCTTGACCATTTGATGACATGGCTTTGAGTGAACTCACCCTCGATGAATATGAGTTGTACACAATTTTCTCTCTTTGTGAGCGATGTAGGTGCTTGGAAACAAACATCCAACACTTATTCGAAGATTTGTTGTTAGCGAGTATCTAGACTACTTGTGGTCTCTTGCTAGCTTCTGACCTCTATAAATAGGGGGCTCATTCCTGAGCCACATCTTCTAAACTCGCACAAGATATCGCAGTTAGCCGAGGAAGCATACAACGCGAGCATTACTGAGTTGTTGGGATTCCTGCGACCGAAGACTACGAAAAGGCCCCGAGATATTGATGATGATGTCGAGCTCCCTTCATCAAAGAAGAAGAAATCGCTGAAGAAGAAATGGCTTGCATCCAAGAAAAAGAATTTGCAACCTAACGATGAGAAAGTCATCACTCCGGTCGACATCCTGAGGTCCCTGCCGGTACTGACAAAATATTCAACAAACTAGGCCTTGGCGACAAAGCGGAACAGCTTGCGCCTGAGTCTTCTCGCCATCCTCCATCGTCGTCTCCTCCTCTAGCAGACCTCACCTGGTCCCAGGCCCAAATGCAGTCAGATCTCGCCGCTTCGCGATTTTAGAACCTTGTCATTATGTACTTCAAGTTGTCGTAACTTTTTAGATTGTCACCTTTCTGACGGATTTTTGCTACTCGCAACTCCACTACCGACTACTAGGGCCTCTAGTGAGAATATCTTTGTGCCTCCTCTGTGATCAGTTTATTTGGTCGCGCCTAAATCCCAGCAAGAGTAGCGACCTGGCCACTCCATCTGAATCAACGTCGGTTCGTCGAAAAGGCGGGCAAAAAAATAAGTCTCTGGTACAAGCCACAAGGACGTTCACGTAGAGAAGATGCCGCAAGTAGGGGCGAGTAAGACATCTCTCCCTGTGATAGGCCCATCGGATTACCTTCCGCCTTTGCCACCGACCTCCTCTGCTCCCTCTGATACTCGCACTCAAAAGGCTCTTGCCTCCTCGCATGATCCTACAAGTTCATCTTAAGATCAGGGAGGAAGATACTCGCACTTCTTCATGTCGAGGGTAGGGAAGAGATTTTGGTGGTCGTGAGCACGGGAAAGCTATCGAGCGTCCAGGAGGTCCCTCATCAAGCCCGCGAGATTCAGCTCGACGCAACCCTTCCCCCCGCCGATATCGATCTCCTCGGTCGGGTAACTCGTTGTCACTAAATTGTCGAAACCAATTTCAGGTTGATTAACTTAAAGTCCAAGTTATTACGTCGTTGTTCAATTCACACACTAGGTCATGAAGCTACATATTGTGACCCTGGTTAAGCTCCTCAAGGTTTCAAGAGACTTGGTTAGGTCCCTTGAGTAAAAGTTGGGATGTTACAATAATGACTCACCATTAATCACTTTCTTAAACACAAATTAGATGACTTAAAGTTGGTGTTCATAAGTACATGTGTATAATCCGTACTTCATCGAGATCAAAAATGTCTGAAGATAGCTTAGAAGACCTCCCCCCACTTGGGCGAGTACAGAAGACCTCGCTCAGCTGGGGTGAGTGTAGAAGAACTCGCCCAGCTGGGGCGAGTGCAGAAGACCTCGTCCACCTGGGACGAGTGTAGAAGACCTCGCCCACCTGGGACAAGTGCAGAAAACCTCTCCCAACAGTGCAAAAAACTTCGCCCAATTAGGGCGAGTGCAGAAGAACTCACCCCACTGAGGCGAGTGCAGAATACCTCGCCTTACTAGGGCGAGTGCAGAAGACCTCGCCCAACTGGGGCGAGCTCAAATTTTTATTTCATCTTCAGACCATTTTGGCTTATGAATATCATTTTAATTAAGATAGGAGTGGCCATTCGTAGGTCATACCCCTTCCTCCTTGGATTTACCTATAAATTAGATCCCAAGGCATAAGTAGAATGCACCTTCCCCTCCCCTCCCCTCCCCCCTCCCTTTCCTATGGTGAGTGAGTTCAGTTCCCGCCTCTATTATGTTGAGCTCAGCAATGGCTTTAGGCGGGAAAATTCTTGCAGACTTCAGAGTGTGTGGCAGGACCTAGTCGCTGATGCACACGAGTATTGTTTGTAGCCAATTCAGAGCTGGTTCTTGTGCTCTCTATCTCCATCTCGCCGCATCTCACACGAATCGACTATCAAACCAGTAATTTTTGATCATCCCCTTGATTCGAACTCGGTTGAACCGGTTTCCAAGCTTCATCAACATGATGTATATAACAACTCTTGGACTACAAATCTTGTCTTTATACGGTAAGAAGTGTTAGAGTCAAAAGAAGAAACTAATCCAGAGGAGTTTGATTCACCCACTCTATGTGATATCCAGATTGTATATGTTAAGATTAACAAAAACCGTTGTATTCATATGTAAAAGAATGACCCTTGGGGCCTACATATAAGAGAAGAGGAGAAGGAGAAAACACCACATGCTGTGTGAGACTAAACCTAAATGCAATAAAGAATAACAAATACATTTAATATTTAGCATCTCCCCTCAAACTCACGGTGGATCATAAACCGAGAGTTTGCTAATAGAATATTGGAATCTTGCAGATGTGAGGGACTTGGTGAGGAAGTCCGCAATTTGTTCTCCAGAGGTAATGAACGGTAGCGAGATGGTGTTGGCAAGGAACTCTTGGCGAGTGAAGTGATAATCAATTTCAATGTGTTTCGTCCGTTCATGAAACGCCGGGTTGGAGACAATTTGTATAGCACTTCGATAATCACAGAATAATCGAGTGGGTCTGTATATCGATACACCAAGATCACAGAGAAGACGACGAAGCCAAACGATCTCAGCAGTAGTGGAAGCCATGACACAATACTCGGCTTTAGTGCTGGAGCGCGCAATGAAGTCATGTTTGTTGCTACGCCAGGATATAAGAGAATCACCCAAGAAGATACAGAAGCCAGTAGTGGAGCGACGAGTTGTAACATCCCCCGCCCAGTCAGCATCTGAGAATGCTCGAAGGGTGAGTGTATAAGTGGCAGAAAGAAATAGTGACCTGGTGACGGAGGTGCACAGATTGCGATGAATCCGGAGGACTGCAGCGTAGTAAACTGAGTGAGGAGCTTGGACAAACTGACTGACAAAGCTAACAACATAGGTAATGTCAGGCCGAGTCATAGTGAGATAGACTAGCATCCCGACGAGATGCCGATATCGGGTGACATCTGGAAGAGGTTCGCCATCAGTGGGGAGGAGTTTCAGATTGAGCTCGATCAGAGTATCAACTGTCCGGGTGTCAATGAGAGCTGCAATAGAGAGGATGTCTGAGATGTACTTATGTTGGGAAACCAGTATGCCACGTTTGGATTGGGAGATTTCCAGCCCCAGAAAATATCAGAGTTGTCCCATATCCTTCATTTCGAACTGACTGCGGAGGTGTTGTTGAAGAGAGGCAATGGTGGTCTGGTCATCGCCAGTGATAATCATATAATCCACATAGAGAAGGAGGATGTCACAGCCCTGAGGAGAAGTGCGAGTGAACAAGGCATGATCAGTCTGTGTCTCAATATGGCTACCTCCTATTCCCCTGCCTTTCAGGAATTTCTCACTGCTCTCCACTCCCATCGGGAGCCCTAGTCATACCGAGAAGTAGTTGCACATCTCGAATGTCAGCAAGCCATGGTAGTTGAACTTCAGGCTTTCCACAGAACCCATACATGTGACCTCATCCCTTGTGCTCCCGGTGTCACTCCTGTCAGGTGCAAATGGATATTCAAGATTAAGACCTGGCCAGACGGGTCCATTGAGCGACACAAATCCCATTTAGTTGCCTGTGGGTTCTCACTGGAGCATGACATTGACTACGATGAAACTTTTGCACCGGTTGCCAGAATGACAACCACACGCACATTACTTACAGTTGCTGCTACCCGATATTGGTCGTTACATCAGATGGATGTCACTAATGCTTTTTTCATGGTGACCTTGCAGAGGTGGTGTATATGGTGCCTCCACTAGGTCTCTCAATGAACCCGGCCTTGAGAACATCTATGCAGAAGCGCTCAAACCATGCACGTGGGGCCTGTTTGAGACCATAGAGAGCCCGACATAGATGACAAACGTGGCCAGTGGGAACAGAGGGACCTGGTGGAGGGGCCATATACACCACCTCTATAATGGAGGTGACCAATGGAGGTGAGGAGCGAACGAGCAATAGACTCCAGTATGTAAGCCCGAATGGCCTGATCACGACGTCGCCAAAGACTAGCATCATCAGGAGTGGTGGCGGCATCGGTAGTGCTGGCAGAGCTGATAGTAGATCTTGCAGAGGTGGGGGGAGCACCGATGATGTGATCCCAGAGATCACGGGTGGAGAGTGAGGCTTCAACAGTAAGGGCCCAGTCTGACCAGTCGCTGGTCGTGGCCAGTTGGAAGGAAGTGACCTTCAGAGGAGGCGAGATCAAAGGGGCATCCATGAAACTGGGTGGCAAGCAGGACAGGTCGGCTAGTGGAGCAGGTCGCAGCAGTCAGGAGAGGTCGCTGGATGGCCGACGAGCAGGAGGCTAGATGAGCAGGTCATAGGGGACACAAGGGGTCGCTGCAAGGTCAGCGAACAGGCGAACGGGCGAACATGCGGGCGGAGCAGGTCGCAGCGGGCAGATCAGGTCGCAGCGGGAACCCGTTGCTGGAAGAACGGCGGACCGACGGCTAATCAGAGCAGGTCGCTCCACGAAGGGCTTGCTGGCGGCTAGCAGACAGAAGAGGTCACTACGAGAAGGTGCTTGCAAAGAAGCTGGCGGCAGGAGCAGATAGAGCAGGTCGCGACAAGGGCGGGTTGTCGGGTTGTCGCAGCGGGTTGCCGAGATGTCGCGCGGATAGGGTGTTGGCTTGCGGCAGATAGAGCAAGTCGCGGCAAGCTGGCGGCAAGATATGGGTTGCCGGGCGGACTGAACAGGTCGCAGACAGATCTCGCGGGTGCGGTAGCTTCTTGGGAGCATGTCGCGGGCTGAGAGCGGACAGAACTCGCGGGCAGAGCGGACTGAAGGTCGCGCCGGCAGAGGGAGGAGGTTTCGAACAGGATGCAAATAGAGCGTGCGAGCAGGGTGCGAGCACGAAGAAAAATTAAGAAACTCCATCTAATACCAAGATTAACAAAAGCCTTTGTATTCATATATAAAAGAATGATCCTTGAGGTCTACATATAGGAGAAGAAGAGAAGGAGAAAACACCCCAGACTGTGTGAGACTAATACTAAATGTAATAAAAAATAATAAATTCATTTAATATTTTACAATATATTTATTGTTATAACATTAAAGAAAGTTACAAGAAGTGATGAATATGTTTTTTTTCATAGTGTTTATATTATTTACTCAACTTTAGTTTTTTATTTACTCGTGTTTATATTTTCACCCCAGCCACTATGAAAGATGTCGTACTATTCGCTTCGTTGGCGCCGCCATGAACGCGATAGTTATGGCTCCGTTTGAGACGGTGGTAGCAGTTGTGAACATGTGGGTTAAATTGTCATTTGTTAACACCACCTTCATGAACTTCATCTGTTTAAACAAAAAAGTTGATGAAGTTCCTTAAGTGAGTGTGATACGTTTGGGCATCGCACCCGCACGCCACCCTGATCACACCAGCCCAGGGGTCCACCATGGAGTCAGATTATCAGGACCGCGGTCCGTACACCCCAACCAGCTCTGGTAGGTGTTGAGGCCAGCGATCCTCTGACCTCCTTGATAAAGAGCTTTCAGGCAAGCTCTCATCAACCAACTGGCGGCTCAGTTGTTGATGAGAGCTTGCCTGAAAGCTGGAGGTGGGGATCGAAACCTGGCCTCAACAACCTACCGCGCGCCTGAGAGCTGGTTGGGGTGTACGGACCGCGGTCCTGATAATGGCCCCATGGTGTGACTCCATGGTGGACCCCTGGGCTGGTGTGACGCCAGGCAGGGTGGCGTGCGGGTGCGAAAACGTCATCATAAAAGTGCACTTGATGCAGTAGCTCTCGGTCGACTCGCCTAGCCAGAGGACCACGTTCTGGTGACCACTGTGCAGCCCAAGCACCCCACCCATTATTCTCAGCGCGGCGGGATGTTGGGGCGAGGTCTCGAACCCAATTTTCCTAACAGCTCTCATCACCAACTGAGCTGCAAGCATTGTTAACGAATGACAATTTAGAACTGGAGAAGCAATGGTGTGAAACAGTGGTGAAATAATCAGCAAAATGATGGCTGAATCTGTGAAACTTTTTGAGTAAAATTTCTAAACTAATTTAAAAAGCAAAACTCTGAAATTGGAAGAAGTGAAGAGCAATCACTCTGCACGGAAGAGTGGTGCCCTAGCTAATTATTTCGGCCATGACGAAAATTTATACTACTATTATATATATTATCACTGTTGTGCAATCGGTCCGAGTACCGCGGTAGCGCAACCAAAAATAAATGGAGTAAAAACAATCAGCAAAATATAAACAGAGCGAGATTTCAAGCACACAGAGACGACAAATAAAATTTACGTGGTTCAGAGAGGAGCTCCTACGTCCACAGGAAGAGCGCGCCAGAAAAGATCCACTATAAGACGATGAGTTACAGATTACAACAGAGACCGTAAAGGTCGAGCAATAAAGAGAAAAACGAAAACTGAAATAGGAGCTGTCGCCGTTCTGACAGCGCCGTCGCCGGGCGACAGTGATTTTGTTCTCCTTCTTCGCTGGAACTGCCGCCTGCTCTGCACCCCTGAAGCCGGGGTTACCCGACTGGATCTCTGCGTCGCCGCCGTCTGGAACCACTGCAGGAAGCCGGCCGCCGGGACAAGCCTGGCCCGATGTCGATCCGACTGGATCTGACCGGATGCCGCCTCCGTTAGCTCCGTCTGGAGTCGTCGCCCCTTGCCGCAGCACAGCTGCTGTCGCCGCCACTCGCGCCTGAGGCCGCCGGGATGAGAACTACACCAACAGCCCGAACACTTTCTCCCTCACAGCTCTGTTTTGGATCTCTTGGATTGAATCTAAATCGGGGTTGGTAATCACCGCCCCTCCTCCTCCTTTTATAACAACAAGGAGGAGCAGCGGTTGCAAGGTTTGGCATACACAAAAGGGGAAGGCCAGCCCAAAGATTTATTCACCCTTAATGATTTTCCTAAAATAGATTTAGGCTCTTTGGCGAGACTTATTTTCACCGGTCAAGCGGTTACGACCGCATGAACCGGACCATCCCGGTTCATGCGGTCGTAACCGCTTGACCGTGAAAATAAGTCATCCCAAACGGAGCCTTAGTCTGGATTAGGAATCGTGGACTCCCACGGATCGGTGAGGTGACATGATCTCAACATATAACATGGCCGGAGAATTACAGTGCCAGAGGAAGTAGTGGTGGGGCTTCTCATGGCTGCAGCTGTCTGGAACGGAGAAGAACATGAACGCTATCAGGTTGGAGGTTGACAACGAACAGTGAAAATAAGGCCGTTGGAATGGTTAAAAGACTAATTTCAAGCTGCTTCCGATGAAATTGGAACGGAGAAGAAGAACAGGCCGCCCTCGGGTTGGCGGCGATCATGGCAGCGGCTGTCAAGAAGCATCCGGAAAGAGTTTAGGGCGGCATCCGGGCAAGGAAGTGCGAGAATCATGAATCACGCATATCCGCGATTCAGGAGTCGTGAAAAAAAAATCACAACTCCTACTAATGGCGCTGAATACGCTGTTTGGCGCTGCGTTTTTAAAAACAGCGTCATGCTGCTCTAAAAACTCGGCATGCTGCTCGAAAAATACCACACCAAACAAAGTCTTAGCCCACATGTTCAGGACAGCCACAACCGTGCCAAACGGAGCCTATAAACTATTTGACTGTGGCGTTTTTACAAGTTCATCGGAGAGAAAAAAAAGAGAGCTATGCCAAACCGAGCCTATTTGTAAAAAAAAAAAAGACAAGATTGAACTTGAAGGGTTTATTTATTTAAGATGTTTGAACTATTTCCATTTTGCATAATTGCTGCTCTTTTTTAAGTATTAGCAGCATATATATTAGTGAAGTGATCTGCAAGAACAAAGGGGAGAGGGGGAGAGAGAGAGAGAGAGAGAGAGAGAGAGAGAGAGAGAGTTATGATCATGATGAGGCCGATAGTGAAGAGACGGAATCAGTAGTTCTACAGGCTTCAGCAATGTGAAATCTCCATGCGAAGAGATAATCCTTGGACTCGCAGTAAACTCTGATGACTTCGCATGGCGCATCAACCAATGTCTTCCTACCATCGCATGCCCACTCAATCTTCGCCCTGCAAGAAAACCCCTCCATCAACGATGCCAGAGGCGGCGCCCGCCCTTCGCCTGAGAAATCCAATATCACCTCCCCATTGATCCTCCTCCTCCTCGAACAGGGCTGGCGTCCGATGATGCCCCGTTCATGACCCACCATGGAGTCCAGCCAAACGCACTCGGGCTGACCCACCATCTCCTTGTACGCCGAGTTCGCCATCCGCACCCGATTGTTCCCGTCGGATACGACGGCCGGCAGCGCGTCCGACTCCACCTCGTCTTCCACCTCCTCCGGCCTCTTGGGAGCTGCTGGAGGCGGCGATCCGGCGGCTCCCTCGCTGATGACGCCCACGCTGATGCTGGATCCCACGGGCCTGACGGGTCGGGGCGAGATGATCTTCGGCGCCTGCAGGTTTCGAAGAAGATCGCGCTCCACGAGCGGCTGCGAATCCCTCGATGAATTAGGGCGGGTGAGTGAGAAGAGGAAGGATGAGGATGATGCCGCCAGTGACTCCGACGCCTTTTGGCGTTTGTCGGCGGCGGTGCGACCGCGCTTGCGGGTGCGGGAGGGGCGGGGGCGGAGTTGGGGCGCGGTGGCGGCGATTTGGGCGTGGGGGATTTGGGGCTTCGGGGCGATGGGCCGGAATCGGGCCAGGATTTCGTGGGTCTTGGCGACGTCGACGGGCTCGTACATGGCGGCGAAGGGCAATGGCGTCGGAGAATGAGGGGAGTCGTGGTGGGTTTTGATGGTTTTTGGCAGGGGGAGAAGGGCTTGGCGCGTGTGTTGTGTGATTGGGTACGTGTAGTGAAGTGTGGTGACACGTGTGAGGGAAAGAGGTGGTGAGATTTGGTACTGCGGGATCAGAGAGGGGGGCGGGTTGGAGGCGGTAGTGGCGAGTGAGAGGTGGACACGTGCGATGGGCGCGGTTAGTAGTCGAAGTTTGCGGTTTGCACGAGGAGGCCGGGATTGGTTGGCGGGCGGCGAGGAAATGGTGGCGGGGCTTTAGGGGAGGAGCCGAGGAGGTGTGCGGAAGACGGCTAGGGATTGGAAACACGTGGCGGTTGGAGATGAACATTTGGCTTCGGTTACGGGTGGAGAGGATCAGGGGATCATTTCAATTTTATTAGGCAAAATTATTCTCAAAAATAATTTAATGAATAAGAAATTTTTAAATAAAAAAATATAAAAGAATAAGAAAAGAAGAATCATCGGATTAAAAAGCAAATGATTATGTCCATAAAATGAATCCCTAAAGAGAATCCTGGAGCAAGAATATATGACACACACATATATATATACATACATTCATGCAGCGATAGCACAACACGGGCTTTCAGCTTTACCGATAGCTGTTGTAGCACAACACTACGGATAACTACAGTTTTTTGTATATATGTTTTTTAAAATATGAAATACTATATAAAACAATAAAATTTTTTAATAAAGTAAGTTCATTTTGAAAAGAGAGGAGAGAGGGGGGAGCTAGAGAAAGAAGAAGGGCAGAGGGGTTGCATAATAATTTAATAAGGGCGGTGATATTTGCAGTTCTTGGATATTTGCAGCCGAAAAATAGATATTTGCAGGCCCGACAGATATTTGCAGCCCTTTTTAAAAAGTTTATATTTGATTTTCTTTTATCTTTTTTATCCACTAATTGGTAAAACTAATAAACCCTAAATTACACATATTACATTCAAACACACATAAATTTTATCATTCTAACAAAAACAAAATGACAAAAACAATATTTTCTTCATTCAACTTCGCTATAGCAATGAACACATCGTTCAGGCTTGATAAATCTTCCCCAAAATAAGCACTAGCCTGCACACAATTAAAAAATGATTTTATCTTAGTATTCTAAAACGAAATTGCTATCTTAAAATAAATTTTTGAAGTTGCGAAAATCTTACAAAATAGATATATGAATTTTTCTGATACCACTGATAAAATAAGCGTGAATGTAGTGGATGACCAACCTACAAACAAATTTGAGTATATAAATTAAAACAAGGGCGCCGTAAAACAATTATGTAGAAAATAAGTCACACTTGAATAAATGCATACCTTTCACATATTCTGAATACGTGTTATGTAAGGAATTTCTCATTCTTTCGCTATTTCTTTACGGTACCTTGATCATACCAGAAATAATGTTGGTAGCGGACAATCTTCATGGATTTTCAAAAGAACAAAATGATTGTTATTAACAAAACCAATATTGATGACCATTCTAAAAGGTGGCGACGCTGAATGCAATGGAAGAAATGTGAATGATTGTTCTCTTGAGTAATGAACAAATTGGACGTTGTAACATGATGCCACTACTAGACCCATATCTGGCATGAACATCCATTTATCCACCGAGGCAGGATTAATATAACAATCTAGTGACCTTAGTAACTCCAATCTCCTTGTCACTCCCATTATCATGTTGTACACTCTTCATGTTCACATAATTCTTGGCATAAATCCCGGCGCACTTGAACCCAATTTTCCTACATGTTCATAGCAATACTTACCGCTCTATATCCGCAGTGACCATTGCCCATCACATCGGTGATATCAATAATATGTGTTGACATGAATGGTGGCATTTGTGATTTGATATGCTCAAGCAAAGTATTTCTTGTGTGGATAACCTTTCTTGTAGCTTTCTTCATATTCATCTTCAAAGGTTTAGTATTTATGGGTTGGTAATCAAGCATCAAGACATGCTCAAAATATGAAGGCTCTCTTTTGGTAGACTTATAATCATCCACCATTCTCTTCAAACTCCCTTTTGGACGCCCCCGCAGTTTTCTCGGAATTTTTGGTTCTTGTGTTTGACTTAATGGCGGATTGATTATTTCACGAAGCTTTCTCTTTATTTCTTTTTTTTTGGAGATCACTACTTGTCTTAAACCTGTTTAAGAGACCTTCAATATCATTACCAATATCATTTTCATCCGTGCATTCAACTTTTACTGAAGGACTATGTTTGTTCTCGAGCAAAGTCAACTGTCTCCAATGCGTGTGTATCATCCAAAGTGGCAATGGTTTGGAACCACTGACAAACAACAATAACTCGTGTGCGCATGGTAAACCAAATGTAAATCTAAGTTTATGCGTGCATTTATCTGTTTCAAAATGACTTGCTTTGCTTGAATTCTCCTAACCAAAATATTACCAACAAGCTCAGTGTACAACAAACTTTTAAACCATGTGCTCATATGAATATTGCTCTGACCAAACATCTTCTTAATCTCTATATGTTGTAACACAAGTAACCGATCAAAAGCTTTTCATACGGTTGTGAGATTACCAGTAGAAACTTCTAAGAATTTTTTCAACTTGTTATGCCCACTTTGAACACGGTTGGTAGACGTATTACCCAAGTGCAAATATTTATCAATCCATGCTGAGACGAAATATTTCTTGTACGGGTCGAGCCATGTTGTGGTAACATATGAAAGAACAGTAGGGTGCATAACTCCATAATCAGCTATCAACTGATTATATCGCATGTTGAACACATTTTAAGTTATAGATTCTACAATATGTTGCCAAACACCTAAAAAAATGTCACACACTTTTCCGTTTATGAAAAATTTGTTGCAATGCGCCAAAATATTTCTGCTAATATGAACCCGACATAATAGATTTTTGGCTTGAGGAAATACATATTTGATTGCGTTCATTAAAGCAACTTCCCGATCAGTGACAAAACAATTTGGCAAGTTACTTTCTTCAAAATACTCTTAAAGCACTACAATGCCCATCGATAGCTACATTCAGTTTCGTTTGACATGAAAGCAAAGACTGAGAAAAATGACTGATTTGTCGATGTTAAACCCACAATACAAAGTAAAGGTAATCGATATCGGTTGGTCTTATAAGTGCAATCAATCATGAATGTATTTGAGAATATATCAGTCAACTTAACTGAAGTCGGATGTGCAAAGAATAAACATTCTAACTGATTAGTAGAAACAGTAATGACATTAAAACTAATATATCCATAATCGACAATGCATTTATATAAAAATTGTATTGGAGTCCCACCCTCTAATTCAGCTCTGAGAATCTTTGATTTTTGGTTATAAATTGTCCTCAGTGTTGTACTGTTGTCTGGATTTCTTTTCTTTAGCGTCATTAGTATTTTTCGGGGTTTCACAGATGCATTACACATATCCTCAACTATTTTTTGCTCGCACCTGCTTAGCCTTCCCGCATAAGGGTGTGCTTCTAAATGAATCATCTCATGATTATGAATCTCGTATTCAACTGTAATTTTCCATTCATTTTCTTCTTCTCTCCGTCCTCGAAATGAAAATTTACAATCACATCTCTTTGAGCTAGATTTTCGTAGATTTTGCTTTACAAAATTTTTTGGATTTTGACTTGCTCGCACAACTCCATATCTATCGCATCCAAGAGTAACTCTAGGTTTTGCTCTTTTTTCGAGTTTGTCGGCCCTTAGAATGATAACAACAAATCTCAATCCTCTACCAACATGTCTAGCACATGCAATCAATTCTTCCTTAGTAGAAAAACTCATATTTGTTACAAAATGTTCCCCCACATCAACATGTGGTCGTTGAGGAACATCTCCATAAGTCAACAATTTTACCACTCCTCTGTGCATTTCACTCTAAAATTGATGAACCAACAAAAAAATCAATGCTAACTATCCAAAAAAAAAAGAAAAATCAGAAGCTAAAAATTATGAACTATATTACCTCAAAAGTGGGAGATATTGTTGGAGATGAAGGCTCCGACATATTCAACTAATTTTGGAGGTTGACAGAGAATCCCGCGATTTGAATGCATAAAAGACCCTAAAAACCAAAAGACCCTTTAGTTCTTCAAATCAAAAAGTACATTTAGAACATAACATTTGATACGGAGCATCATGAAAGGCATTTAGATAGAAGGATGAGTATGATTCTCATAATTAATAGGAGAATACAAGGCATTTAGTCCACAACATTTAGATACAAGGATGAGTATGAGGCTTGCACTATGGATGTTCGATCTAGCCGTTATGCAGCTAATGCAAGTATATAATTAATAGCCGTTATGCAGCTAATGCAGCTAATGCAACTAATGTCATACACATTTTCTAAACATTAAACATAGATAATCTAGGAACTACTAGAGTAACCATTCAACTCACTGATACAATTAATTTGAAAACTTATGAGATACAAATATCATAGTCAGATTAAATGAATTAAAATTTTCGGTTAATTTTCTAGTTCTATATGTAGGTATTGCTTTCTTTCCTTCCTTTCCATTCTTTCTACTGTAATGTATATTGTGCTACAATGATTTTACCCAATGGAAATTCAGTTGAATCTGATGGAAGATATCATATATGCAATATTAATTAGGCATGAGAAAAAATTAGGATTGAGGAAATGCATTTCTGAACCATTATGAGAATCATACTCATCTGTTTTGCACGGCTACAACTAGTTGTGGCCGGACTAGCTCAGGGGATGGTGGTGGTGTTGTCGGCCCATGCACTTCCCGCTCCTCCAAAACCCCATCTTAGACGAGCTTATCAACAAAAAATATAAATCGGCATCAAAGAGGCTCAACGGAAACATTACCGGGCGGTGAGGGGGAAATCAGGGCTTTGCTATCCATGCGGCGAGGAGGGAAAACGCACAGTCGCACCCGCACACTTCTCCAGGCGGCGGCGCCAGCAGCAAGGAGGCTTCAGAATGGGCGGCGCGGCGTTGGCGAGCAGTTAACATGGTGGCGGATGTCGTCCCGGAGGTGCAGAGGTCGGCGATGTTTCTCCGAGCGAGCGCGGAAGATGGTATCGGGTGATTAGGGGTTCGCGATGAGGTGGGGGGGGGGGCAATTAGAGGTTTTATTAGGAAAAGAATTTGATTTTTCTTTTAAAAGATGGGGCTGCAAGTATCCATAGTAGGCCTGCAAATATCACCACCCTTTAATAAATATGATATTACATGCCTAAATAGATATTTGCAGACTCATAATTTTAAAATGAAAAGAGATCTTAACCTAAAATAAATAATATTGATTACAGCCGAGCCCCCCCCCCCCCCCACCCCCCCCCCCCCCCCC